>CM056199.1:3654669-4034669 GCA_029692085.1 Gymnothorax javanicus | reverse complement strand
ATTTGCATGGTCCCTACTTGGAAATAAAAATGTAAAAATAAAACAGCATGACATAGCGCTGTGACAACAAGTTAAGTAATTTTATTTTGGATTATGAAACAAAGTGTTTCTAAAAGTCACTAATGTACAGTAAGGAGGCGTCAACAGTTAAAAGCTCAATTAATAAATTCTTAGTGTGACCTCCCTTCTCCTCTAAAATTCCATCACTTATTAGCGATTCGCTGTCCAGTCTTTTCACAAGAATATTGGCTGTCGCACGCATGCAGGAGGACTCGACGCGGTTATTTTACAGACCGGTGGCCTTGCTTACCTCAGTGTCTCCAAATAATCCCAGAAAACTGCAGAGATTTTGAGATCAAGGTTCTGTGGAGGCAATACCATGTGCAACTTTCTTTATGAAATAAAACAAATTCTCTGAATTACTTAATTTTTTTTAAAATCGATGTTTGAAAATGTCAACTATGCTCTTTTTGTGACCTTTCGTATTGGGTCAAGATTTTTGTATTGGCTCAAGCCTCACGGTGGGTTGCTTGGCTGGTAACTGTGGAGTTGTGGGTTCGAGCCCTCGGTGGGGGTGGGATTCTTGAAGTGGGGAAGAGCACTACCTTTGGGCCCTTGAGCGAGGCCCTTAACTGCTCCAGGGGCTTCACCCCTGTTTCTCTCTACCCCTCCTCACTTAGAACTGTTTTCTCTGGAATCTCTCCCTGGGTGTCCTTAAAAAACGAGAAACACTCTCAACGCAGCTACCCGGGTTTATTCAAGGTTTTAGAAAATTTACTTTTATTGAGCTCCAGACACCAGCCCTGACCAGTCAAAGGCACCAAAGTCTTGTTTATACTGCAGGAAAAACCCTTCTAAACAAGTATTTTAGTCTTGTAATGAGCCTTAAAGGATTATTTTCTCTTATTGGCAGTATTTTTGTCTTATTTAACAAAACTAGTAATACAATAGCAATCTGAGAGTGCAACATTCCTGGCTGGAGTCGCGACTGCGATTTGTGCATATCATCAGTTTATCTGCAGTATATGTGCAGAGTTTCAGGAATGTCCTCGGAAAACTTTAGGAGGAGTTGATTTCACCAGCCAAATACCTTCCGTTACAGATGGACAGACAGACAGATAGACGGACAGCACCACGACATAATCTCCCTTTCGGGCTTTCGCCTGGCGGGGGATAATAAATAGGATTTACAGTCAAAATACATGACAATAATAATAATTACGGCTTCATTGTTTGATTTTTTTTGGTCCTTCCAGTGCAGTATAGTCTTGTCTTATCCAGTACATTCTAGTTTCTCCCAGTCCAAACTAGTGCAGTTCGATATATTCCAGTTTAACCCCTCTGTCTGTGTCCCATCATTCTGACGATGGCTGTGGATGAGGACAGAGAGCTGGGTATGCAAATCCACTCCTCTGATCGTCTCATTACAGCTTCCTCGCCGACTCCTTCAGCGTCGCGGACGGTCCATCTTAATTAATCACTCAATTAGGGACTTAATTGAACATCTATGAAATGCTTATTTATGACGTGTTGAATGAGCAGCTTGGAGATTCCAGCAGATGATTATGAGTGTGTGTGTGTGTGTGTGTGTGAATGTGTGTGTGTGTGTGCGTGTACTGGATGTAGTGTATGTGTTATTGTGTGCATTGTATGTAGTGTGTGTCTGTGCTTGTGCACGGGTACTGTATGTAGTGTGTGTGAATGTGTCTGTGTGTAATGTGATTATATTACAGTAGTGTGTGTTTGAGAGTGCGTGCATGTATTGTATATGGTGTGTATGTTTGTGTGTGCAGCATGGGTGTACGATATGTAGAGTTTTTATCTGTGGGTATACTCTTACATCGTGTACGTTTGTGTATGCGTGCATGTACTGCATGTAGTGTGTGTTTTTATGTGTGCACGTGCACTGCGTGTAGTATACTTGTGTATGTAGTTTGTGTGTGCGTGTACTGTGTATAGTGTGTTTGTTGTGTGTGAGCTTGTTTCTAAGTAATATTTTTGAATGCGCTTGCATGATGGGTTTTAATAATGTACATCCATGGATTGTATGTAGTGTTTGTTTTTTTGTGCGTGTGTGTTCTGTATGTAGTGTGTGTGTTTGTGTGTGTGTATGTACTGTTTGTACTGCATGCCTTTGAGTGTCAGTGTGTGCATGATGTGTCCCTCGTTTTTAACTGTGTTTAGAGTGTGTTTACTTGTGTACACTTGTACACGGTTAGTTGTGTGTCTTTGTAACTACATCTGTGCCTGTGTACATACATGCACGCATTTGCGAGTGCCGGCGTGTGTGACGTATGTGCGCACCGCTGTCCGTGCGTCTGAGTGAGTGTGTGTGTGTGTGTTTACGCGATGTGGCGGCAGACGCCAGTGCTCAGTGCACACATTTGGGATGAGTCGGCCCAGATGCCTGGGGGTGTTTTTAAAGCGACTGTGGCGCACCTGGCCTGTGAGCATGTTTTATTAATGCCCGTGAAACCGGCCCTCCTGCCATGCACTGATACTGTGGAGCGGAGGATAGCAGGGCTGTGATTTCTGCAGGGCCGGGAAGGGTGCAGATATAGGTCAGTGACGGAGAGGGACAGACGCGCAGGCAGTTAATGCTAACGCACACATACCGCACACAAACACACGAGCGCACTATAAACACACAAACGCAAGCCCTGAACGCAAAAAACAAGCCCTACATTATGAGACACATATTCAGGCAGATGCACACACTCAAACACAATACTCAACCAATTACATGCAGATAAACATAGAGAAACACACATATTATGTAGTTGCACACACACTGACAATCTCTCAAACACATTCAACACACAATACATTAACATATCAGTTCATTTTAGTGAACGTCTCTTATGTCCAGAGGTATTTTATGTAAGTTTACACGGTAGAGTTTATGTTCTTTGTTTTCTGCTTGTTTACTGTGGTGTGTTTGTAATATTTTATGCTGCCATTTTTTTGCTAGGTCCCCCTTCCCTTGAAAGAGAGATCATTGATCTCAATAGGACTAACCTGGTTAAATATGGGTTCAATATAATAAAATAAAATTAATTATACTGAAGATGTAGAGACACAGACGCACACACGCGCACACACACACACACACACAGACTGAAACACACAGCTGAACAGGCACAGCCTTACACAAAGGCGCACATGTATTCACAGGTGCACGTCCCCTCGCACACTCACTCATATAGACAGCGTGCAGCGAACACACAAATGGCCTCTCCGTTCGAAGCAGACGGTCTCTCTTTAAGGATGGCGCTGAAATCTTCTCGGCGTTTAGTGACCCAGTTTCCTCCCGTCCCCCGACACCCCGTCAGGTGCGTGGAATGCAGGCGGCGAAAAGCGACGCTACGGCCCCGACACCTGAGCGAGCGCGTGCTCTCTAAAACCGGAGGCAAATTCCCGCCGCTTACCGCTACAGTTCACTCTCGTGGAGGCCAAGACTCATACGCACGCTGCACCTCGCCGGCCTCCGTATTACCTTCGTTTAATCAACTCGGACACCATTCCCTTTCTCCTCTGACCTCCAGAGAAATGGGCGCTATCATGTAGAAAGCAGACAAAAAAAAAAAACATGCCCTACCGCACTCAAATATGCGGCCATATCCGACAAACAGTGTCGACGCCTCCGCAATAAAATTGACCGAATGAAGCAACTGCACATGTAGACTGAAGTTAACCCAAGCGGGGCCAGGGGCCCTCTGGTCGGGTCCCCTAATAATGCCTTTTTGCATTGTTTGTTTATGGGCCCGGGTCCCAGGGCTGCTGGACGAGCGAGTCGGTATGATAAACAGTGTGACACGCCGCTACAGTGTGATGAATGGCTCGCCGGTGGCACGCCGCACCTTTTTGTGCAGGAGTCCGCTGAATGAACCCAACTTTCTCAGTCTATAAATCACAGACAGCCGGTCAGTGAGCGAGCCGTGTGTGTCTTCTGCAGGCGGAGTTCCCCTGCTCCTCCCCACCACCTCCGCCCTGCCCTCTCCACCTCGCCATCCTCCTACACCCCTCCCCCAGTCACCACCCGGCCCCTGTAAATGAGCTGCTCCGCCTGGTTTCACACTATACTGTCTGCGGTCCATCATTAAAACTGCAGTGTGATGTAGCGGTTTTAGCAGTAATATGTGTGGTGTAGTGGTTAGGGCAGCAGTGTGGTGTAGTGGTTAGAGCAGCAGTGTGGTGTAGTGGTTAGAGCAGCAGTGTGGTGTAGTGGTTAGAGCAGCAGTGTGGTGTAGTGGTTAGAGCAGCAGTGTGGTGTAGTGGTTGGAGAAGCAGTGTAGAGTGGTGGTTAGAGCAGCAGTGGTGGTGTAGTGGTTAAACAGCAGTGTGGTGTAGTGGTTAGAGCAGCAGTGTGGTGTAGTGGTTAGAGAGCAGCAGTGTGCAGTGTAGTGGTTAGAGCAGCAGTGTGGGTGTAGTGGTTAGAGCAGCAGTGTGGTGTAGTGGTGTAGAGCAGCAGTGTGGTGTAGTGGGTAGAGCAGCAGTGTGGTGTATGGTTAGAGCAGTAGTGGTTAAAGCAGCAGTGTGGTGTGTGGTTAGAGCAGCAGTGTGGTGTAGTGGTTTAGAACAGCAGTGTGGTGTAGTGGTTAGAGTGGTTAGAGCTGCAGTGTGGTGTAGTGGTTAGAAACAGCAGTGTGGTGTGCAGTGGTGTAGTGGTTAGACAGCAGTGTGGTGTAGCAGTGGTGGTTAGTGTGGTGTAGTGGTTAGAACAGCAGTGTGGTGTAGTGGTTAGAACAGCAGTGTGGTGTAGTGGTTAGAGCAGCAGTGTGGTGTAGTGGTTAGAGCAGCAGTGTGGTGTAGTGGTTAGTGCAGCAGTGTGGTGTAGTGGTTAGAGCAGCAGTGTGGTGTAGTGGTTAGAGCAGCAGTGTGGTGTAGTGGTTAGAGCAGCAGTGTGGTGTAGTGGTTAGAGCAGCAGTGTGGTGTAGTGGTTAGAACAGCAGTGTGGTGTAGTGGTTAGAGCAGCAGTGTGGTGTAGTGGTTAGAGCAGCAGTGTGGTGTAGTGGTTAGAGCAGCAGAGTGGTGTAGTGGTTAGAGCAGCAGTGTGGTGTAGTGGTTAGAGCAGCAGTGTGGTGTAGTGGTTAGAGCAGCAGTGTGGTGTAGTGGTTAGAGCAGCAGTGTAGTGTAGTAGTTAGAGCTGCAGTGTAGTGTAGTGGTTAGAACAGCAGTGTGGTGTAGTGGTTAGAGCAGCAGTGTGGTGTAGTGGTTAGAGCAGCAGTGTGGTGTAGTGGTTAGAGCAGCAGTGTGGTGTAGTGGTTAGAGCAGCAGTGTGGTGTAGTGGGTTAGAGCAGCAGTGTGGTGTAGTGGTTAGAGCAGCAGTGTGGTGTAGTGGTTAGAGCAGCAGTGAGGTGTAGTGGTTAGAAACAGCAGTGTAGTGGTTAGAGTGGTTAGGTGTGGTGTAGTGGTTAGAGCAGCAGTGTGGTGTAGTGGTTAGTGGTGTAGTGGTTAGAACAGCAGTGTGGTGTAGTGGTTAAAGCAGCAGTGTGGTGTAGTGGTTAGAGCAGCAGTGTGTGTAGTGGTTAGTGGTTAGAGCAGCAGTGTGGTGTAGTGGTTAGAGCAGCAGTAGAAACAGCAGTGTGGTGTAGTGGTTAGAGCAGCAGTGTGGTGTAGTGGTTAGAGCAGCAGTGTGGTGTAGTGGTTAGAGCAGCAGTGTGGTGTAGTGGTTAGAACAGCAGTGTGGTGTAGTGGTTCGAGCAGTAGTGTGGTGTAATGGATAGAGCAGCAGTGTGGTGTAGTGGTTAGAACAGCAGTGTGGTGTAGTGGTTTAGAGCAGCAGTGTGGTGTAGTGGTTAGTTAGAGCAGCAGTGTGGTGTAGTGGTTAGAGCAGCAGTGTGGTGTAGTGGTTAGAGCAGCAGTGTGGTGTAGTGGTTAGAGCAGCAGTGTGGTGTAGTGGTTAGAGCAGTGTGGTGTAGTGGTTAGAGCAGCAGTGAGGTGTAGTGGTTAGAGAGCAGTGTGGTGTAGTGGTTAGAGCAGCAGTGGGTGTAGTGGTTAGAGCAGCAGTGTGGTGTAGTGGTTAGAACAGCAGTGTGGTGTAGTGGTTAGAGAGCAGCAGTGTGGTGTAGTGGTTAGAGCAGCAGTGTGGTGTAGTGGTTAGTGGAGCAGCAGTGTGGTGTAGTGGTTAGAGCAGCAGTGTGGTGTAGTGGTTAGAGCAACAGCAGTGTGGTGTAGTGGTTAAACAGCAGTGTGGTGTAGTGGTTAGAGTGTGGTGTAGTGGTTAGAGCAGCAGTGTGGTGTAGTGGTTAGAGCAAACAGCAGTGTAGTGGTTAGAGCAGCAGTGTGGTGTAGTGGTTAGAGCAGCAGTGTGGTGTAGTGGTTAGAACAGCAGTGTGGTGTAGTGGTTAGAGAAGCAGCAGTGTGGTGTAGTGGTTAGAAAGCAGTGTGGTGTAGTGGTTAGAGCAGCAGTGTGGTGTAGTGGTTAGAGCAGCAGTGTGGTGTAGTAGTTAGAGCAGCAGTGTGGTGTAGTGGTTAGAGCAGCAGTGTGGTGTAGTGGTTAGTGTGTTAGTGGTTAGAGCAGCAGTGTGGTGTAGTGGTTAGAAGCAGTGTGGTGTAGTGAGCAGCAGTGTGTAGTGGTTAGAGCAGCAGTGTGGTGTAGTGGTTAGAGCAGCAGTGTGGTGTAGTGGTTAGAGCAGCAGTGTGGTGTAGTGGTTAGAGCAGCAGTGTGGTGTAGTGGTTAGAAACAGCAGTGTGGTGTAGTGGTTAGAGCAGCAGTGTGGTGTTAGTGTGTTAGTGGTTAGAGCAGTGTGGTGTAGTGGTTAGAGCAGCAGTGTGGTGTAGTGGTTAAAGCAGCAGTGTGGTGTAGTGGTGTGGTGTAGTGGTTAGCAGCAGTGTGGTGTAGTGGTTAGAACAGCAGTGTGGTGTAGTGGTTAGAGCAGCAGTGTGGTGTAGTGGTGTGTGGTGGTTAGAGCAGCAGTGTGGTGTTAGTGGTTAGAACAGCAGTGTTAGTGGTTAGAGCAGCAGTGTGGTGTAGTGGTTAGAGCAGCAGTGTGGTGTAGTGGGTAGAGCAGCAGTGTGGTGTAGTGGTTAGAGCAGCAGTGTGGTGTGTTAGGTGTAGCAGCAGTGTGGTGTAGTGGTTAGAACAACAGTGTGGTGTAGTGGAGCAGTGTGGTGTAGTGGTTAGAACAGCAGTGTGGTGTGTAGTTAGAAACAGCAGTGTGGTGTAGTGGTTAGAGCAGCAGTGTGGTGTAGTGGTTAGAGCAGCAGTGTGGTGTAGTGGTTAGAAACAGCAGTGTGGTGTAGTGGTTGTAGAGAGCAGCAGTGTGGTGTAGTGGTTAGAGCAGCAGTGTGGTGTAGTGGTTAGAGGTTAGAGCAGTGTGGTGTAGTGGTTAGAGCAGCAGTGGTGGTGTAGTGGTTAGAGCAGCAGTGTGGTGTAGTGGTTAGAGCAGCAGTGTGGTGTAGTGTGGTGTGGTGTGGTGTGGTGGTTAGAGCAGCAGTGTGTAGTGGTTAGAGCAGCAGTGTGGTGTAGTGGTTAGAAACAACAGTTGTGTAGTGGTTAGACAGCAGTGTGGTGTAGTGGTTAGAGCAGCAGTGTGGTGTAGTGGTTAGAGCAGCAGTGTGGTGTAGTGGTTAGAGCAGCAGTGTGGTGTAGTGGTTAGTGGTGTGTGGTGGTTAGAGCAGCAGTGTGTGTGTAGTTAGGTTAGAGCAACAGTGTGGTGTAGTGGTTAGAGCAGCAGTGTGGTGTAGTGGTTAGTGGTTAGTGTGGTGTAGTGGTTAGCAGCAGTGTGGTGTTAGTGGTTAGAAACAGCAGTGTGGTGTAGTGGGTTAGAACAGCAGTGTGGTGTAGTGGTTAGAGCAGCAGTGTGGTGTAGTGGTTAGAGCAGCAGTGTGGTGTAGTGGTTAGAGCAGCAGTGTGGTGTAGTGGTTAGAGCAGCAGTGTGGTGTAGTGGTTAGAGCAGCAGTGTGGTGTAGTGGTTAGAGCAGCAGTGTGGTGTAGTGGTTAGAGCAGCAGTGTGGTGTGTAGTGGTTAGAGCAGCAGTGTGGTGTAGTGGTTAGAGCAGCAGTGTGGTGTAGTGGTTAGAGCAGCAGTGTGGTGTAGGGGTTAGAGCAGCAGTGTGGTGTAGTGGTTAGAACAGCAGTGTGGTGTAGTGGTTAGAGCAGCAGTGTGGTGTAGTGGTTAGAGCAGCAGTGTGGTGTAGTGGTTAGAGCAGCAGTGTGGTGTAGTGGTTAGAAACAGCAAACAGTGTGGTGTAGTGGTTAGAGCAGCAGTGTGGTGTAGTGGTTAGAAACAGCAGTGTGGTGTAGTGGTTAGAAACAGTGTGTGTGTAGTGGTTAGAGCAGCAGTGTGGTGTAGTGGTTAGAAACAGCAGTGTGGTGTAGTGGTTAGAAACAGCAGTGTGGTGTAGTGGTTAGAGCAGCAGTGTGGTGTAGTGGTTAGAGCAGCAGTGTGGTGTAGTGGTTAGAGCAGCAGTGTGGTGTAGTGGTTAGAGCAGGTGTGAGCAGTTAAGTTAAAGCAGTTAGAGCAGTGTGGTGTAGCAGGTTAGAGCAGCAGTGTGGTGTAGTGGTTAGAGCAGTGTGTGGTTAGTAGTGTGGTGTAGTGGTTAGAGCAGCAGTGTGGTGTAGTGGTTAGAGCAGCAGTGTTAGAGTGGTTAGCAGTGTGGTGTAGTGGTTAGAGCAGCAGTGTGGTGTAGTGGCAGTTAGAGAAAGCAGCAGTGTGGTGTTAGTTTAGAGCAGCAGTGTGGTGTAGTGGTTAGAGTGGTGTAGTGGTTAGAGTTGTGGTGTAGTGGTTAGAGCAGCAGTGTGGTGTAGTGGTTAGAGCAGCAGTGTGGTGTAGTGGTTAGAGCAGCAGTGTGGTGTAGTGGTTAGAGCAGCAGTGTGGTGTAGTGGTTAGAGCAGCAGTGTGGTGTGGTTAGAGCAGCAGTGTGGTGTAGTGGTTAGAGCAGCAGTGTGGTGTAGTGGTTAGAGCAGCAGTGTGGTGTAGTGGTTAGAGCAGCAGTGTAGTGTAGTGGTTAGAGCAGCAGTGTGGTGTAGTGGTTAGAGCAGCAGTGTGGTGCAGTGGTTAGAGCAGCAGTGTGGTGTAGTGGTTAGAGCAGCAGTGTGGTGTAGTGGTTAGAGCAGCAGTGTGGTGTAGTGGTTAGAGCAGCAGTGTGGTGTAGTGGTTAGAGCAGCAGTGTGGTGTAGTGGTTAGAGCAGCAGTGTGGTGTAGTGGTTAGAGCAGCAGTGTGGTGTAGTGGTTAGAGCAGCAGTGTGGTGTAGTGGTTAGAGCAGCAGTGTGGTGTAGTGTGTGGTGTAGTGGTTAGAAACAGCAGTGTGGTGTATATGGTTAGAGCAGCAGTGTGGTGTAGCGGTTAGAACAGCAGTGTGGTGTAGTGGTTAGTGTGGTGTAGTAGTTAGAAACAGCAGTGTGGTGTAGTGGTTAGCAGTGTGGTGAGATGCAGCAGTGTGGTGTAGTGGTTAGAGCAGCAGTGTGGTGGTGGTTAGAAACAGCAGTGTGGTGTAGTGGTTAGAGCAGCAGTGTGTGTGTAGTGGGTGTAGTTCTTAGAGCAGCAGTGTGGTGTAGTGGTTAGAACAGCAGTGTGGTGTAGTGGTTAGAGCAGCAGTGTGGTGTAGTGGTTAGAGCAGCAGTGTGGTGTAGTGGTTAGAGCAGCAGTGTGGTGTAGTGGTTAGAGCAGCAGTGTGGTGTAGTGGTTAGAGCAGCAGTGTGGTGTAGTGGTTAGAGCAACAGTGTGGTGTAGTGGTTAGTAGCAGTGTGGTGTTGGTTAGAAACAGCAGTGTGGTGTAGTGGTTAGAAACAGCAGTGTGGTGTAGCAGTTAGAAACAGTGTGGTGTAGTGGTTAGAGCAGCAGTGTGGTGTAGTGGTTAGAGCAGCAGTGTGGTGTAGTGGTTAGAAACAGCAGTGTGGTGTAGTGGTTAGAGCAACAGTGTGGTGTATGGTGTAGCGGTTAGAGCAGCAGTGTGGTGGTGTTAGTGTGGTGTAGTGGTTAGAAACAGCAGTGTGGTGTAGTGGTTAGAGCAGCAGTGTGGTGTAGCAGTGTGTTAGTGGTTAGCAGCAGTGTGGTGTAGTGGTTAGAGCAGCAGTGTGGTTAGAGAGCAGCAGTGTGGTGTAGTGGTTAGAGCAGCAGTGTGGTGTAGTGGTTAGAGCAGCAGTGTGGTGTAGTGGTTAGAAACAGCAGTGTGGTGTAGTGGTTAGAAACAGCAGTGTGTGTGTAGCAGTGTTGTGAACAGCAGTGTGGTGTAGCGGTTAGAGCAGCAGTGTGGTGTAGTGGTTAGAGCAGCAGTGTGGTGTAGCGGTTAGAGCAGCAGTGTGGTGTAGCGGTTAGAGCAGCAGTGTGGTGTAGTGGTTAGAGCAGCAGTGGTTAGAGCAGCAGTGTGGTGTAGTGGTTAGAGCAGCAGTGTGGTGTAGTGGTTAGAGCAGCAGTGTGGTGTAGTGGTTAGAAACAGCAGTGTGGTGTGGTTAGAGCAGCAGTGTTAGAGTGGTTAGAAACAGCAGTGTGGTGTAGTGGTTAGAACAGCAGCAGTGTGGTGTGGTGGTTAGAACAGCAGTGTGGTGTAGTGGTTAGAAACAGCAGTGTGTGGTGTAGTGGTTAGAGTTAGTGTGTGTGGTGTAGCAATTAGAACAGCAGTGTGGTGTAGCGGTTAGAGTGTGGTGTAGTGGTTAACAGTGTGTGGTGCAGCAACAGCAGTGTGGTGTAGGGTTAGAAACAGCAGTGTGGTGTAGTGGTTAGAGCAGCAGTGTGGTGTAGTGGTTAGAAGAGCAGCAGTGTGGTGTAGTGTAGTGGTTAGAACAGCAGTGTTAGAGCAGCAGTGTGGTGTAGAGCAGGTTGGTGTAGCGGTTACAGCAGTGTGTGGTTAGAGCAGCAGTGTGGTTAGAGTTTAAACAGCAGTGTGTGTAGCAACAGTTAGAGTAACAGTGTGTGTAGTGGTTAGAAACAACAGTGTGTGTGGTGTGTGGTGTAGTGGTTAGAACAGCAGTGTGGTGTAGTGGTTAGAGCTGCAGTGTGGTGTAGTGGTTAGAGCAGCAGTGTGGTGTAGTGGTTAGAGCAGCAGTGTGGTGTAGTGGTTAGAGCAGCAGTGTGGTGTAGTGGTTAGAGCAGCAGTGTGGTGTAGTGGTTAGAGCAGCAGTGTGGTGTAGTGGTTAGACAGCAGTGTGGTGTAGTGGTTAGAGCAGCAGTGGTGGTGTTAGCAGGTTAGAGTTGTTAGCAGCAGTGTGGTGTAGTGGTTAGAGCAGCAGTGTGTGTAGAGCAGCAGTGTGGTGTAGTGGTTAGAGCAGCAGTGTGGTGTAGTGGTTAGAGCAGCAGTGTGTTCTTAGAGCAGCAGTGTGGTGTAGTGGTTAGAGCAGCAGTGTGGTGTAGTGGTTAGAGCAGCAGTGTGGTGTAGTGGTTAGAACAGCAGTGTGGTGTAGTGGTTAGAGCAGCAGTGTGGTGTAGTGGTTTAGAGAGCAGTGTGTGTGGTTAGAGCAGTGTGGTGTAGTGGTTAGAGCAGCAGTGTGGTGTAGTGGTTAGAGCAGCAGTGTGGTGTAGTGGTTAGAAAGCAGAGCAGCAGTGTGCAGTGTGGTGTAGTTAGAGCAGCAGCAGTGTGGTGTAGTGGTTAGAGCAGCAGTGTGGTGTAGTGGTTAGCAGTGTGGTGTAGCAGTGTGGTGTAGTGGTTAGAGCAGCAGTGTGGTGTAGCAGTGAGAAACAGCAGTGTGTGTAGTGGTTAGAACAGCAGTGTGGTGTAGTGGTTAGAACAGCAGTGTGGTGTAGTGGTTAGAGCAGCAGTGTGGTGTAGTGGTTAGAGCAGCAGTGTGGTGTAGTGGTTAGAGCAGCAGTGTGGTGTAGTGGTTAGAGCAGCAGTGTGGTGTAGTGGTTAGAGCAGCAGTGTGTGTAGTGGTTAGTGTGGTGTGTGGTTAGAGCAGCAGTGTGGTGTAGTGGTTAGAAACAGCAGTGTGGTGTGGTTAGTGGTTGTAGTGGTTGAAACAGCAGTGTGGTGTAGTGGTTAGAGCAGCAGTGTGGTGTAGTGGTTAGAACAGCAGTGTGGTGTAGTGGGTTAGAGCAGCAGTGTGGTGTAGTGGTTAGAGCAGCAGTGTGGTGTAGTGGTTAGAGAGCAGCAGTGTGGTGTAGATGGTTAGTGTGGTGGTTAGAGCTAGTGGTTAACAGCAGTGTGGTGTTAGAGTGTGGTTAGAGAACAACAGTGTGGTGTAGTGGTTAGAAACAGCAGTGTGGTGTGTGGTTAGAGCAGCAGTGGTGGTGTAGTGGTTAGAAGCAGCAGTGTGGTGTAGTGGTTAGAGCAGCAGTGTGGTGTGTAGTGGTTAGGCAGCAGTGTGGTGTAGTGGTTAGAGCAGCAGTAGTGGTTAGTGTAACAGCAGTGTGGTGTAGTGGTAGAGCAGTTAGAGCAGCAGCAGTGTGGTGTAGTGGTTAGAGCAGCAGTGTGGTGTAGTGGTTAGAGCAGCAGTGTGGTGTAGTGGTTAGAGCAGTGTGGTGTAGTGGTTAGAGCAGCAGTGTGGTGTAATGGTTAGAAACAGCAGTGTGGTGTAGTGGTTAGAGCAGCAGTGTGGTGTGTTAGTGGTTAGAGCAGCAGTGTGGTGTAGTGGTTAGAACAGCAGTGTGTGGTGTAGTGGTTAGAGCAGTGTGGTGCAGTGTGGTGTAGTGGTTAGAGCAGCAGTGTGGTGTAGAGGGTTAGAAAGCAGCAGTGGTGTAGTGGTTAGCAGTGTGGTGTAAGAGCAGCAGTGTGGTGTAGTGGTTAGAGCAGCAGTGTGGTGTAGTGGTCAGAGCAGCAGTGTGGTGTAGTGGTTAGAAACAGCAGTGTGGTGTGAGTGGTTAGAACAGCAGTGTGGTGTAGGAGCAGTAGTGTGGTGTAATGGATAGAGCAGCAGTGTGGTGTAGTGTGGTTTAGTGTGGTGTAGTGGTTAGAGCAGCAGTGTGGTGTAGCGGTTAGAGCAGCAGTGTGGTGTAGTGGTTAGAGCAGCAGTGTGGTGGAGTGGTTAGAGCAGCAGTGTGGTGTAGTGGTTAGAGCAGCAGTGTGGTGTAGTGGTTAGAACAGCAGTGTGGTGGAACAGCAGCAGTGTGGTGTAGTGGTTAGAGCAGCAGTGTGGTGTAGTGGTTAGAGCAGCAGTGTGGTGTAGTGGTTAGAGCAGCAGTGTGGTGTAGTGGTTAGAGCAGCAGTGTGGTGTAGTGGTTAGAGCAGCAGTGTGGTGTAGCGGTTAGAGCAGCAGTGTGGTGTAGTGGTTAGAGCAGCAGTGTGGTGTAGTGGTTAGAGCAGCAGTGTGGTGTAGTGGTTAGAGCAGCAGTGTGGTGCAGTGGTTAGAGCAGCAGTGTGGTGTAGTGGTTAGAGCAGCAGTGTGGTGTAGTGGTTAGAGCAGCAGGTTAGAAACAGCAGTGTGGTGTAGTGGTTAGAACAGCAGTGTGGTGTAGTGGTTAGAAACTGCAGTGAAAGAATTGTATTGATTAGAGGTTAGAAACAGCAGTGTGGTGTAGTGGTTAGAGCAGCAGTGTGGTGTAGTGGTTAGAGCAGCAGTGTGGTGTAGTGGTTAGAACTGCAGTGTGGTGTAGTGGTTAGAGCTGCAGTGTGGTGTAGCGGTTAGAGCAGCAGTGTGGTGTAGTGGTTAGAGCTGCAGTGTGGTGTAGTAATGCAGTGTGGTGTAGTGGTTAGAAACAGCAGTGTGGTGTAGTGGTTTAGTGTGTTGTAGTGGTTAGAACAGCAGTGCAGTGTTAGCAGCAGTGTGGTGTAGTGTGCAGTGTGGTGGTTAGAGTGTGTGGTGCAGAGCAGCAGTGTGGTGTAATGGTTAGAGCTGCAGTGTGGTGTAGTGGTTAGAAACAACAGTGTGTTGTAGTGGTTAGCAGTGTGGTGTAGAACTGCAGTGTGGTTTAGAGCAGCAGTGTGGTGTAGTGGTTAGAGCAGCAGTGTGGTGTAGTGGTTAGAACAGCAGTGTGGTGTAGTGGTTAGAGCAGCAGTGAGGTGTAGTGGTGAGATCAGCAGCAGTGAGGTGTAGTGGTTAGAGCAGCAGTGTGGTGTAGTGGTTAGAGCAGCAGTGTGGTGTAGTGGTTAGAGCAGCAGTGAGGTGTAGTGGTTAGAGCAGCAGTGTGGTGTAGTGGTTAGAGCAGCAGTGAGCTGTAGTGGTGAGATCAGCCGTGAGGTGTAGTTCTTACAGCAGCAGTGTGGTGTAGTGGTTAGAGCAGCAGTGTGGTGTAGTGGTTAGAGCAGCAGTGTGGTGTAGTGGTTAGAGCAGCAGTGTGGTGTAGTGGTTAGAGCAGCAGTGTAGTGTAGTGGTTAGAGCAGCAGTGAGGTGTCGTGGTTAGTGCAGCAGTGCAGTGTAGTGGTTAGAGCAGCAGTGAGCTGTAGTGGTGAGATCAGCAGTGAGGTGTAGTGGTTACAGCAGCAGTGTGGTGTAGAGGTTAGAGCAGCAGTGTGTTGCAGTGGTTAGAGCAGCAGTGTGGTGCACTGGTTTGAACAGCAGTGTAGTGTATTGGTTAGAGCAGCAGTGTGGTATAGTGGTCAGAGTACAAGGGAGTTTGAAATGCATTTTGTAAAGTTGAAAAGGTGGCTGTCATTCTGCTTATTTCTAGCTGTCTTTCCTTGTTTTTAGTACTGCTGCTCACATATTGCGCTGCCTGACTGCCTCTGTGCAGGGAGATGTAGTGCGATTGGACAGCCCTCAGTGTCCTTTCCCTGCACTACAGACACGCAGATGTGTGACCGGTCATGTTAGCGCACAGGAAGTGACAGCGCAGCTGTAGAGTATAAATAGAGACGGTTCTGTTAAGTGCAGAGGCGATCACGCCGGAGCCATAGTGACCTCTTCTTCTTGAGCGATGAAAACAGGCGTCCTGTGCCACTTATTGGCCATGAGGGCATTTTTTTAATATCAGAATTCACCAATGGAATCATGTCATAATGGCAAAATGATGTCAAGTAATGTTGATAATGCACTGCTTCGAACCAACTGCTAACTGATCGCGATTTTCCACGTTTTATATTAACATTGCAGTCTCTCAGGTTTTTTGTTAGGAACTAAAAGCTGCTGAGTGTATGAATGACCTCAACAGAAAGGCTCCTATTGGCCTGAGGGATAATTACTGTGCGAAACTAAACTTTTAATACGAACCCAAAGTTGCTTTCCAACTGAGGTCACAGTAGACAGCCCGGCTAACAAGGCAAAACGACTGCATGGCTGGAGATAAGATGTACGATCCTCGCGGACCGACGCAAACCGCGCGGCTCTCAACTCGAAACGTTTAGCCAGTTTCCACGACGCTGATATAAGGCATCTGGTTACAATCAATGTTTCCTTATGCCATTATGAAATTAGCAGCACGGAAATGATTCAAAACGGTCAGTAATGATTTCTGATAGAAATGTGCTGTATTGTTCGGCCTTTGAGATAAGCGAGTGAAAACAAAACGCAAAGAACCATTTCCGAAAAAAAGGAAGATAGCGGTTTGTTTTCCTTTTGTAAAACCACCCCCCTCTCCATTTCTGCGCCAGGAATCTGTTCTTTAACTGCAAGGGCTTGGATTGCTTTCAGAACTGATAGCTTCTTAACTTTTTGGCGACGGATGCAGTTATTCTTAGCGCGCGCAGACGATAAATAAATAAATATGTGCAGCGAAAAGCCCCGTTTTAAAGGGCTCAAGTCCTCCTTTGCCTGAATCAAGGCTTGTTTGTTTATGTGAAATGCTCTCTCTGGTGAGCAAACAGGACAAATCCACACGGCTTTGAAAGCCCCTTTTGATCATTAAACTGATTGCTGTTCTAAGCAAGTTTGTGATGCTTTAATTAAACTGGAGATCTTAGTCCTGCCCGGAGGCAGTATACCGTTCCCAGAACCCAGCCCGGGCATTTTGGCAGCTTGCGCCGGTCCAGTTCGATGTTTTTCCTTTCATAAAAACGGCAACACAGATTGCGTTTGCGTTTCCAAATCGCCGCGCGCACTCGACCGCATAGGCCGGCCCTAGCGTCGGTGGAGGAGAGATGGGAGAGAGTCAGAGAGGAGTCTGAAGTTGTAGGGAATTCAGGACAAGGTCATTTTCGGAGGAGAGACGTCCTTTCTTCTGGCTTGAACCAGGACGGAACGGGCAGTTGATAAATTACGCCTCGATCTCGTACTGGGGAGGGAGTTGACAGGTGTGCCAAACCGTGCCACCGGTTCGGACATCGCTCCGTATCCCGTCCTCCTCTGGCCCGAAGCCACACCCCAGGACCGTGTGGCATCCTGGCACGGACAGAGCGCAGGCGATGCCAGCCTGTCGCGCTCCTGTACCCCCCAGCAGGCTGGCTCGCCCAGAGGCTCACGTTCCAAAAGCCACCCTGCCAGCAGACTAGCCGTGTACCGCGGTACGGACGCATCGAACGCATCCTGTGCCCGCGGGTCCGTAAACCGCATTATTTTCCACACTCACAGACTCGCGCACCTGTTTGTCTGAATTTGCGACGGCCAGTATTTTCTTTTTTAGCATCAGAGAATATGTAGGCTGTGCGCTGAAGGCAGAGACGCAGTCTTCTCTCTCTCTCTTTTGGAGCTGAAAATGCAGCTCGGTCCCGGATATAAAAAGCTTCTCAAGTAATGATCCTGTACTGAGAACAACGGTGAAAGTGAATCTGGATTCCAAACGCAATTACCTGTCACTTAAAATCCCCAATAACGGCTCTAAACACTTTTATGATTATTACTGTGGCAAGGTCTTTAGTGTTTGAGTTTATTTTTGATTAATTTCGTTTATTTTTCCTTCCATGGCTACAAAAAGTGTGTTTTATTAGATGCTCTTGGAATGTCCGTTAGACAGCATGTGGAATAGTCCGTGCAGTCAGTAGGCCTTTTGCTTGGGCTCGTGTTGGTGGCATTATCTGTTTTTCTTACATTTTGGTGACCCAAAATTTGGTAGATAATTCTTCGGATATTTTTGGAATTTATTGGCCTCTAACATTAATATAGGCATTCGTTTCTAATGCAATCTTGTTACTGTGATTTACTAAAAGGTTAATTCAGTCAGCCAACTTGCATGCAGATGGTTCATTGTAGTGTAACAAATAGAGGGGCTACACAGGTAATTTGACGTCCAGGCTCTGACCCTGACACAGCCAGCTGCTTACTGTGCTTTAGAAAGGGGCCGAGTAGCTTAATGGCGTAATGGCTGGGGGATTCTAACTGGTGTTATCGCTTATCGCTGAAAAGTTGTTGGTTTATTTTCAGGTTGATTCAACGGATGCTTTATCTTTGAGCTCAGTACTTAACCTTTTTTGCCTGGCATTGAATAAACGGCTTGAGCTCGTGAAGCTGGGTCAGTCAGACAGCTTGAGCATAGCTACTTAATCTGTGACTGTATCTGACGTCCTCCCATTCTAAATTTAATTACGTTTAATTTACTAACTGCATCACTGTCTGTACATAGACTGCCTCTGAGCCAGGGCTATTAAAGTTTTCTTTTTCTTCAGTTTTTAATTTATGTAGTACTCAAATTTTATTTCCAATTGTGGTATGCTTCCAATTCAGTTTAAATGTTAGTTTTGAGCAAATAACGGTACCTTATTTCTTTTTCTTTGATTTTTTTAGTTGAAAAAATATGTAATCAGTGGCCTCATTCATGCCTGAAACCACTTAAACTCTAATTTTTCACAAAAGTTTTCCTTTCAGTAGATTCAAAGTCAGAAAAAACATTTTTTCCAATATTATAGGACAATTGGCCTCATGCAAGAAGCAATATAAGAACAAATTTTCTCTTATTTTTGTTCGTATCCCGGATTTTTTCTTATTTTGTTCTTAGCCTGACTTCTGGGACGCACCAATGTTTTCTTATTTTTGCTCTTCTCTTCGGTAAGAGAGAATTTTACGAGTGGTTGAGAGCATTCTTGCCGAGATAAGAGAAAACAGAAAACTGTTATCTCTCTCCACAAATTGCTTGTCCAATGCACGGAAACACGATTTTGAAAACCTAAAATTAAAAAATGCATCATAAAATAAAATTTTGATTGTTTTATGTTTTTGAGAAATTACAATGATTCTATTATTTAATTCTTGGGCTGAAGAGTTTGGCCATTTGATCCTAATTAGGACTAAGCTATAAAAACCAAGATACTTGCGTGCGTTCTGCTTCTGAATGGCTTACCTATTGCTGTTGGACGCTTTGGCCATTCAGGCCTTGCGCAGATAGCGCGTTTACAGAGATCGCGCGGATCTGTTTGCTGAGACAGATGAATGGCTACTCGTACCAAATGTGAAAGCAACCGTACTTGAGCGCAGAAGATTACTGTTCTGTGTTACGGCTCTCCGGTTCTAAGAAATGCAGCGGCGAAAAGATATCTCCATTCAAACGAAGAAATTCAATGCTTGCTCGAAATGCAGGCAGACGAAAACAAACAATCATAACTGGATACTACACGCAAAAACTCGGAGATTTATGGAATAATTTGTGAGTAGTTACATTCGCGTGGTTATCACAGAATAATAGATCAGTGCCATGACAAACTAAAGAAAATGCGGCTGCGATATTTCAAAGTGCGGGACGCGGTGCGAAAGTCTGGCAGCTCAAGTTATGAAATAGATCAATTTTCGTGGTATGAAGCAGTGGACAACATGATCAGCCAAAAACGCAAGGGGCGAAAGAATTCCATATTCAACATCCACCAATGTCGAATGTAATCAGTTCATTTTAGGCTTACCTTTATGTTTGGGTTCCCAGAGAAAGATTCGGATGTGTAAAAACATCAAGCATTCAGTCAAGAAAATTTCGAGTTTAATTTTTCATGCTGCTATACGTGGTAATCCATGTTACCGATGACATGCCGGGTTGCTAGGGCACGCGCAGCATATGCATTCGCGATAAAGCCCCTTCTCAATGATAAAACCCCCCGAAATACGTTGCATATTGGCGCCTCCTTTTAAAATCGTTCCCGATTTCAGGGGCGGATCCAGGGATTTTGGAAAGGGGGGGCACAGCCCCCATACGAGCGCCGAAGGCGCGAAGCCTCGAGGGGAGTCTGGGGACCCTCCCCCAGAAAAATTTGAAAATTAAAGGGCCAAATACGCGTTTTCTTGGCATCTGGGAACAAAATTCAACGTCTTATAGTTAGCTGAAAAAAGCATTTTTTTCATTGACAGTTAACTCTATTTAAGGTATACGTTTGCACTTGACTCTGCAAAGACTATCAAAACAAAGAGACTTAGGTCCTATTCTGATAGAAACGGACAAACTGTGAAAATGATCAAAGCATCCATCAGTTGATCCAGTTGCACTGGCACAAACGTTACTCTAAGATATACCGCTGTTATCACTACTTAAACAAACATTATAGCTCGTCTTATAGTTAATCCATATAGGACTGCATACAACAGACAGTGTACAGTTGTCAGAGTTGAATGGTCACTTGCTATTTCGCACATTCAGCAATAGAAATCAATAGTATTGAAGAGGCCTAGTTGTCCCGTGTTAAAATATAGCATTTAAACTGTAGTGCAATAAATACTCAGAGGATTAACTTAACTAAAAGTGTCAATATCACAATGTAAATGCTTTAATAAAAGTAGAAATCCTGCTTTTAAATTAGGAGTGAACTCATCCATAAAACCGCGTTTCAGCTTGGCTTGCTTGTGAATATTCAATAACTGATCCTGGTGTGCCTTCTAGTGATAGAATATTGTAACTGCGTGCATAAATTTGCAGCTTCATGTCCGCTGGCATCAACATCTGTACTAAGATACCCTGCCGAGCACCGTTGTTCTCGAACGCACCAAATCCAGATAATCCTTATGATGAATTACAATCATATTTTAATTTGTAACGAGTAACAAAGTGGCCAGTGTCAACATAACAAAGTGAAAGTATATTTTTTATCTTTTAAATGTAGTAGAGTAAAAGTCAAAATTCAAGTAAAGTACAAATCCTCAAAAAAAACTACTTAAGTAGGCTACTGTAACGAAGGACATGTACTTCGTTACTATACACCTCTGACCTCGTTACTATACACCTCTGATCATGACAAAGTGCGTTAAGACGGCATGGCAATTTTTGGAGCTTGAAGTCCTGTGTGTAATGTGCGAAAAAGGCTTTCTTCAAAAAGTCAGTTGCCCCCCTTAAATCCCCCTCTGCATATAAAACCGCCTACTGCGACGCGCTGTATCGGATTTTGACATGTGTGCAAGTGTACCCGGGTACAGTACGATATTACTAGTGTGAAAGCTGACCAGCTGGGGGAGAGGGGAGAGGGGACAGGGGACAATCGTACTGTGGCACGGTACCGAAAAATCGTACCAAGTGTGAAAGCGCCCTAGATTGCTATGAGCAGTCGGCTCTTTGCACGCGGCATGTCACCTGCCCTTATATGGTGTAAAGTGGGTGTCATATATGCTAATTTAAAACAACCGGCCACGCGCTTCCAATTTACGATCAAGTGGGATTCAACATTCAGCACACCTGGGTAAGAGCAGATTTGGGCGGTAAGAGCGTTTGGTGCATCCAGAGTTTATTTCTCTTATTTTTTCTCTTAGCAAAAAAATAAGAGAAAATATATGAGAAATTTAAGAGAATGTTGCTGCATGAGGCCCAGTGTCACACACATATTTTGTATTTGCTGGTTACAACACTTCACTGAAGCTACATCACACTTATATTGAGAGAAATATTCAAAGCCAGGCTTCCATGTTTTAATGGCCAAAGCATTACATCAAATGGAAAATATCTGGATCTTGTGCATCATTTTATACACATTTCCCTTTTAATTCTGCAGGACATATTTTATGATGGTTGGAACTATTGGGATCTCTGCTAGAATTGAACATAGAATTGAATTTCCACTAGTTTGAAAACAGCTGCTGCATTCCGTAGGGTTTGGGGTTAATTTGCCCAAATGAAGAAACTTTTTTCTTTTTTTACAAATAATTGGTGCATTTCATGTATTTAAAGATTCTTTGTGTTAAAAGGTTCTTTAAGAGTAATAATAATTCACAAGCAGACATAGAAGAACATTGCATGCATACTGAAGTACTTGAAAAGAAAATGCTAAGAAAATGATGAAAGGTTTTTTTTTTTTTATATTTTTATATTAAAAACCAAAGATTCAACTTAGATTTACACTAGAATTTTTTATGGGCCGGCTAGTCACATATTCATACTAGGTTGACTTTAATTCACATGTTGAAAAATTGAAGTATAATGTTATTTTGTTTATCCAGTGAAATATGGCTTTTTATGAATTCCATCATTTTTGATGCTAACCTGGGAACTGAATTTTTCTTAACTTAGTTTCTGACTATGTAGGCCTTTACTTCTTACATAAGTTTATTCACTGAGGTTATTTACAGGAGTGAAAATTCTTACATTTAGCCCAGCAGTTCTATAACATCATTAAACTTTTGACTGGTGCTGTGTATTTTATTTTTAAACTTTATAGTCTCTGTTTTCATTTTCAGTTCTTAATTTCTGTTCACTGCGTCTCCTGCTCTGATTCTCTCCTACTCACCCACCCCCACCTCCCCTCGGCTCTGTGCTCCCTCTCACACACACCACCTCAGCAGGTTATGCAGGTACGTTCTGACCCAGTAAATGTACTTAATATTCCCCGTTTCACTATTCAAAGGCCAACTTGCAATAAAAGAAGACCTCATTAGAGTTCATTTAATCTGGGAATATTCATCAGCTTTTCAGGGTGCAGTGTTACCCAGACAGCGCTACATGCTAAAAAAGCGCTCCAATTAAAAACATGCTTTGTTGCCTTCTCCTCATCCTTATTTAGTTATTTATTCATATATTTAATAGTTTATTTCTCGAGACCCCTCTTGAGACCCCAAAGACCCAGTATGGAACAAAAAGATCGTTATGTATCCTTTTGAGTTTAAAGTCACAACTCTGACTGAGGATCGTGCTCTGACAAAACGGCCTTATTTTTGAGGCTTATGTCCTGGTCTGGTTGAGAGAATTTGCTCACTACTGCCAATGCAGTTGGCATCAGTGTAGGTCATTCAGACCCAATTTTTGATGGAAGTCAACGGTAAATTTAACGTAAAAGTGGAAGTTGATTGTCTTTTTTCCCCACATGAAAACATACGCTCAGTAAATGAGTTATCTTCGTCTTGTGTCTTTGTTCATCGCAGATATAGATGCAGGCGTACGTAAATTCTGAAATTTAATTCCTAAATAATTCTGTAATTGAATTTCCAAATGTCTTGCTTCACCGGAATAATTTTCCAGAGTCTCTGTGACACAAATACTGAGTTATAAAGCCTAAATAGGCTCATGCACAACAGGAAAAAATGGCATTATTTGAATTCTGTGCAAAGGGGTGAAGCTAATGTGTTATTTGGACAATAGAGAAATAATTTTTGAACACTTGGTCTTTGTTTTATGCGCAGCATGTGGTCAGTCTGTATAACTTTCCTCTGCCTAACCCACAGTGACATGACCTGCACCCGATTTGTCCACAAAATATCTACAACGTATTTGCCAAACGACAAGAGTGCTGCCTTTTATTTCCCATTGACTTTAATGGAGAGTAGGCTCTCTGTGACCAGTGCTGGAGCCAAATGCTGTGGCGGTAGCGAAGGCCTCGCTCCCAGTCCAGGAAATTAGCCTGGAAAACGATGCTCGATTACGGCCGTTTGGCAGAGGCAGGACTTACTGCTGCTTTAAATCCTCTGTCTTTAATATTTAAACCGTTCTTTGTAGGGTTCAAGTTAAGAGTTAAAATATAATAAAGGAACTCCCATTTTTTGTGTTTTACTTTTTATTGTCACGCTTTCATCTGCTGAAAATAATGACTGTTTGCAGACATTTCCTCTGCTTGCTTAAGCTCATTAAGTTAGCGGTAGGTTTTTATCGGGCGGCGAGCTCTAGTTGTAATGCAGCTGCCAGACGTGCTGTTTCAGGCCTATATAAAGCACAGCTAATGCCCGGCTCTTCTGGGCTGTTTGAAGCAGATTAATAGCGTGGCCTGGGGCTATAGCTGTGCTGTATGTTTTCTTTATTGAGGTGTAGATTACCACAGGGCAAATGGCTCTGCTTGCTGTAGCGCTGGTACCTGTGTCCTCTGTGTGGATTGTTCTGCTCAGAGTTATGAGAGCGTCTTACTGTGCAGAAAAGCCCTGGCCTTTTAAATCTGCCCCCTTGAAAAGTTAAGGGTGCTTAGGTTAAACTGAATGTGTATGTATGCGTGACTGAGCATGTTTTTGTGAATTTGTCCGCGTGTTTGTGTGTCTGTGTGTGCGGGTGAGTGGGCATACCTGTTTTTGAGTCAGCGTGGATTGTTATGGGTGCACATGTGTGTGTGTGTGTGTGTGTGTGTGTGTGTGTGTGTGTGTACAGTACTGTGTGTGCATTAGTGCGCATACATATATGTAGTATGCGCGTGTGTTTTAGTGTTTGTTTGTGGGAATGTGTGTGTGAGCATGCGTATGTGTATTCACAAGTTGGCGTCTGAACCTGTTTGTGTGTCTATGCGCATTGGTGTGTGTTTGTGTTTGTATGCAGGCACAAAGTTTTTTGTAAATGTGTGTGTTGGCCTGTGTCCGCGTTTGTCCATGTGTCCGCATGTGCTAATGTGTGTTTGCATGTGCAGGGGTGTATGTGAACACGTATGTGCTGCACAGGTGTGTATTTCTCAGTATGTGTAAAAAACATGCAGGAATGTTTCTATAAGGCTGCATTGAGCTGAAACTGAGCAGGGCAGCACCTGTCAGAGATGCTTCTCTTTTCTGCGCCTCTTTAATATTATTATTTTTTCAGAGAAACTATAAATACTAGGAAGACATTTTGTTCCCAAGCTTTTTACGGCTCCCCGGGTGCCTGTTGTCTTATTGGGGATAAATAGATAGTTGGCAGGAAAAGGACACTGAGACACATCTCTCCAGCCCCCCACCCCCCACCTGACTCTCGCTCAGTCAGTAGTGCTGCAGCTGGATATCTGTATGGACGGGTTTCTGTCTGACGGTTTCAGGTGACTCATACCAGGGCTAACATTTCGAGAAGGAGCATTGGAGATACCCAATGATAGCACTGCAAAACCGAATAAACCCAACTGTGCCTGATTTTTTTTTTGTTTATTTGTGTGGGTCCAAAGTTTCCCCTGTTGGGCACCAGAGTTTTTCTACGTACGGTCAAGCTATATAGCAAATGAACCACACCCCCAACTCCTGTGGGGCTCTCGACAGCTCCCCAAAAATACTGTGGCAAATTTCAATTTGACATGGTGGTCACATTTTATAACAGGCCCCAAAACAGTCTAATCTCCCATGTAGATTTTCAGGGCTGGCCTGTAAGGGTAGGTACGAAAGGGGGAGAAAAACTAGTCCGTGTAGGATAAAGACGTTGATTCGTAATCGTGTGGTCTTTTTTGTACTCTGTTGTGCTGCACAGTGCATCATAATAACTGAGCCTGAGCCTGTAAGTACTTAGATAGGACTCTGGCACATGGAATTTGAAAACAGCGAATCTAATGTTGACGCTGAGACTGTCAGTTTTCTGTATAGCGTGATTTGTACAGGAATTACCGGCCTCTTAATCCAGGTTTGCTGTCCGAGTGCTTGCAAGCAGTGCTGTGCACACGAAGGCCAAAAGGTGTGTCGTACCCTAAAAATGTCAATACTAAAAGATATATTCTCTGCTTTCTTCTTTATTACGGTCATTATGTTAACGATTTTATCCCAGCGCTGCGGCTAACCCCAGTAGAGGGGCACTGTAGTGCCACTATGGTAACGGCACTAGTGTATCAGCGCTGGGGCAGCGCTAAATCACCCGCTAATTAGATTCCTTTGAATATTCAGCAGACATCTCTGCGACGAGCACACGAGCGCACGTAGAGACATAACGGGAAAGGGGGAGCCATTGGGGGGGAGAAGGAGCAGTAAAAATGTGCAGGAGAAAACGCCGCAGTTACTGCCGGAGAAGCGCGGTGGATGGCGTATTTTTTTTTTCCACGGGCATTTTTTATTCGGGCATCTGTTCGTCCATATGGAGCCGCGAAAGGGCCCCGCTTCGCCATCGAGTTCGCGTGCCGCACCGGGAGAATGCTGAGGAAGCCAGCTCCACAGCCCCGCGTGTATAGCCTAGCTAATGCGCCTAAAGGTTCTCACAACGTTACCGCAATGTTTTGTTGGTGTTCAACATGCAGTGGGCGATTTGCCCCAATGCTTTTAGGGGAAAGCACCCACCCACTGTTTCACGCTGATATGTGCCAATATTTCCAACATATGAAGTAATAAATTTGCACCGTCTTTTGTATTTTCATCGATAATCTTGGTTGGCCTTGGCCAAAAATAAGTATGCCGGGAATTCTGGCATTGATGGAATTAAAACCCTGGCTCCATTACAATAATATTTGGATGACGCATTTTTTGCTCGCTGGAACAGGAGAAGGTGGAGGTGTTGGTGGGGGAGAGGAGGGAGGAGGTAATGGGGAAGAAGCTGTTTATGAAAACATAATTTCTGGTTGCTTGTTGCTGGTATGATCTGAGCAGCGCTTCACCAATGTACGCTACCGGTCAAAAGTTTTAGGACACCCCAATTTTTCCAGTTTTTTAATCGAAAATTATGCAGTTTAATGTCTCATTGTACTCTGGAATGAAAGCATAGACGTGATAGAACAAAGTAACAATCGAAGTTAAAAAAATAAATCATGGAATCAATTTATGAACTAAAATGTACAATGTATTTTAAACTTTTGACTCAAAGTAGCCACCTTTGGCAGATATAATAGCTGAACACACTGGTGGCATTCTTTCTACAATGGAAATCAAATATTCTTCAAAGAAAGTTCTTCCCAACTCTGTTGCAGAAGGTCCCATAAATGTGTGGCACTTGTAGGTTGCTTTGCTTTCACTCTTCTGTCCAGTTCATCCCAAACCATCTCGATGGGGTTTAAGTCTGGAGACTGTGCTGGCTACTCCATGTTTTCAAGCTTACTATCTTGTTCTTTTTTCCTAAGGTAGTTCTGGCAGAGCTTGGACTTATGTTTTGGGTCATTATCTTGCTGTAGGATGAACCCCTGACCAACTAGGCGAATACCAGAGGGTACTGCATGGCGCTGCAGAATGCTGTGGTAGCCGTTTTGGTTCAGGGTGCCTTTCGCTCTAAAAGTCACGGACCCTGGATCCAGCACAACAGCCCCAGACCATCACAGTTCTTTCTCCATGTTTGACAGTTGATGTCACACACTGAGGAACCATCCATTCACCTACTCGACGGCATACAAAAAACCTGGGTATCTTTACCTTTAGTTTAAAACTTCTGACAGTTCACTACTTACCTTTGTACCATTTCAAGCTATTCGTTGGACTGGAACTGCATAATTTTCAATAAAAAACTGGAAAAATTGGGGTGTCCTAAAACTTTTGACCGGTAGTGTATGTTTTTGCAACTATTTTGCCATAACAAAACATTTTATTTCTATGACTTTGGTTGTTCTTCCATAGTCATTATTATTTCTCCAGCATATAATGCAAGAAGATATAGTGAGTGCTCAGTCCGTCTGTCTGCCCATTGGTCTGTCTGTTAGCATGTTTTTAACTTGAAAACCATATGATATTTTTTCATTAAACTCGTCACACACATCATTCATATGCTTGAGTAGTACCTTTTGCTATTTTGGACATTTTGACATTATTACCAGGGGATATGCCATCTTCTGATTGGTCTTGTCTTCATTTAAGCATTGATCCACCCACCCTCAATAGTGTAGCTTGCTAGCTGTTTGTCAGCCTACTTTATTTCATTAATATTAGCAAATACTAACCTTACTGGTCAAGTATTTGCCAGTTTGCCGACATGCATCAGTCTATAGCTGTTCTTGCTTTGCCCGATGACTGGTCCACAGCAATCAGGCAGTTACCTGTTGTGATTCGTGAAGATATGCTAAGGCCCTGCTTGGGACATTAAGTCGCTCTGATCGCGACAGCGGCGTTTATCCACAAGGAGCTGGTTGTAGGGGGCGGGGATGGAAGTACAGAGGATGATAGGGCAGGGCGATGAGGTCATCAGGAGGTTGACGAGGAGGAGATGGGGAGTTGGAGCTGTCGACTGAAAGGCCATTACGATCGCCCCCTCTAACGCAGAGCTAGCCTTGTGGAAGAGATGGGACAGCGCATGTTTATGTGTTACTGCAGTGTTGTGCGGTAACTTGCTGTGGAACCTGGCCTTCCCTGCACTACAGAGACAGTAGGGGTGCGGGGGGCGGTTGCCGGAGGTATGGAGTGGCGAGGTCACTGGAGTGGATGATTCGACCTGCACACGTCTCGACACTCTGCTCACACTGTTTTATTTGCGCCACAGCTCCTTGAGTCGAACCCTTCCCAAACTCAACCCCCCTCCTCCGCTTTACTCTGCCTCTCATTTTTGACCCCCGGCTCTCGCCCTGAGAGCTATGCTCCCACTCAGACCCGTCAGGCCTCTAAAAACGCTTCTCCTTTTGTTGGTGCCTTTTTTCTGTTCTTCCTAGACGCATTTATATTGTCTTTATTTTTAGGACGCGGAGAATAAAGGGTCAGATCGCTTAATAATTGATCGAGTCGTGCGACCGCGTTAAAAGGAAACCGCACTTTCCCCTCAATTCTTTCTTTCTTCATTTCCGTCTTTATTTCTTTCCTTATTTATTTATCTGTTTGTCGGGGCAGAAGGGGTTGCGATGGGTTTAAATAAGGGTGCAGGGAATGCAAGTTGTTGATGCTGCTTAATCGCTGGAAGGTTTTCTCAAAGTAAGGCGCTTATCTTGAAGACGGAGTCCCTGTTGGGATTGCTTACAGCACGCGATTGGTGAGCCTTTATTCAGTGTAGTGAGGTATTTAATGCTGTCCTCTAAAGTGGCCAAGAGTTGATTATGCTAAGCAGGGGCCAATTCACCGATATGGGGTCAAGGGCATTGCTCAAGGAACTGCCAACTTTTAGCTCATTCTCAGTTTAGCACGTTAGCCTCAAGGCCAGGGATCGTCAAATCTGGACCTCGAACCCAACACCAGCCCAGGATTTCTTTTATCCCTGGTAAGTAAAAGAATACTTAGTGCCTCGGATTGGCCCGACTGTCTTTACCCCTGAAACCTTGGTAACGGGAGGGTGGAAAACCAGCAGCCCATGGACTTTGAGGACCATTATTTCAGGACCACGGCACTAGGCTATAGCCAACCCTACAGTAATGTACTGTAATAACTTAAGCGATCAGTGTGCGGAGGTATGTCGACAAAAGTTTAAATAGTGCGGTTCATCCTGCGGTCTGCCGCCTCTCCAGCACTCGCAGTCACTTTTTCGTGATGGCGGCACGTGTGTCCGCTCTTTGCCCCGCGCGACGGTAAACAGGCCGCGGCTCGGGCTAATGCACCTCGTATCATCATTTCTGCACATTACGCCAACCAAGACAGAACCAGGGCACTTTGTAAATGTCACCGGCCGTTTTTTTCCCTTTCTGCTCCGCCTGTTGGGTACAAAGAGAGAGAGAGAGAGAGAGAGAGATGAATTGAACTGTGCGCTATCTCCAGCAGCGGGGTGATAAATCTGTCGTTTAAAAGGGGGCAGCAATTAGGCGAGGAGAGGGGGGCCAAAAGGGGGGGAGCGAGAGGCGAGGCTTTTAAGCGGGACCTCCAGCCTCCGCTCCTGTGTGCCCCCGCGGCGGGGTTTGAGGCAGGACCGGCCAGCGGCAGGTGACGTGTTAATCAGTCACTCTGCGGCTGCGTCTCGGGGCGAGGGGGCAGCTGGACCGGGTCGAACCCTTCGGCTGTTAGCGACGCTGTGCTAATGTGGCGCTAATGCTAAAGTCTTCCAGTGATCCCATCCGGTTTTCACGTTTATTTACCCGAGCTGATCCAGCGCTCTGAACATCACACCTCCTCTCTGATTCACTTTTTCATCCCTCTGTCCATCTCTCTCATCCCTCCTGACTCCCTCTCTTTTGCTTTTCTCCGTATCACACCCTCCCTTTAGGTCTCTTCCTCTCTTTCCCTTCATCTCTCCTCTCTCCCTCGCTCTTTTTGTCCCACCCCCCCCTTCTCTATCTCTTTCTCACTCCCCCCTTCCCAGTATATCTGTGTGACCTTGATCTGTGAACCACTTTCGGTCGGTACGAAAAACTTAATCACAGGCTGTCAGGTGGGGAGGGGTGAAATCTGGCTTTTCCCTCTACCCCTCCCCTGTTCTCTTTCTCCCTCTCTCTCTCTCTCTCTGTCTCTCTCTCTCTCTCTCCCTCTCTTTGCTTTAATGCCCTCTCCAGTGCAGGGGTGAATTTATAGCTTGTGGGACAGGTGGAATATGAACAATGGCCAGGATGGAGTGCGGGGTTATCTCGCTGGCTCCGGGGTGAGTCGGGAAATCGATCTGACCCGTGATACAGTGTCATCACAATCCCCACCCCGGCTGTCCTATCCGTCTTCGCCGGGAAGCCGCGATGGCTCCTGTCATCTCGCCCGGCCAGATTATCCGGATGAATCATGGTCGGCGAAGCTCTCTCGCCGGGTTCGGCGGCGGGACCGAGGGTCCGGGGGGCCGTGGGAGGGTAAAATATGACGCTCTTCCTACTTTCGGTGCTTGACTCTGGCGCGCAGCTCTTAGCTCTGTTAAGATTAACAACCGCTCGCAGGTTATAACCGGGCTAACCCGAGGCATCGCCCACGGCGCTCAGACACAGACTCACACGTACACACACATGCAGAGGCGTGACACACACTGCATTAATACAACACACATTTACACTTGAAGCAGCTGTCACACCTTGCCGGATAGCGTTAACGGACGTCTGACGGGGAGCAAATTTTTCAATCCGTTCGTCTCCGTTCCCATGTGTTTCTTGTCCGTTTCTCGTTCGGCGAATGCATTCCTTGTCTGGCGAGGTTCGTTCAATCCCGCAGAAAGTCTCGTGCATTTTTGAGCCTCGAGGAGTGACGGATAATCAACACCGGATAATTTTCTTTTGCAAAGTTTCTATCCGTCGGACGTCCATCAACACTATACGGCAAGGCGTGACTGCTGCTTTAGCTACTTACACAGTACCACCAACTCCTGCACACTTACTCCATGACACAAGAAAAAATATTAAATAAAGACGTTTCAATCCCACTCTGATCTTTGTCTGGTCAATATGTTTAAAAAAAATGGAAACCACACCCTTACATAATCCACACCAATAGGCTGACAAAATCAATTATTGTAGGTGTGGTGAACCATCCAAAATGCCCATAGTGATAAGCATCCAAGATTCAATCTTATACATAAAAGAAATACATAGTATCCTGAGGAAAATGGAAATACAAACAAAACATTTTTTTTTTTTTTTAGGATTCAAATGTTGTCCTTGACTAATAACCTTTTTTGTGGCATGGAGTAAGTGTGCAGGTGTTACTGATTTTTCCATTGACTGATAGTGTTGAGGATTATATTTCAATATTTCTCATCATATTCATCAGAAATCATGGCCTCACATCAATAGCCTTGCACCTATATGTGATGTTCGAATTATTTATGGTCCTCTCTTACTAACACAATACCGCCATATTTGCACTGTGCACAGTGACCACACCTAGGGGAGAGTGGGATTAGATGAGCTAGCTATTCACTTAAGTTGTCCAGTTGCCCAGGAAAAATATGACGATCGCAAAACTAACACAAATATCCTCAATTCAGTATGTGCCACATTAATTGAAGTCTTAAGAGTGCATGTGTGATGAAGGGCCGTGATAACATGACCTGTCAACAAAATCTGTCTTAATTGAATTCCTGACTTTTGAATTTTTCAACTCCTGCCCTTTAATCATATTCTTTTGTCAATTTTTATGGATGTAAAATCAACATGTGCTGATAAAATAGCTCAGTTATTTGTAAGAAGGGTAAATTCTTATTCCTCTTTTTGGTTTCGCCATTATTTGCTGATTCACTCAAGTTTTGTTTGCTGCCAAATCAGCAGCGTGTCAGATATGACCTTTTAAAGATTGATCATTCTGACTTGATGTAGAAGTGATTACGCCCCGTTTATAAAAATTTATGTTACTCATGTATTCAGTCTTTCCTAATACAACAGTTATTCAATTTTACCATTATTATGATTATTATTATTATTATTATTTACAGTTACTGAAACACTGGCTCAGTCAGCTTACCCCAGGGGTTCGGCTCATTTTGCCCCACTGCCACCATTTTGAAAAAAATAGATTGGCATTATATGTTTAGGCTAATCATTTGCTAATTCTCTCACCCGCTTTGAAACACTGCCAAATCGCCAACACGTCTGATATAGCCTTTAAACATGGATATATTTATCTTGACGTAATAATGATTATACCTGCCTTGCAAATATGTAACATTAACTTGCCAAAAACATTTTTTTGATTGAGAAATAACAATACGTTTCCCTTATTCTTCTATATATGATGAATATATCATTATTATTAGCTGAAATGGTAAAGATTATGCACAGTTGCCTAAAGGGGATGAGTCAGCTTAGCCAGTGGGTCATCTTACCCCTCTGTCCCCCTTCCCAGTGTGGACAGTACGCGGACTCTGTATACGTCCCATATAAAGTGAAAGCAGACCACACTCGGTCCACACTGTGCACATTGTGTGTGCAAGCTGAGGTGCTCTGGACTTCACGCACAAAAACTCGTGTAAATGTGTGTCTGTTTATGTATGTGAATGTGTAAGTTTGATTACGTGTGTGTTTAAGTAAGCAAATGTGAATTTGTGTGTCAGTGCTTGTAAATGTGTGTGTAGGAATGTGTGAATGTGCTTGTGGGTAAAGTCCTAAGTGTGCTTCCAGCTGTATTCGTGATTGTGTGTGCATATGAATGCGTGTGTATGTTTGGTTTGTATGTCTCAGTGTGACACGTCTCTCTCTCTCCCTCTCTCCCTCTCTCTCTCTCTCTCTCCCTCCTGTGTAGATGAAGCTCAGCTGATTCCCATGACGAAACCCAGTTTTGACAAACTGCCCCTGGCTGGACAAGCCCTGCCGCCGGGCTTTCCTGCTCCTTTCCTCTTTGCGGACGGCCTGTCCTCGGTGGAAACACTGCTAACCAACATCCAGGTACGCCTGCACAGCTAACACCACCATGTTGGCTAATTAATGCACGCTAGGCTAACTGAAGACTACATTTGCGATAGTTACAGGGGTGTGAGTGAACAGTGTACGATCTGTGTGATGGATTTTCAAACTGTCTCCGGGCTGACTTCCTATCCTTCTCCCACTGAATTCCCCTGGCCGTGGATAATGCCCGCATGTTTGTGTCTCAGGGTCTGTTAAAGGTGGCCGTGGATAATGCCCGCATGTTTGTGTCTCAGGATCTGTTAAAGGTGGCCGTGGATAATGCCTGCATGTTTGTGTCTCAGGGTCTGTTAAAGGTGGCCGTGGATAATGCCCGCGTGTTTGTGTCTCAGGGTCTGTTAAAGGTGGCCGTGGATAACGCCCGCGTGTTTGCGTCTCAGGGCCTGTTAAAGGTGGCCGTGGATAATGCCCACGTGTTTGCGTCTCAGGGCCTGTTAAAGGTGGCCGTGGATAATGCCCGCGTGTTTGCGTCTCAGGGCCTGTTAAAGGTGGCCGTGGATAATGCCCGCGTGTTCGCGTCTCAGGGCCTGTTAAAGGTGGCCGTGGATAATGCCTGCGTGTTTGCGTCTCAGGGCCTGTTAAAGGAAAAGACCGCCCTTGTAAAAAGCTTGCATTTTCTGAAAGAACATAACGAAGGCCGCCCGACCTATTTTTTTCATATTTTTAAAATTTTTTACTGTGCAAGTTAATCGCGCTCGAAACACGGGAATCCTGCCGTTTTCGCTGTCAGCCTGGTGTGCGCCATGTTTTCCAAGGCTCACGGCTTGGAAGCATTTTCAGCCAATGAAATGCCGAGAATGAAGTTTTCTCGTTATAGGCATGACGTAAGCACAGGGCAAGAGTTTCAGGTTTGAGTGTATATAGAGCTGGAGAGACTGTCGGAGCGAAAAGTTGAATAAACTAATATGGCGTCCAGTGCACCACGCCTCTGAATTTCCCATTGACTATAATAAAAAACTCCAGCTATTATTTTGATATCTAAAAGGTATACACTCGTAAATCCTTCTTGCGTAGGACTGGATTACATAATAAAAAATGAATCAAGGCGCAATTTTGCTTGACGCTTTTCGAGAACGAAGTTATAAGAGGTTGTTTTAGTCAACGGTTAATCCATTGGTAGGTCAGTATGACTCACATCTGACTCTGATTGGTCACTCACATAGTCACTCATATTGGTGAATAGCTTACAAGAACATTGCCGTCAAGTAGTTTCAACTCCCATGGTTACTGAGCTATGTCTTTATCTCACGGAACAGACAGCCGAGCAGTATGCAGAAACGCTATCCTCGCTGGCAATCATTGAAAGCTCGCCAGTTTGGTCAACTGCCTCAGCTAGGATTGCGTTATCGTAATCAAAAAAAAAAAAAAAAAAAACTCAACAGCTTGCTCACTAAATAGTCCCTAGATAGGCAGATGCCTGATAAAGATGCTTTTATTTGTACAATTCATCCGGAATGAACACCACCAACGTTACACGAACGTTTCTGCCGGGTTATTCGCTATGGCTAATGCTATATGTAGATATGCAACTTGGCTGACTTTACATGGGCATGAGAGCTGGCTGGCCATCACCCTTTGTAAGCAGCGTGAGTTTATTGTGCAAAACTAAGTTTATCTAGCTAGCTAAATTACAGATAAAGTTTGCCATCACAGCCATCTACAGCGACCCGATTACCTAACACGCCAGCTAGACAAATGGCTAGTTAGTGCTGTGCTTCCCATTGAGACATGTTTTTATATTTTCGATGTCTCGAACAGTGTTGTGTAAAATTGCGCATTAATTTTTATTCTTATATGTTTTTCAATCACAAATATATTGAAATCTTTTCGGAGGACCCCTTAATTTGGCGGAAAATGGCAGGAATTTCTCCATTATAGTCTATGGGAAATTGAGAAGTGCGGTGCACTTGAGCTCTGACCCGCACTGACGTCACCGCCGGCGGTCAAATGGCGGCCTGGATTTCACTCGATAAACGCGCTATTTAAGTGAGCTTTACTCGGTTGAAACAAGTTTAAAATGCACAAAAGATTATGTTTTTGGTACAGTAATATTAACCCTTTCAAAATCAGTTCAGGTTCACCAAAGGCAGTCTTTTCCTTTAAAGGTGGCTGTGGATAATGCCGGTGTGTTTGTGTCTCAGGGCCTGTTAAAGGTGGCCGTGGATAATGCCGGTGTGTTTGTGTCTCAGGGCCTGTTAAAGGTGGCCGTGGATAATGCCTGTGTGTTTGTGTCTCAGGGCCTGTTAAAGGTGGCCGTGGATAATGCCTGTGTGTTTGTGTCTCAGGGCCTGTTAAAGGTGGCCGTAGATAATGCCTGTGTGTTTGTGTCTCAGGGCCTGTTAAAGGTGGCCGTGGATAACGCCGGTGTGTTTATGTCTCAGGGCCTGTTAAAGGTGGCTGTGGATAATGGCTGTGTGTTTGTGTCTCAGGGCCAGTTAAAGGTGGCCGTGGATAATGCCTGTGTGTTTGTGTCTCAGGGCCTGTTAAAGGTGGCCGTGGATAATGCCTGTGTGTTTGTGTCTCAGGGCCTGTTAAAGGTGGCCGTGGTTAATGCCTGTGTGTTTGTGTCTCAGGGCCTGTTAAAGGTGGCCGTGGATAATGCCTGTGTATTTGTGTCTCAGGGCCTGTTAAAGGTAGCCGTGGATAATGCCTGTGTGTTTGTGTCTCAGGGTCTGTTAAAGGTGGCCTTGGATAATGCCTGTGTGTTTGTGTCTCAGGGCATGTTAAAGGTGGCCATGGATAATGCCTGTGTGTTTGTGCCTCACGGCCTGTTAAAGGTGGCCATGGATAATGCATGTGCGTTTGTGTCTCAGGGCCTGTTAAAGGTGGCCGCAGATAATGCCTGTGTGTTTGTGTCTTAGGGCCTGTTAAAGGTGGCCGTGGATAATGCCTGTGTGTTTGTGTCTTAGGGCCTGTTAAAGGTGGCTGTGGATAATGCCTGTGTGTTTGTGTCTTAGGGCCTGTTAAAGGTGGCTGTGGATAATGCCTGTGTGTTTGTGTCTTAGGGCCTGTTAAAGGTGGCTGTGGATAATGCCTGTGTGTTTGTGTCTTAGGGCCTGTTAAAGGTGGCTGTGGATAATGCCTGTGTGTTTGTGTCTTCGGCCTGTTAAAGGTGGCCGTGGATAATGCATGTTTGTTTGTGTCTTAGGGCCTGTTAAAGGTGGCCGTGGATAATGCCCGGGTGCAAGAGAAGCAGGTTCAACAAGAAAAGAAGGAGTTAAAGATGGAGCTGTACAGAGAGAGAGAGATGAGGGAGAGTCTGGAGCGACAACTCACCTCCGAGCTACAGAGCAGAGGTAAGTATGTGCAGGTGTGTATGTTCCTCTGTGTGTATCAGCGACAAAAATACTCGGGAGCAGCGAGCAAGTTTGCGCTGGTAAGCTCTAAAATCGCGCTGGCAAAATACAAAGCGCGAGCGAATGTCGCAATTAGAGTCACTCCCGTCCCGTCTCCGGCTGGCCCGGTAGCGAATTTATAATCCTCCTCTAAACTGACTGAAGAGTACTCGGATTGGCTCTCACTGAACATGTGACCAGCAGCGCAACTTGCAGCTGCTGAGGGGCCCGTGGCAGACGAGGGTTTTGATGGCTCCCGATTGGCTGAAATCTAGGTTAGAACATGCACACCGCATGCAGCCTGCGTAGGAAGCTTTGCTTTCAACGAGATTACGCGCCACACCCACACCTCCACCTTCAAGGCTGATTAAACGTTTTGATCAACTGGACATTAGCACGCGGTTAGGCCAGAGACCTGTCACTTACAGCCGCTTCATTCTGCGATCGCGTATTGCGTTACTTTTTAGATTATAGCCATCTTGCAAACTAGCTAGTTGAGGAAAATCTTAGTAAATAACCGTTACATTTAGGCAATTTTGTTTGAATTCGTTTTCACCCCACCTTCTCTCGCTAGCTGTAACAGCGATTGCTCTTGAGCTAGCTAGCTAATAACGTCCCAATAATCTAGCAATACAGTTGGGACACATGAAAGCACTAGAAATCATGTCAGATAAGTTAATACATAGTACAGGTAGACAGTTAAGTTAGGGCAAAAACCAGATCATGTGGCTTTAATCTATATATTATTACTGAGTTGGCGATTTGCGTAATTTCAAACATCTCCTATGAAACCACCGTGAATAATGAGTCTGTTTTCCGCATACACCGGTTTTACTGTATGACAAAGACTTTGTTATGAAGTGAAAACTGCATTTTGAAGCCGTTTTTGTTAGTAAAACTGGCTAATTCAATCAGCTGTTATCGTGCCCGTGCATATAGCCCGTGCATAGCACGGGTATGAGCTAGTATGACTATTAATTACCAAGATTTTCCTTAGCTAACGGTAACTAGCTCGCTGGCTGGATGGCTATATAATGTAAAGAGTAATACAATCGCATAAAAAGCAGCATAACGTAATGTCGCCCCCATGGCTTAATCAATAAGCAAGCGGTTAAGTTATTCCACCTTTATTAACAATTTTCTTACAATGTCATCAGAGCTTCCAGCCCCTGAGAAAAGAATTACAAGAGAAGTGCGGAATCATTATCGCTTTCAGAGAAGAAATTGAAATATTTGAACAATTTTTCATCCTTCACAAGGTTTTTACTCTATTAAGCTCAGGATAACCCCACTTTTTCATACTTGTGGAAAGGTGCTATTTGTATAAGGAGCTACATGCGTTTCAAACCTTTTTTGTTTCAACTATTAGGAAATGAAACTGTCAGTAAAAAAAATAAATAAATAATGACAGTAATCACTTGGTACTGTTGTGATTGTAGTTTTGTTTACTTATCTATTGTATGGGACGTCAGTCTCGTCTTTGCATCTGATGAAAATTAGATTAGCTGCTGCTTTGTCAAGAATAACTCGATATGAGGTTAATGGAAAAAAAATCAAAAAGAAGACTTGAATGACATCCTGCTTGCCAAATATGTATATATTATACTTGTTGGAGAGTCTATACAATTCATTTCTTGTAGATATGAATGGGTCTCCAACTTGTGTTTGTGTCTGTGTATTTGTGTGTGTGTGTGTGTGTGTGTGTGTGTATATGTGCATGCGTGCCTGTGTATGTGTGGCTGTGTATATGCGTGTGCGTGCATGTGTGTGTGTGTGTGTATTTGTGTGTGTGTGTGTGTGTGTGTGTATATGTGTGTGTGTGTGTGTGTGTGTGTGGCTGTGTATATGCGTGTGCGTGCATGTGTGTGTGTGTGTGTGTGTGTGTGTGTGTGTGTGTGTGTGGCTGTGCATGTGTATGTCTGTGTGTATATGTGCGTGCATGCGTGCGTGCATGTGTATGTGTGTGGATTTGTATAGCTGTACTTGTGAGGGTACACTGTGTGTGTGTGTGTGTGTGTGTGTGTGTGTGTGTATATAGAGTGTGTCTGTGAGTGTATGAAAGAGAGACAGAGATAAAAGGAGATAAACTCACTCCTATGTCTAAGAGTCTGAATCTCTGTTAAAATAAATACAATTAAACAGAAAAGAACAGCCTATAAAATAGTGTTTTTGTGGCTGGGCTCAATTTGGCGAGCTTCAGTGCTGGTTTAAAATCCAAGCCTGCCTCTTCATCCCGAGCCAAGAAATTAAGGCAATTAGCCACCTCGCTAACAGCTTCAACAGTCTGTGCAGCCACTTTAATAATTTATTAGCCATGGCTGTTATCGTATTGCGTGTTATCCAAATGTATTTTTAATAAAGGGGAAAGGAAGGCAGTAATTTAGTAAATAAAACACTTGTAATTAGAGATGGTGTGAATTTGTGCCGGGTGCTACAGAAGGACTTGCTGTGTGCTGAACGACTGTTTTCTTGGCTCTGTGCCTCACTGCTGATTCAGGATCAGTGGCAGCGCTCACTGGCTTCACAATTGCCTGTATGACATCACAGTGGCATCACTTCCTATTTGTTCTTGCCTGAGCCCAGTTTGATTGGTCAGCATTAGGTAACGTAGGGTGAAGAAGATCTGAATGATCTGCATTTTCAGGAAGTTTTGAGAGTATTGAGAGTTTTGAGAGTTTTGAGAGTATTGAGAGTATTGGGAGTTTTGAGAGTATTGAGAGTTTTGAGAGTATTGAGAGTATTGAGAGTTTTGAGAGTATTGAGAGTATTGGGAGTTTTGAGAGTATTGAGAGTTTTGAGAGTATTGAGAGTATTGAGAGTTTTGAGAGTATTCAGAGTTTTGAGAGTATTGAGAGTATTGAGAGTTTTGAGAGTATTCAGAGTTTTGAGAGTATTGAGAGTATTGAGAGTTTTGAGAGTATTGAGAGTATTGAGAGTTTTGAGAGTATTGAGAGTATTGGGAGTTTTGAGAGTATTGAGAGTTTTGAGAGTATTGAGAGTTTTGAGAGTATTCAGAGTTTTGAGAGTTTTGAGAGTATTGAGAGTTTTGAGAGTATTGAGAGTATTGAGAGTTTTGAGAGTATTGAGAGTATTGTTTGTATCTTGAACATGAACACGAGTCCCAAAAACAATGGATTTGGGATTCCTGACACTTCAAAGATTGGAAAATGTCGATTATTCGGCCCTAACTCCAACTTCACCCTATGTTATCTAATGCCAACCACCTCGATTTGCTCAAGGCCATTTATTATCATACTATAAAACAAGGAATGTATGTGTGTGTGTGTGTATGTGTGTTTGTGTGTGTGTGTGCTTGTGTGTGTGTATGTGTGTTTTTGTGTGTGTGTGTGTGTGTGTGTGTTTCTTCGAATATCTCGACAGCTGCTCATCTGATCATCTTCAAACTTGGCGGGTGTATTGCTGACGAACCGCAGAAGTGTATTGTCAAGTTGGAAGTTGTTTTGCTGAGTGGTTCTTGAGACATGGGGATAGCTGCAAGCACCAATACCACTTCAGCAGCTATTGTACTGACACTGCACCAGTTATAATCAATATTATTATAGTAAATGATGTACAAAAGTGGGTCTCTCTCTCTCCTCTCTCTCTCTCTCTCCCTCCCTCCCTCTCACACACAGCCACCATTCAGAAGCGTCTGAAGAAGGAGAAGAAGGCGAAGCGGAAACTGCAGGAGGCGCTGGAGTTCGAGTCGAAGCGGCGGGAACAGGTGGAACAGGCACTGAAACAGGCCACCTCCCCCGAGACGCTCCGCATGAGTCTCAACGGTCAGCCTCCTCACCTCCCTCCTCACTCTCCTCTCCTCTTCTGTTTACTCTCTCTCTCTTCCTCTTCCTCTGCCTTAACTTCTTCCCTTTCAAGTCAAACATTTTTCAGGTTTTTCATCACAGTCACATGTTTAGTCTCTGGATCTGAATTGGACCGCGCTTCACTTTCAGCCCTTGTCTTACGGCTGTTATAACCCTGACATACACATGACATTACGGCTGTCACGATTTGGCTTAATTGAATGTCAGTTTGTCTCCAAGAGTAATTGAAATTTCATGGTATTTTTCTGTAAGTATTGCAGTTGTAAAAATCTTTCATCACATCACTCATCTTCATGCCCGCTTGTGATAGCTCCTATGTCATGTGTATGATGTTTTCATGTCAACCTTATGCCAACGGGTTCAAATGAAGTGTTACTCGTATTGGAATAACTCCTTTTTTGTAAAATAAATGAGCCAATCAGGTGAGGCAGTCTGACTCATTTCAAGATTTTCCTAAATGTGGTAATAAAAGTTGAAAGAATGCGTGAGCTGGACTGACTTAAAACATGCAAATATATTATACTTGTGGGTGAAGAAACATGCTTGATTTAGTCTCATTTTAAGACAACACTTTTTTCTTGTGTTTGTCACTTCCTGTCTTTCCTTCCCTTGGTTTCCTGTCCATCTCGTCTCTTTCCTCTCCTCGCCGTTATCGCCTTTACTGCTCCGCTGTTCCAGCTGTAGTGAAGGGGGAACATTTCCGTTCGCCCTGCACAGGAAAAGGAGCGATACTAATCAGACTCCCGCTAAACACGGCCGTTTAAATTCGGCGATTGCTTTAATGGCCCCATGATTCTCCATTGTTTATTTTCGAATATTTTAACAGTATCGGGGAAAGAAATACATAAAACATGTGGAGGGCTCAGTACACATCTGCAACCATTTCTGTGGCCGGGGCAATTATTTCCAAGGCTGATTAAAGTGGAATTTATTACGGGGCGAAGCGCGATGTTTCCTTTCATGTAACGTTACTGCGGGGCTGGTGATCAACCAATAAAGTCGGCTAATAGATTGCCTGCTGAATTGTTGAGACATTTCTACATGAGAAGGCAGACAAATCCTATTAGAGCGCACAAAGCCATTGCTAACTACTGCCCTGTGAAATATCATTACTGAGCGCGCTCCACTCCTGCCCCACATATGAAGCCTTAATAGATAATCAACAGCCCGTCATTAAACACGTCAAAGGCCTGAAACATGGTTACAGTAATGTAGTAAATGAACAGACTCACTTTTGTAAATAAACAGACCTCTGGATCACATCATTACTGAGCGTTTCCTGTCCCTTAACGGTGTTTTTACATGTACGGATGGTACGGAGAGAGTGTGTACATGCACGAATGCTATATGCATGCAGGAGTTTAATGATATGCATTAATGTGGGTATACTATTCGGCGTGTTTTTGTATGGTATTATTGGGGTATTTAAATTAGTTGAAAGAATACAAATGAATACATTTGGTCTTCCCAGTGTATTCAAATGTGTGTGTGGGATGACAATGCATTTAAAATATGTTTTTGAAGTGTTTGAGTGTGTGTGTTTGATATGTTTGGTATTTTGGGTTTATTTAAACCTGTATATGTGTATTGAAATATTTTCAGTCAGGAACTTAAATGTGGGTTGGGGATTGAGGGGGTATTTGAATGTGTTTAGGATCATAAGAGTGTATTTCATGAGTTTGGTATTAAGGGTGCATTTGAATTTGTGTTTTTAATTAAAATAGTGTATTTAATTTGAATTTGGTACTGAGGGTGTATGTGAGCATGTGTTTATGATCAAAAGAATGGATTTAATATGAGAAAGGTACTGAGGGTGCATTTGACTGTGTGTTTATAATTACAGGAACATATTTAATATGAGTTTGGTATTGAGGGTGTACTTGAACGTTTCTTTGTAATCATAAGACTGTTTTTAATGAGTTTGGTATTGAGGGTGTATTTGAACATGTATTTATGATTAGGAGAGTGTATTTAATATGAGTTTGGTATTGAGGGTGTATTAAATGTCTGTCCTGTTTACAGAGGCAGTGATTCCAGATGTTGAGCCAGAACACAATGGCAGCCAGCAGGAGAACTCCGCTGTACAAGGTGAGCTGGGGTATATATCCAGCTGTCTTACACCCTGACACCTATCCCCTCCACCTGTCTTAAACCCCCACACCTCTCCCCTCCACCTGTCCTACACCCTACACCTCTCCACTCATCCTGTCTTACACCCCCACACCTCTCTTCTCCACCTGTCTTACACCCCCACACCTCCCCCTCCAACTATCTTACACCCCCCCCCACCTCTCCCTCCACCTGTCTTACACCCCACACCTCTCTTCTCCATCTGTCTTACACCCCCACACCTATCCCTCCACCTGTCTTAAACCCCACACCTCTCCCTCCACCTGTCTTACACCCCACACCTATCCCCTCCACCTGTCTTACACCCCACACCTCTCCACTCCACCTGTCTTACACCCACACCTCTCCTCTCCACCTGTCTTGCACCCCAACACCTCTCCTCTCCACCTGTCTTACACACCACACCTCTCTTCTCCACCTGTCTTACACCCCCACACCTCTGCTCTCCACCTGTCTTACACCCCCACACCTCCCCCTCCAACTATCTTACACCCCCCACCTCTCCCTCCATCTGTCTTACACCCCATACCTCTCCCTTCCTCCTCTCTAACTCCCACACCTCTCTTCTCTACCTGTCTTACACCCCCACAGCTTTCCCCTCCATCTGTCTTACACCCCCACCTCTCTTCTCCACCTGTCCTACACCCCACACCTCTCTTTTTCACCTGTCCTACACCCTCACACGCCCCCCTCCAAATATCTTACATCCCCCACCTCTCCCTCCATCTGTCTTACACCCCATACCTCTCCCCTGCACCTGTCTTGCACCTCCACCCCTTTCTCCTCCACCTCTCTAACTCCCACACTTGTCCTCTCCATCTGTCTTACACCCCCACACCTCTATTCTCCACCTGTCTTACACCACCACCTCCCTCTTCCCCTGTCTTACACTTACACCTCTCCTCTCCACCTGTCTTACTCCCATACCTCTCCCCTCCACCTGTCTTGCACCCCACACCTCTCTTCTCCACCTGTCCTACACCCCACACCTCTCTTCTCCACCTGTCTTACATCCCCACACCTCTCTCCTCCACCTGTCTTACATCCCCACACCTCTCTCCTCCACCTGTCTAACACCCCACCCCTCTCGCCTCCCTTCTACATCAGTCTTCTGTCACCTCCACACCCCTGCTCCTCGGCTCTCTTTAGCCCTGAGGAACATCTCATTACTTTAGGCCTCTTGCCTCCTTAGATTATTCCAGTAATACCAGTATCCTTGCTCTCCAGTGATAAGCGATTACATTCCGTTACAGCTCCACGCCAAACAAAACACTTATGCTTCTCAGTTTGAGAATGATCTCATTTGAATATCATAATTTATGCTGGCTTTGTGTTCTGTCCGTGTCAAGCTCACCAAATCCTTCAAAATAACTTTGATAACTTTCATAATCCCTTAATAATCCTTGAATAAATCCCATGAAAGCCGACCAGGAGAAGGTGGAGATATCTCTGATGTGTCAGAGTGGGACTGAGGGCAGCGATTAAACTGTCAACTGATACATTTTTATACTGAATTGAATTACAATGACAATACAGCAGAGAGGTAATAGTTTTGTGCAGTGCTAGCAGCAGAGCAGATACACATTTGTGTAGTAATGCAAAAGTGCAGCAATGCAGAAATGTAGTGGTTTATTTGTGTTGTATTGCAGTGGTGCACTTATGCTTTTTCAGTAATTCAGCAGGGCAGTACTGCATTCGTATAGTAAAATGCAGAAGTGCCTTAATACATTAGTACTGCATAGCTGAAGTGCAGTAATGTGCTTTTGTAGTGCTGCTATTTGCACAGTAATTCATTTCTGTAATAAAGCAGCAATGCAGTTATATTATATTGTAATAATGCTGCAGCACAGTAATGCATCTTCACAGTGATGCGGAAGTTCAGAAATGTGTTTGAGTAGTAATGGTAGAATGCATTAATGTGTTTAGTTATTCACCAGAGCAATACTGCATTTTTCTAGCAATGCTGAAGGTACAGTAATATATTTGTGTTGTAACAGTAGAATGCAGTAAAGTGTTTTTTTTTTGTCATTCAGTCGAGAAATGCTGCTATTTTTTTGTAAGGCTCAAGTGCCGTAATGTGTGCAGTAATGTGCCGAAGCAGTCATGTGTTCGTGTTTAAATGCAGAAGTGCAGAAATGCATTTGTGTAGCAGGTGAGCAATAATGCTTGTCTGCAGTAATGCAACACGGCAGCAATGTATTTCTGCAGTAATGCAACACGGCAGTAATGTATTTCTGCAGTAATGTTACACGGCAGTAATGTATTTCTGCAGTAATGTAATGTATTTCAGTAATGTAACACAGCAGTAATGTATTTCTGCAGTAATGTAATGTATTTTCTGCAGTAATGTAACACAGCAGTAATGTATTTCTGCAGTAATGTTAATACAGCAGTAATGTATTTCTGCAGTAATGTTATACAGCTGTGTAACAGTAATGTATTTCTGCAGTAATTTCTGTACAGCAGTAATGTATTTCTGCAGTAATGTTACACACGCAGTAATGTAGTAATGTATTTCTGCAGTAATGTTACACGGCATGCAGTAAAAATGTAATGTATTTCTGCAGTAATGTAATACAGCAGTAATGTATTTCTGCAGTAATGTTACACGGCAGTAATGTATTTCTGCAGTAATGTAATACAGCAGTAATGTATTTCTGCAGTAATGTAATACAGCAGTAATGTATTTCTGCAGTAATGTTATACAGCAGTAATGTATTTCTGCAGTAATGTTACACGGCAGTAATGTATTTCTGCAGTAATGTAATACAGCAGTAATGTATTTCTGCAGTAATGTTACACGGCAGTAATGTATTTCTGCAGTAATGTAATACAGCAGTAATGTATTTCTGCAGTAATGTTACACGGCAGTAATGTATTTCTGCAGTAATGTTACACGGCAGTAATGTATTTCTGCAGTAATGTAATACAGCAGTATTGTATTTCTGCAGTAATGTTACACGGCAGTAATGTATTTCTGCAGTAATGTAATACAGCAGTAATGTATTTCTGCAGTAATGTAATACAGCAGTAATGTATTTCTGCAGTAATGTTACACAGCAGTAATGTATTTCTGCAGTAATGTTATTTCAGTAATGTTACAGCAGTAATGTATTTCTAATGCAGTAATGTTACACGGCAGTAATGTATTTCTGCAGTAATGTAACACAGCAGTAATGTATTTCTGCAGTAATGTTACAGCAGTAATGTATTTCTGCAGTAATAATACAGCAGTATATTTCTGCAGCAGTAATGTATTTCTGCAGTAATGTAATTTCTGCACAGCAGTAATGTATTTCTGCAATGTAATGTTATTTCTGCAGTAATGTTATCGGCAGTAATGTATTTCTGCAGTAATGTTACTGTAATAATGTAATACAGCAGTAATGTATTTCTGCAGTAATGTTACACAGTAATGTATTTCTGCAGTAATGTATTTCTGCAGTAATGTAATACAGCAGTAATGTATTTCTGCTAATGCAGTAATGTATTTCTGCACAGCAGGTATTTCTGCAGTAATGTTACAGTAATGTATTTCTGCGGCAGTAATGTATTTCTGCAGTAATGTAATGTAATACAGTAATGTTACAGTAATGTATTTCTGCAGTAATGTAATGTTATTTCTGCAGTAATGTTACACGTAATGTATTTCAGTAATGTAATACAGCAGTAATGTATTTCTGCAGTAATGTTACACGGCAGTAATGTATTTCTGCAGTAATGTTACACGGCAGTAATGTATTTCTGCAGTAATGTAATACAGCAGTATTGTATTTCTGCAGTAATGTTACACGGCAGTAATGTATTTCTGCAGTAAAGTAATACAGCAGTAATGTATTTCTCCAGTAATGTTACACGGCAGTAATGTATTTCTGCAGTAATGTAATACAGCAGTAATGTATTTCTGCAGTAATGTTACACGGCAGTAATGTATTTCTGCAGTGATGTAATACAGCAGTAATGTATTTCTGTTGTAATGTAACAAGGCAGTAATATTACACGGCAGTAATGTATTTCTGCTGTAATGTAATACAGCAGTAATGTATTTCTGCAGTAATGTAACACGGCAGTAATGTAATTCTGCAGTAATGTAACGCAGCAGTAATGTTATTTTGCAGTAATACATCTTTATAACAAGTGGTGCCAGGCACAACAAACCCCGCCCCTCGCACATACTTTCACCTACTTGTACGAAATTCAATAGGGATCTATTCTGGGTCAGTGGCAATCCCTTAACCGAATTTGGGGCGAATGTGCCCATTAGTTTTGCCGCTAGAGTGTTAACAAACAAAGAAACAAACACACAAACACACAAACAAACCGAACCAAAAACAATACCCCTTGCCCTCACCCTTCGGGTGGGGCAGGGTAATAAGGCAGCAGTGAAGTAATGCTAAGATTGGTCCAGTCGCTGACCGCTCCCTGTCCTGTCGCCTTCATAGGCTGCAGTGTTATCTTACTGCTCCTGCTCTCCGTCTGTTCTGATCCAAACCACATTCTGCACCCAAGAGAGCTGGGATGTACAGTCATTCACCCTGCCTGCAAGGTCTTGCGCTTTCTGTGAAGAACGTTTTATGTTTAAATTTGAAAATTTGCTGAAGACCTTGATTAGTAGAATCCGGTGTGAAACTGTTCAGTTGGAATGAAAGTCTGCACCATTCTCTGGATAAGATTGAGGACCCCAAGGCGATTGAAAGACACAGAAAAATCAGTATTCGGGCAGAAGAGTCAATTAGCATGATATGGAAATTTCTGTGCGTGGGCGTGAAAGGGTTAAGCGTGTACTGCCCAGTTGCCCAGTTAATGGGTCAGTGCATGCTGGCTAAAGCTGACCAATGAGGTCAATGCTGTATCTGCTGACTCTAACCATAGACGCCTTGCACAGGAAGTGGTGCGTTTCTGCCCCGCCTGTGTTTCCGATCCAGTCCCTCTCTCCCTGCCTCCTTCTCTTTGATTCCTGTTTCCTGTTTCTCATTTATTGTGTAGGCAGCGCCCCCCCCCCATTTTAAACCCACAAATATAAAAGGAAGGGAGAAAACGTTTGATAAATGGAACCTATTATTAATGCACTTGAAGCTGATGTGCAGACAGTAAAGCAGATCCTATTCACGGCACAGGATCGATGAATAAATGCATGTGTTTACTGGGCTTTCCATTACACGTGTGCGCCAGCGACCAGCACTTTCATTGTGAAAGGAAGGCTCATTTCACGGATCCAATTTCACACGCACACACACACACACACACACACACACACACAGTTGCATGTTTACATGTTGTACACACATCCACATTTTCATTCCCCGACTGAACCATAATTCAGAACAGAAACCTGCCACTCACCCTTCTTTCACCGAAATTCAAACTATTATCTGTCAATGTTGGCCTCATGTTATCCAGTAGATGCCAGAATTAAGAAAAAATTCATGTTCATGAGTACTACACACTCTCATTCAAAGCTTTTATAGTATTTATATTCACAGATACACAATGTGCTGGTGCATTCATGTGTGTTTATTCGCTTGTGTATTTGTTAGATAAACGGAGAGTGATTGTGTCAGTGCTGTATTGTGTAAGAGAAGCATCTCTGACATGGACTGGTGCATTATGGGAAAGATTGAGTAATGGACACACAAGGTGTGATGTTTAATTCTCACTCTGATAGTTGTTGCTCACATGAGATCCACACACCCAGCATTAAGCCCCTGCTTTGAATAAAAGCACCGAGGGCTGCGTTTAATAGCCTCACCCAGATCGACTGATCCAGGGAGTTTACAAATGATCCCGAATCTGTCTGCTTCCACAAACTCAAGTTAAATCTTACTTATAAACCCGATTTGCGAAACCCGCCACCGCAGAGGAATAATGATGGAAAATCTAGAACTGTAACGGCTCTCTCATGCCAAAATTAAATGGAACAAGAAATTTAGAACAAATATTTCGGGAAAAAAAAGAACATTTGGTGAAACACAACAGCTCAAGTGTGGTGCTGGGGGAACCATTATTCGGCCTGAATGTAGCACTTCTGTTAGACCTTTCCGTCGGTCCTAGATGCAGTACTAGATTAAAATCAAACTAATTTAGTACAGAGATCAGTTTGCTCTCACTTCTGGACCATATTCATAAATAAGAAGAGTTTGTTTCCAAAACGCAATAAGTGCCAAATTTACAAAAATAGAGATAACTCCATAGAGCGATAGCCCTGTGCTTCTTACACTTGGTTCAAAAAATCTGTTTTTAGAAATTCACACTATAAGATGTATTTTTTCATGGTCAAAGTTTGTGTTTTTCTATAAAATGCAAGAGGCGCCAGCATAGTAAAAGCTGATTTACTCAAAATGAGTAAAATGGATATATTGCGTTTTGGAAACAAACTCTTCATATTTCTGTACTTGTATTGTAGATCATTGCCAGTGCCACTGCAGCCGTTTTTGTGTTTGCAGAGAGTTCACGATCGAGCAGTTTGTAAGAACGGTTCTGTCCAGAGGGATTTTTAGCGAGTGGAGCGCGCACATTTGCTCTGGAGCGCACTGAGGTTGTGATGCACTGTCAATTATTTCGCAGCGTCCCTTAAAGTTTTGACACATTAGCTGTGTGTCATTTTGACCGCGCTGAGCCGGAGGTTGGTGTTTGTGTTTCGAATTTGTACCACTTATCACGCAATCTGTATTTAGATTTCACCGGCCATTTCGAACGAGAGGTGTATTTGCCATGTTTATTATTTAGCCTGCGCTGCTAACACTTGTCACATGAGACACCTGCGCTGAGCCAGCCGTGCAGCATGTGTTGTGTGTTTATGTGACATCTGTGACATCACAAATAGGAAATGGGCAAAAGAAACCCTCGTTGGGGAATCGCACTGATGATTTCTGGGAGTTCAGGCGTGTCATCATGAACAAGTGCTCTGTAGACTTGATTACGTCAGTTATTGAGCAGCTGTAGAAGACGATTGCGAGACTTGAGCGCACAGTTGTCGAGAAATGCAGTCTTGCTAACGGCCGCTGATGTTGATCACGAATATGAGGAGGTGCAGTATGTAACGGTGATCAAAGAGGGTCCTTAAAGGTAATCAAGAGAGTTTGAAAAAAATCACAATCTGAACTCAAAGGGGGAAAAACAAAAAAAAAATCAGGGTTTGTTTTTAAATTATAAAAATATTTTGCGCATCCTGCCTTAAGAGAGCTTTAGCCTCTTATTATTTAATATTGCTTTTGCTGGCCAGCACCTCTGCAGTAGCGGTGTGTGGCCCCAGTGCAGTAATTCAGAAACACAGAATAGAAATGGCGGTATTAAAAACGCTACGACTCAGCAGAACGCCCACTCCCCGTGTTGTTTAGCATGGATCGAGTGGGAGTTAATTGGTAGGTCTGAGCCTGACTGTGAAATCGTGTTTCTTAGCGATGTCTCACAGAAATCCTGTTTGGACAAGCGTTAGATACCTTTTTTTTTTTTTTTTTTTAAAATCCCAAGAGTTTGTGAACTTGCTTTTTGAAAAACCATTCACCAGTGCTACAATCTGGGTACTGTCTGTTGATCTGATCTAATCTTTGTAAGCTGATGTAAGGTATTTACATGAAAAATTGTTTGGTTAATTTAAAAAAAAAACTGTACGTTCCATGATGTTAATACAATTGCAGTAGACTAAACCATAGTCTGCATTCTATTATGCGTACATAGTTGGTATCCAAAATACAGCAAGCACATTCACCATACTGTTTGTCACAAGTACATTCCTAAATGCTATAATGAGCACATTGAGTACGTGCTGTAATCCCTTGTGTGTTCTATGTTTGACAGGATGTGATTTTTTTATTTTTTTTATCGCGTGATGGCAAAATAGCATTTATTGTATAAGGAGCTCGTTAATATTTGCCAGCTGCAGACATTTGTTTCTTTTGAAAAATTTTATCAGAGGGTGAGCAATTTTTTTTTCTTGCGTCGCAACAGATGTGTGGTCACTGCAGTGAATAAATTATTTAGTGACATACGGAGAATAAATCACGTTAAAATTACGTGTTGATGTGCTCTTGTGGTATGTGCCATACATTTCAGCCGACCATCTGACTGCATCAGCGGTTTTGTGTTCTTGTGTGTGCCTTTCAAATTGTTCTCTGGGGTTAAACGCATAATAACAAAGTCTTTTAAACTTAATGTAAATGATTAATTAAAAAAAAAAACATTGTGGTTGATTGCTTGAAAGTTGCACAAAATATATTTCATGTTCCTACAACACTGGCTTCAGACAAACATGGGTTACCGTTTTATATGTAAATTGGCCTAATGATTATTATTTTTTCAAACGCCATTCACTCACACGCTCATGGGCAGTTTAGGGACTCCTATTGGTCTTACATGTATGTCTTTGTGGGAGAAACGCAGGCTAGTGCAGGAAGAGCATGCTAACTGTAAAGGTAAAAGCCCTGGCTAGATTTGAGCCCGTGGCCTTTTTGCCATGAGGTGAAGCGTTACGTACTGCGCCACCAGGCCAGCCACAACACACATGTAAAAAACCAAAATGGAAAAAAAAAAATTAATACTGTAAATAATGTTTGTTCTGAACTGTCACTTAGTTTATATGCGCCTGATAACAGGGGGTCGATATTTTCCATTTGGTTGTTGCGTTTTCCCATCGGGGTATGTGCTTATCTCAATCTATTTGCGTTTTGTTGGTTTTTGGCCCTTCAGGGCTGCCGTAGATCACAGCTGGATCAGCAGTGTTCCGTGAGTGACAGCCACGATAATGGCGGACTGTCAGACAGTCGAACGCTCCGTTACCCGCAGTCTCTCCCCGCTGCTCGTGTGAGTCTTGAGGGACGAGCCAGATTCAGATCTGACCGGCTAAAGCTGATCTCAGACCAGCAGAATAGCCCCGCCGTCCCAGCATAGGCCGGGAGAGGAGCCGCGGCGGCTGACCTGAGGTCAGTCAGACGCTGGAGCGATCGCTTGCGGAGCACTTCTGCGTCTCGCAGCACTTATCTATTACGCTAAAAGAAATCTAATTACACCTTCACTCGCTCCCAAGTCGGACTTCTCAGTTTTGCAAGCGAAGCACTGACAACTGATTTCATTAGATTTGATTGCCCTCAGCCGAGGCTGGGCTGCGATTCCGGCGGCGGAGCTAAAAGGCTTTTAGGGGTTCTCGGGTTCCCCTGTTCGCCCGTTACCCCCGACCCCCCCCCCACTGTTTTTAATTAATCAGGACGGGCGTGAGAGAGCAGAAACTGCTGAACGCAGTGGAAGATGACATCACTTTACAAGCAAATGGAGAGGCCGTGAGCGAGGGAGGAGACGGAGAGGTGTGTGTAAGTGGAGAGGACGGAGGGAGAGCGGCGAAGGTGCGCTGCTCCAGGCCATGGAGATTTTTCCTTGTGTCGTAATTGCCCTTGTCTCCCCATTACTGGTACCTGTTACCGGGGAGATAATTACACATCTGCAGCCTTCGGCAGAAAGCGGAACGACCTGCTTTAGCACACGCGCGCTACACGCGCGCACCGGGGCACACGCACAAACACAAACACTCCCGCAATGAGGCACAGGGGGCTAATTCATTTCCTAAAGTTTGCTGCTCGCTAATTGGTGCTGGAGTGTAAAGACGGAGGTGGGGAGGGGGCAGCGTCGGCTCAGGTGGGCTGTAAGGGAACTGCTAGATGTGCAGAAAGGAGAGAACGGGCGCGCCCCGGAGCACAGCTACCCAGCAACCCCTGGGGCACATTAGCGCACCGCTAACCCAGCAGGCTGGTGTGGGGGCAGGATAGCGCCCGTAACACTACGCTACGGAACTGAGGAGCGCAGAGAGGGGTACGTTAGCATCCGCCAAACTGTGTTATAGGAGGAGTTCTACTACCACGACTGAGAGAGGTGATGCCTGAATATTGGACAGTCGTATCGTGCTCTTAGAATGGGATTAGCTGTAAATAGGCCAGTTATGTTACTGTTAGTGAATAGTTGAGGAAGCTTATCTGTTGAGGAGGGACATGTCTTGGGTAAGCTGTTTAAAACAAGAGATGGCCATAACATTTCAGATCTCCTTGCTGTTGGATTTTAAATTGAACACCATATTTAGATACCAACTGAAAAGATTTCCCAGGTTACTTATGCTTAATTTATGAAAGTTTCTGTGATAAAATTGCGCTTAGTTTGTTTTAATCGGCAGTGTAGCTGCGTCCGTCTTATATACCAATGTAAATCACAAACGAACTGAACTGGTTAATGTGTTCTACATTTTCTTCATCTTAATGAGTGCAGCTGTTTCCTCTAAATAAAGCTGCTTTTCACCGTTTCTCTCTGTCAAATTCATTATTCCATAATTTTCTTAAAGTTTGCACATGGTCCACTTCAGGTATGCAAAACCAGCCCTGGAGCATGTCCTAGCTACCTCCCCATAAACAACAAGTGATTAAATTATCACTAATATAAATTATCTGTAGTTATGAAAACGATTATTGTTTCCTGTGGAAACATTTAAGAAACAATTTGATCTTTAGACCATTTTAAGCCGGCACTGTTCGGAACCAAAGAAGAAGAAACAAAGAATACTTGGTGCAAAATGGCTGAGTCAGAGTGAGGTATGAATATATACAGTAGAGCAGAGAGAAAGAGCCTGGAATATTTCTGCAATCAATAAGGCTTAACCTGCACAGTAGCTGTAATATTGGGGTTAACGCTGAGCTCTGAGACGTCGATTCATCCTGGATGTCTGAGCTTAAGGATGAAACAGCGAGGTCGCGGGATCCGTTCTGCGGCGTAGTCCCAGTGGGAGTAACGCCTAGACGTTTCGTCACCGAGCCCTGGAATAATCCCCTGCTACAGGGCTGGTATTCTGAGACCCGACACACGAGTGTATATATATATATATATATCTGTCTCAGAACACACAGAACTCTCTTCTTGCATCTCTGTGGAAGGAGCCGGGCTGCTGAAATAGTAAAGTCAACTCTCCACACTGGTGTTTGGGTCCGGAACCAGATGCACGTTTATTTCAGCTTTCTTTTGACAAAATAATCCCCCTCCCCGCCCCCAAAAAAAACCTCATGAACTTACAAAAAGCTGGTGGAGGATAAAAATATGTCTGCAAATTTTCTCAGATGCCGGGTCCTGTGGGAGCTGTGGGGGCTCGTTTCCCATGAGATGTGCGAGTGTTCGGACAGATCAGGGCAGGAAGCATGCAAACACATACTAACCTTTTATGGACACAGTCTGCGGCTACGTGCAGTGTTCACCGGTCAAAAACACCCGCACCTCTCGCTTAGAACAAGATACGCACTCGGGCATGTGCTCCTGCACACGCACACACTCGCTTACTCTTACTGAAGTGAACACACACATTTATGTATCAACACCCACACACACACACACAGACATGTCGGCCATATTTGTGCTGTCTTGCTTGTTTGCGTATATGAGTGCAGTCGCTCACACATACTCAGTTTCCAGCTCTCTCTCCAGGTATTATGTATTTCTTCTTCTGTGGTTACAAAGGCTGAGCATGATCTGTAAGGACCTGGGGGCGTCAGTCATTTTTTCCAACCCAGTGTAGATGAAACCACGCCCACCTCCGCATAGCGAAAGCCGTCGTAGGTGTAACTACTGCGCTGTCAACTGTTGTCAGGGTTACTGCAAGAAGCATCTAACCCTACCCCTAAGTATAATCGTAACGCTTACTATCCAATTTTGACAACATTAATTTGTTGCAGAAGTGAAATGTGTTAGAATCTGGTGATAATCTTTCACAACATGGGGATCCCATCTAGCTACAGCTCTTCCGTCGTGGCTTTGAGGCTTTCGCGGTACGGAAGTGGGCGTGGTCTTATCTCAACTGGGTTGGAAAAACGATGCAGACGATTTGGGGGCCTTTTACAAAACACAATCTTTCAGTGACAATGCGCTCTAAATGTTTCCACAGAAAGTTGAACTTTGAGTCTATGTGTGCGATATCTATGTTTACTCAACATTCGAGATAAGTTAATTGCTTGTACTGTAGGTTCCCTCTCTCTATCGCTCTCTCTCTCTTTCTCTCTCTCTCGTTCTTTTTTCCTCCCTGATTGCCATTCTTGTTTACATCCTGAATACATATTAGCTCATCTGTTGAGAACTCAAACACAGACCTATCAGAAATACAAAACACTTACTTCCTAATTAGCCATTTCCTGTCGCTAATGAAGTGAGCCCACCACGCCGAGATTAGCATTCTCCGCTATCTCCTGCCTCCTCTTTTTCCAGCTGTTTCCTTCTTCACTCGCTCTCCCGGCGCTGACAGCTAATGCTAAATGACAAATCACTCGTATTACACCCCATGGAAATTTGATTAAAATAGTCTCTAAATCTGTAGCCTGTCTTAGAAACATTGGTGTGGTGCGTGTATTATGAGCTAAAAAAATATATTTCAGGCTTTTGTGCGAGTGTGGCTGTAATCGTTCAGATTTACATGCAAAAAGATTGATTTGAGAATCCATGCTGTGGTCAAATGCAACTTGGAAAAGGATTGTAATGACAGATAAAGCACCTTTGAAGGAACTTTTATGCTGGCATCGTACAACCATTATAAAGATCATGTCCGCATTTGCATCACAAAGCAGCTCGAAAATTATTGAGTAAAACAGGTTTGTGTTCATGGTAAAATGGATAAAATACATTTGTTCAATGACAGTGCTCTGAAAACGTCGCTTTCTTTTACATAAAATCACTTTCTATTCCTAAAGGTATGTAACAGTGTAACTGGCAACCCCATTTCCTGTGTTTTTGCGCTCCTGCCTTTTGTGAAACAGTGCTTTATCACCTCGCGTGTCAGCATTAGTTTTTCTGACCTGTCGTCAGTGGAGGAGACGGCTGCAGATAGGACAGTGAGGAAACAGAGTTTTCAGGTGTTATTAGGGAATGATCCCTCAGGTCTACACTATCTGGGCCCAAGATCTAATTCAGCAGAAAGGTTAACAGACTGCATGAATTAGAGGAACACTTACTCATTTTTAAATGCGACCTCCTTCATCTTATTGATTATATCGCATTAGCATTACGCATTACAATATGATGCTCGCCGAACCTTTCTGACTTAAATGACAGCTCACAGAATAATGTGACAAACGAGGAAGGACATTTATAAACAGAGGTGAATAATCTTTAAAGTGTGTGTAGTAATAAAACTGTTTTGCATCAGTGCAAGGCCAGGTTCAGTTTTGATTGACATTTTGGGCAGTCGTGGTCATACCTGGATATCAGTTGATGCAAAACATTGAAATGATCTATAAGTTCATGTAATTCTACAAACGTATGATTAATATGTCCACTGAGCTTCAAGAGAAAAGTTATGCAAATCGAATGATGGGGCATCGGCTTGGACATAAATTAACTGCTTCTCGTTAAGATGACTTTAGAGAGTCAAAACCTCTCTTGAATGACCCAGCCAATGGACAATGTCTGCTCCAGCACAGGATCCCTGTTACTTTGTTGGGGTACTGGGAAAGACTGGGAAATCCCAGGGACACAGCTACACTACTGCTAAGAGTGTCTGTGGTGGGGGTACATCATGCTTATATAACCTACACAACTTCTCTATTGCTTGCAAAGGCACCTGGCATCAAAACTACACATTTTTTTTCAATTACACAGACTATGTGCTACAACAGGAAACATTTTTACACGGTTTTGCTGAAAGTAGCACACAATGTGTCCTAAATGATAAATGGAATCGTTTGGCAGAAGACTGTTAGCATTATAGCCAAAGACAGATCTCTGAAGTGCTTGACAAGGTTTTTTTTTTAAATTCAAATTTGGTTTTCTAGAACTTTATCATCATGCACCAGAGGATGGGGATATAGAATCAGTACTGTCCTTCTGTCCTTCCATCCGTCATGGCTTTATCCAGGCCAGAACTCCTAAACCGTGCAATATTCCTCAACGAAATTTCATATATGGCTACATCTTATTGTGTAGAAGTGCCTTTTCATACTTCCGCCCTTCCTCCTGTCTGTCTGTGTGTCTGTCTGTCTGTGCCTCCACTGCGTTTTGTTTCCGGGTCAGATATGGGCCATCTTGCTCTTTTCCGGGACAGAACACTGAAAGCATCCAAAATTTCTAAACAAAATTCAATATATGGCTACATCTTATTGTGTAGATGAGTCTTTTCATACTACCGTCCTTCCGACACGTTTTATTTCCAGGCCAGATATCAGCCATTCCGTGGAGGAGGATTTCATGCTTGCTGCTGTTGGATAGGGGTAGTGATTGTGGCATCAGCATTTGTGGAGAATATTTTAGAGGCATGTTTCTCTTCCAGCTTTTGCAGGGGATTGGTTCTGTGTTTAAGTCCTGTTCCCTCTGTGTTTCTCCCCACAGAAAACAGGCCCTACATCAAGCCTCCCATCATGTACTGAGACGACTGTCACGCCCTCCTCTTGAGCCCCCCAGCCTGGAGACGGGGCGGGACGTCGCCCCCCTAACAGACTCGGGATGAGTCGGGGGAGGGGTCCCCAAAGCCATCGGAATTTACCTTCGAGACGGGGGACCATTCCCGGCGAAAACGCTCTTATACATAGTGTCCCTTACTGGTACTCTGTCACTATGACAACTTGTACAGAAAAAAAAAAAAATCTTTTACTCTCTTTCCTTGAAGTCATTTCATACTCTTTGTTTGTGGAGAAATTAAACGGACCCGACAAAAAAAATAAAAAAGACGGACTTCCTCCAGATTCTGAACTTCCTCAAAGCACATACTGACCCAACTCTCCTCTCTTTACCACGCGCTCAGTCTGACCTGGTCCTCTTCTATTCCTGCTGTATTATTATTATTGTTATTATTATTATTATTATTATTATTATTATTGTAATTATTATTATTATTATTGTCTGTCCATTTCATCGTTCCGAGGATTCCCTGTTTTTTCCAAACAGCACAATACCGTGCAAGGCCTGCAGGGGGCAGTGTCTTTGGAAAGTCTGTAAGAGCTCAGGACGGTGGAGAAATGGACAGTGTGTGTTTAAAAAAAAATTCCGTTTTTAGAATGACTGCAGTGGACCGAGATGAGAGGGAACCTCTTTTCTATTCCGATGGTAGATATCCCTCTCTTTATTTCCTCTTTCTGTCGGGCGACAAGCCGTGTCTACTCTCCGCATCCCCTCTCTCTCTTTCTCTCAATCTCTCTGATGTAGAAAATAAACGTTATCCTGCCGTGAGTTGACTGACGCAATAACGTTGCCCCCCTCCGTCTGTACATGGCAGTGGCGGGCCCGTTAACGTGATTAATTCTGTTCGTTTGTTTGTTTTCCCGTGTATTTTAATCAAAGCCCGGTCTGGAGCGAAGCACCACGTTTTGCGGCGTATTCTGTAGATCTCCTCTTTAGTAACGGTTTCTCTGTTGTACTGTATTCCGTTTGAAAATCTTTGTTGAAATGTTCTTGCTAAAAAAAAAAAATACAGTATTACAATAACCCTTTTTTCTGTTTTACCCTTGTTTATAAGGACATGTAAAAATGCTTTAGCGTCTGCTATTATGATGTCGTAATAAAGTGAATACATTTTTAGTGATGGCAAAAAAAAAAAGGTTTAAATAAAATGAATTACCCTAATGCACATCTGATGCAAGCATGCTTATAGATATGACACAGGTTAAAAATGACACTTACAGGTATAGGCTGCCAATTCAAATGTGATTTTTTTTTTTGGACACTTTTGGGATTTCATTACCATCATAATCACAAGCGGGCAGCTCTCAGTAACTGTTGACCATGTTTTAAATGATAACATTGCCACGTATCACAGTCTTGCACATGACACAAAAAGTAACATATCTTCAGGAATTGGTAGATTTGTTTTAGTAATAAAATGTTGAAATGTTCATGGATATTCTCACTGTCTTCTGTGCCTGTAGGGGAATGTGTGTCGATCAGGGCGAGCGGAGGACTGTTCCTTAAGGGGAATCCAGTGGTTGGATCCCTTATCCGTACATCACGCCATGTTTGAAGCTGGCTTAGCTTATCTGGGCAATATCATGCTAAACTACCTTATGGTGCAGCGTCTAATTTTTTATCAGTGGAATTAAGAGGCTTAGAACTATTAAAAATGGCTCTGGACCAGGGTTTCCACATACTTATTACCATGAAGTACATCCAAGTTCACCTGTTAAATTTCCAGGGGGGAAAAATCATTGCCGGTGGTCGAGTAGTCTTTCACTCTTGAGAAAGTTCTGAACTCATCGGAAATTACCAGAAAGTATCTACATGGCAGCCATGATAAGTGCTGTTTGAATTCTCTAAATGCTAAGGAAAGGTGCTTCAATGCTTCCTTAGTTATCTCCTTTGGCATAAGATACCATCCTGTACAAAAAGAAAAGTGATAACGCCGTTGCACAATTCCCTGCAGCAGCAATATTTAAAGCGACAATCATCCATCCATCTGGCTGTTCATGAAAACAAACTTGATGGACAAAGTTCACACGATGACGTCGCCTAGTGTTATTGCACTCGGACTGTCTTAGAACTATGGTGGTCTTTTCCTAAGTCCTTATGGATTCTCCTTCACATCATTCCTTGACCCCATAACATTTTCTGCGGAGGTTCAGGAAGTGTGGTTCAGGAAGTAGACGACGGGACGTAATTTTTCGACTCTTCGACTGCAGGCCTCGTTCATCTGACTGTGCAGGCGAGAGGCTTGTGTGCTCTGTGTGGCGAGAGTTTCTAAAGAGTGTAGGAGTTCTGTCTCAGCATTATCATCGGCAAGCTGCTGTGGGTGGAGCCAGGAAAGGCAGTTTTGCATTTGAATTAGGGGCTCGCTAGCGCCTGATTAGCAGCAGGTCGTTTGATGTGTTCCTGAAGCCCTCTTCCCACTCCGGCTTTATGTAAAACAGTAAAACTACTTAATTAATGATAGGTGGATTTTTTTTTTAATGAAAAGGCAATCGCAGTGGAGACTTATTTGATCAATAGAATTAAAAATACATATTTGCATTATTTTCATTAAAGTGGAGTGAATTTGATTAAAGGCTAATGAGGAGGGAGGAATCAAACGAGCTGTGGCGACCTTGACTCGCCGGGCAGGTGGAGCTGTTTTGGATGGTGATTTATAATGGGAGATCGATGCAAATTAAAGATATTGTTCTTCATGCTGAAATATGAGCCAAAGGCAGATCAGTGTTGTTTAATCTCGCTGCAGCGTAACGGTCGGGGCGGATTCTGCAGCCAAAGTCCACAGTCGATACCGAAGAATCTGCGGATAACACCCTGCGGCACGACTCATTCTGTCGGAACTTGGGTGCCAGATGTTACAGGTGTAAGTCTGTTCTATTGTACACTGATTCAGTGTGGTTGCCAGATGTGCAGGTGTAGTAGGCTTGATTCACAATGACATTGCAGCAGGGCAGCCAAGGTGCTGCTGTGGAATGGCTGTGTCGGTAAACCTGATTGGATGCTGCATTGATGGGCCAATCAGAGCTTGATTGGCAAGCCTTGGCCTCTGGTTAAAGCATTAGCTGCATTTCTCAGCTGCGACGTCATCGAGGGCCGTTCCAAAGTGAAGGCTGTGGCCGTCATTGGCTGGAGTTAAAAGGATGGGGAAGAAGTATCCTGTGCCACAGTATGTACTCCGTTCCCCATCCCATTCCTGCTCTGTTCCCTCTCTCTCCAGTCCTCATCTTCTCCAGCACTCTAAAGCCAATTTATCAACCACTCTACCACTTTTCATCACAACAAGAAAAGCAACACGCAAGAACAGGCTTTTCATTTGTCTTTTTGCTGTGAATATGGTGATAGGGGTTGCCAGCCATATATGTCCTCTTTTTTTTCCATATTCAGAAATTTCACAATAAAAGTGAATACACTGTGATCAAACCTACCTGATTTGAGACAGAGCTGAGATCACATTTCATATATAGAATAATTATCTAATGACTTGACACTGGTATCGTAACCCACATATGTTACAAACAAAATAATACCTCAAATTATTCCGAAATTTATATCAGTTGGAGGTTTCAGTGACATCAATCATGTATGGCTCGCTGAAAAGCTGTCATGGACTAACTGAGCATATAATTCATGAAACTTTAAATTTCTTACTATTTCAGTATACAGTATTGTGATATACATTACACAGCACCTTCAATCCCACATAAAAAAAGAAGTTTTAGATCATATTAATAACAGTAATTAAGCTAAAAAGTGTAATATATTAGGATATTAGGTCACAGACAACATTTTAATGGTTTCCAAAATTTTGTTAGGTTACATTTTTAAATGTCATCACAAATTTCATGTCCAATATGGGAAATATTTGGAGTTTAAGATGAATGAGCTTTACGTATCCTTTACTCTATTTCTCTCTTTGCCGCTGTGCGTCTCTCTGCCGTCCCTCCGTCCTCTGTTCATCGTCCCTTTCCTGTCTCTTATATTTCCAGTGCTCTAATTAGCTTCTTCTCTGGTGTGCCTTTGAGCGGAGACTGACGGTGATGTCACACCTCTGCGTGAGGCCGCGTGCATACCGCCGCCTTTCCGTTTGCCACACACACTGCCTAAGCTCGTGAACGAACCAGGGCGCACATCACCGCAACAAGAAACATAAACGTGTAACTGTCTAAACCCCCCGACAGGACCTCACATGAAGAGGATAACTGGGCCCACCTGGCCCCACCAACCAGGAACACCTCACGGCGCCCCCGCCCCAGCGGCCGCGATTCAATCTCGATTGATACTGAGGACATTGCGATGAACGACAGTGGCGATTGTACTGGCCATGATCACCTGACCTCGGTCATGGTACATATGACTGTAATCGTCACAGCGCTGGTCTTAGATGGATGTTGGTGGTGGTCGTACTGATGCTCTTGGGTACGCGCTGCTTCCTATTAAGCAACGGGGGAGCCATTAATTTTGACTCCTGTTTTTGATGTTTCTCTAAACATTTGCGGTAATTAAAAAAAAAAAAATTATCGTGCAAAAGCTGAACGCAGCCACAGGCATATTCAGGAACACGTGTTACACCCTCACGTTGACTACAGGGGAAGAGAAACGAGATCAGCTTCGCGAACAGAACAGAAACAGTCGTTACTGCGCAGTTTACCTCATTTAAAAATGGCGGAACAGGGAGACAGTAGGGGAGATGGGCCAATTAGAAGTCTGTGGCCCCTCTCAAGACATCTACAGGGGTTCTGGCCTCATTCCCGCAGTCGTCTTCTCCTCAGCATCTGAAATACCGCAGTAAAAACAAAAAGCGCCACTGTGTGGTACCTGTAGGCATCATTAAAACTACCACCTGGGAGTTTATGCATAAACCTTAATGACAAATAATGGCTGCACCTGAGCTGGGTCTAACAAAAACCGACCCTCGTCTGCAAAAAATTTATTTCCCTCATTTTTCCCGCCTCTCGGTGATATGAAATCGTCGTCCCCCGAAGAGTTTGTGTTGGACTCGTTCCTCGGTTTAGGGCCGAGCTGGAACTGACGTTCCCTTTAACGATTTATAGGCGCATACGCAGCTGCAGGGACGACGCCGTTATCTGCCGGTTGGAGAGAATAATTACTATTGAGCTGCGACTCTACAGTTGCCGGGTGGCACTTCTCGAGATTTAAGCCGAAGCGCAGAAGGGAAAGGCGTTTAGCCGCGCTTCTAATCGGCGACGGGAGTAACGCGCTTGGCCGTGTCACTTTCAGCCTCGCTCGTCGTTGAAGAAAATCTCTTCTGATGGCTCTCTCCGCTTGTCTTGCCGAGCCTAATCTATTGCAGTGCCACTTTATTGTACTGGCAATTTGTGTTTCATTAAAGTTTACAATTTTATATTAGTTACAGGGGCTGCTTCCGCTGGCAGTGGACTGAGGCTCGAGGACGTGCTGAGATGTGCTGCCCGGTGGCCCTCCAATCAAATTACATCTGATAAACGGACAGAGCATAACTTGTTCATTGTTTGTTATTGCATTTTGATTATCACGCGTGACGGTGCTGGAAGGGCTGTTTGATTAGAGTGTTGAAGTCCGCAGTGTGGTGATTGGCTGGGGAGTCAGCAGGGACAGCCAATGAAAGCTGCCATGAAGCTCCACAGGTCCACCATATTCCTGTGGTCAGGTGATTTGAAGGTGAGGGAATTACGCCTTTGTAATACCGGAGGAGAGATACTAGGAGACCTTTTTAGCTCGCTTGGTGAAGCGGACGAAAGGGAGCTTAGGGGATCACGCAGCAGCGTCAGGGTCTGAGTTAACTTTGATCTTCTGCTAAACCACTGAAGGGATCAGTGTGAAATTTGGTGGGGAGGTACACATGGATGTACAGATTAAAATTTGTTTGAGACATCGAACATGGCCGCCAGTCGGCCATATTTAAAATTGCACTATATCATGCTGGAGATCGTTTGAAAGCAGCTGGAATGCTGAAATTTTGTACTCACATACTTCTGAGGACATAAAAATAAAAAGCTTAGCTCTTAATTAGCTATAATGCTACTTTCTTGAGCAACACACTTAAGCCCAACAGCCAACTGGTGACCTCTTGTGTATATAATGCTGGGAACAATGATCTGGTGTCTGGGGCTCGGTATTTCAACGGAGCTGCACTATGAAAAAAGCACTGAGCTGCAAAAACAAAAAAAAAAAGACAATGAAACATCAAACCGCAATGCTGCATTTTGCTTGAAATTTTAGGGGTTTTTTTCCCACACAAATTTCAAAAGTTGTCTTCATTTTCCTGAGCATAAAAAATATTACCACTTGTGAGCTTTATAACACTAAAGCCTGAATAAAACCAAGTGAGCTGCAGTGCCCAGGGCACTATTTTTTGTTTTGTATTCACAGCTGAGAAACAACTTTTGGCTGAACTCATCGGTTTAGTTGGTTAATTGGTTCATAAAAAATCAACAGAATCATACCTGAAGACTCTACTGACAGTCGTTCAAATTACCCATGGTGCTTTACAAACCACTTCCTCCTCTCCAGCCGGTCTGAGAGAGAGCGGACAGAGTAAATCTGCGCCTGCGAAGCCTTTCCCCGCCTGTTTGTTCTTCCTCGTCCGTACGGCACCCGGTGCTGATGACATCTCTTCCTGTTCTCGCCGACTCCTCTGCGATAACGACGCTGTGGCCTCCAGACACTGGATCAATGCGGCAACATTAATCTTACGAGAGAAGAGAACGACCGAGACGCCACAGGAAACTGATCGAGAGTATTGAATGCCAATATCTCAGCTGTACATCGAGGTCTTTCAATAATCAGCTGAGCTGTCGCCAAACGCATACAGGTTTACTGTTCGAAAGAGAAACTAATTCTATTAAATAGCGTCTGTAATGTTAATTTAATTTTTTACATAGAAAAATTAAATGTGAAAATTTTGGTAAAAAATGATTGAATCAGAATATAGAGCTTGAAAGCTTCTTGGAATTGATAACTACTTTAAACATTCAACAAATGCTGTATTCCACAGATTGTGAAGCAAAGTTTCTGTTATTTAATATTTTCTCAATTATTGTTTCATATATAAATTTGCTATATGATTAGGAAACCCACATCACATTTATTAACGGTGAAGTACTCAATATGAAGAATTTATGAAATGTGTGATAGTTAGTATTGAAATCCACTAAATAGACAAGTTTAGTAAAATTTTTGCATTTTACATTTCAATTTGATTTAATTTTATGATGATATACAGTGGGCATCATAAATATTGGCATTCATGATTGGAAATGCACTAAAACTGCTATAAAAAAGAAAAAATAACATTAGAGAGATATACTCAAAATGCCAACATGTGAGAAATACTGCACATCATTAACATTTCAATGGAACCAACCAAAATTAGTTATTTAATTAAAAATCAATTTTCTCCAAATCAAGATTTCACAATTGATGGCACCTCTGGTTTATTACTAGGCTACCAGCTCAGTCAAGGACAACATTGTGTAGTCTTTCCTGTTCTGTTTGAAAAGGTTAAGACACACATTTGGAGGAATTTCAGATCATTCTTCTCAGCAGTACCTCTTAAGATCACTCGTATTCCTGGGTTTGCACTGATCAACTGCCTTTCTCAGTTCTTCCCACAAGTTCTCAATGAGATTGAGGTCTGGTGACTGAGATGGCCACTGCAGAACAACGATTTTGTGGCTGTGGAACCAATTCTGCGTGGATTTTGAGGTCTTCTTTGGGTTATTGTCACGTTGGGAGGTCCACTTATGGCCAAGTCACAGCCTTCTGGCGGAGGCGACCAGATTGTCTGCTAAACTTGCCTGATACTCGATGAAATTCATGGACATGGACAAACTGTGCTCCTTGGCCTCTTGTGATAAAACAGCCCAAAAACTTCACTGATCCGGCATTTTATTTCATCATGGGTATGAAATGCCTTCAAAGTATAATTATTTTGAAGTACAATAATTTTTCTCATTGGCATTTTGAGTTTATCTCTTATTTAATGATTTTGTATAGTGGTTTTAGTGCGTTTAAAGTGGGGGGTGCCAATGATTTTGGAACGCACTCTATTTCACTAATACACATCACAGTCCTCAACAGTATAGAAAATAGTATAGAAAAATCATACCTTCCAGATTAGATTTACAACATAAAACACATATTTCCACTGATTTAGAAAAAGTGTGTAGAAATAATTAATCTTATTATATGATGGAAGGATTCGCGCACTCCTAATTGGTCGAGGTGAACTTCGCCGGTCAGTGTAAACAGTTATATTCACCGCGGGAAAGTGCGCGAGAGGTGAATGTAACAATCCAACGATGTTGATGACAAGGATAATTATTTTTTCATTTTTAAGTTGCGTCATATAATAAAACAGTTATTGACTTCAGTTATTGGTGAATCCACTAATTTATCCACCTTGGACAAGTGATATTCACCTCAACTGATATCAATAATTGTATAATATTTCACGTTCTGCATCCATAAACTGCAACTAAAACAAGCTAACAACAGAAAACTACAATGGTTTGTACTAATGTCCATAAAATCTGACACTCACAGAACTAACTAACTAACTTTATTGTTTACACACCCATTTATTCTGGCAGAGAGCAGCTAAAGCGTCACACAGACTTCCATCAGAACAGTAATTCGATTCCTGGATAAACCTAGCAGGATCCTGACGTGAAATTGTGTTTATGGATGTTGACTTTAGAGCCATAACCCAGTAAGATAATTAAAATAATTGCAATCAGGCTAAAATTAATGTCAATTACTGCCTGCGAGACGGCGCTGCGCTCAACGAAACACGTGGCCGTCCAGCGAAATTTGAAGGTTCAGCTGGTGCTTGATTTGTCGATGTGTGGAAGAACTGTCAATAATCAAGCCAACATCAGTATCAGTGAGGCTAATATCGACTAACAACCTGGGGGTGGGGGAGGCACAGTACACAAGCGACCTCTGACCCCTTTTTCATCACCAATAGTGTTCATGCTTCTCAGGAGCATCTAATGTTAATCTCGACAAGGATTCATTGATGCACTTTTTTATTTGAAACCATACTGAATAGGCGTCCAATTTAATGAAAAAAAAATTTCAGAATTTGACCACCTTCCAAGATTGAATGAAACGCCTTTTGTTTGTTCAAGGTTAAATGGCATACAATTAACTCAAGCAAGAGTTATAGGTATATTTCACCTACAAAATTTTTGAATGGCATTAACTGTTTTAGCACATTTTCAGCCAGCTCTGATAGATTAATGTGAAACTAGAGGCACTCAGAAAGAGCAAACCTCTGCCAAGACAGCGCAGTCAAAATCTTGCTGAGTGAACATGGCTCATGAGAAATTTAAGGACAGGTTCCGTCCCTGATGCGAGACCAATCAACCCACAAACTCTGGGTGATATCACTGGGAGCAAAGTTCAGTTATCATGTGTCATAGGATTTCAAGATGGCCATAGTGTTTGACCGATCGCGATCAAAATCAATAGGGTCCATCCCTGATGTAACAACAACCCACCCACAAAATTTCACAGATATCCGTTCAGTGCTTTTTGAGTTATCTTGTATACAAACAGACAGACAGACAAACCAATGCTGGCAAAAACATAACCTCCCTGGTGGAGGTAATTAAGGATATTTGAGATATTTTCAGGTTTCAGACCCTGATATCAGATTCTGTACAATGGGAGTTTAGAATGAAGTGAATTCAGTAAAAAAAAAAAAAAAATACTCTACTAGAGACTCCAGCACAGCTTCAACTGAAAACTAATTTTTCCAGCATTAACTTAGGTTTTATTTTAATTACCTTCATCACTTAGAGGGTTCATTCGCAATTATAAACATAAATATTCATTTTTTTATATCGAGTTGGAACACAATTCCCTGAGAGCCGTAGTCTCATGTTCAAAGAGCTAAATGAAAAATGAAAATGTAATGTTTTCTAAATCATCAGGTAGCTTTCTCGTGTGCAACTTCTGAAACCTGGAACCATTCAGGTCACATGATTCCCAATGCTGTATGCACATGGTAGAAAGTGGAATTAAGTCGGAAAGCACTAGAATAAATTACAGCCCTATATTAACACATTAACTTTGACAGTCAGAACGAAAACATATGGAACGAAGCAGAAGTGACGTGCTCTGACCGTAGCAGGCGTGCGCTGGGCAAACCCACCCAATATACCAGAAGAATCAGTCCATTTATGAACTTAATATGAATTAATATAGACTGATTATGGTCTACTTGAGAGATTCTTTACATGAGAACTTTATTTTTCCAAATTGTCTGCTTTACCAATAGCGCTGAAGCATATTGCTTTGAGAGTGTTTTAATTAGGCTACTCTTCAGCACATTAATGTGACTGAACTACTGTGACAGGAGGGGCAGGATGGCCTTTTGATGCCCTGAAATCTATTATGGATAAAAATGACTAGAACCATCCAGTCAGCCCATTATTTTTATTTATTATTATTATTACTATTATTATTTACACTCATCATTCATCAGAAAACAGTATAACCTGTGCTGTAGAAACTGAACAAATATAAGGCCGTACCAGAAAAAAAGTGGTCACCATTTTCGCCTATGAATACAGATTTATACAGATTTTTAAAAACTAAGAAATGAGCAAAGCGGCATTCTATTATCAAGCTTATGCATGATTTGAAGTTTGTTGTGACTGTGCAAGATCTCAAGCTGACTTAGATTCATCAAATGTAAAAACTGCGTGCAGTTTAGCTTGCCTAATCAATTTAAATATTTTTGACCATGCACAGCTTATTTTGTGCATACGCAAAATTTTCTTCGAAATTCTACTCAGATTTTCCCGAATGAGACCCCGAGGAGTATCTGCCTCCGCAATGAGACACTGTCCAGCTTTTCATAACATTGGAAACTCCCTCTGTGAAGACCTTCTTCCAGACCTTTCTGCAGGGTTTACCTTTGGCAAACATACACCAATGGCCTATTGTTATGAAGAGGACTCAAATTCAAAAATGTATCGCATCTCACTGTATGTATGAGTTTAGAAACTGCAGTTAAATCCATATTTGTTTCTTCTAATATGATGGAGAGACTAAGTATTCCCTCAGAAATGTTTCTTTTTGCACCAACAAGCAATTTGCTTTCCTTTCTTCAACTGTTTTTAGAAGCTTAAATGTTTTTTTCTTTTTAGCATTGTGTATATGCGGTTAAGCTTTAGTAAACGTTAGTCTCACGCGTACTACTTGCTGGTGCCTGTAAGCACATGTACATTTGCAATCAAAATTATTCAACCCCCGTCCCCCGTTGCAAATTAGGTTTACTGGCAATATTTACAAACTTTCAGCTGTTTGCAATGAACAAATCAAACAAGAACAATTGAAATAGCTCAACACAACAAAAATTACAAGTAGCTTCTGCAAATTCAACACAAAATGCCACTTTTAAAGACTACTGCAGGCTCAAAATTATACAACCCCTTCATGTCAAGCATCTTTAATACTTAGTAGAAAACCCTTTTGCCGCTATGACCTGCTGGAGACGTGATGCACAGGCAGATGTCAGCTTTTGGCAGCATTTCCAAGGAATCTTAGCCCAGTCCTCATGGACAATGGCCTCCAGTTCACTAATATTCTAGAGTTTGTGTGCTGCAACTGTCTTCTTCAAATCCTACCAGAGATTTTTTATGGGGTTTTAGTGAGGCGACTGTGATGGGCACTCTAGAATCTTCCCAGACTTCTTCTGAAACCAAGCCTTGGTGGATGTTGAGGTATGCTTTGGATCATTGTCCTGTTGGAAGGTCCAATGATGCCCAAGCGTCAGCTTCCTTACAAACGGCATGACATTTTCTCCTTGGATATCCTGGTACTTGACTGAATCCATCTTGCCCTCCACACTTTGCAGGTTTCTAGTGCCAGAGGAAGCCTGGCAGCCACAGAGCATCAAAAAGCCCCCACAATTCTTCACTGTAGGCAGGGTGGACTTTTCAGCATATGCTTCTTTATTCCTCCTGCAGACATACCACTGATTCATAAGCCCAAAATATTCCAGTTTTGTTTCATCACTCCACAGAACAATATCCCCAAACCTCTGAGGCTTATTTATATGGTTTTGAGCATATTGGAGCTTGTGCTTTTGGATCAGTTGTGGTGTATGTCTTGGAGACCTTCAACGTTTAGAATGTGCCCTTCTGTGCAAACTGAAACCTCAGTGCCTCCTGCCTCCAAGTCTTGCTGCGGGTCACCTGCAGTCACTCGAGGGTTTTTGACCACCCGTCTCCTCAGGAATCCGGTGGCAGCCATTGATAGCTTCCTCTTTCTGCCACATCCTGCTACTGTAGCTACTCTTCCTTTAACTCTGAACTTGCAAACTATGCTTCCAACTTTATCTCCATGAACATTTAGTGCCTGTGGTACCTTTTTATATCCTTTTCCTTGTTTGTGCCAGGTAATGATATCCTCTATTAGCTTGTTGGACAATTCTCTTGACAGCCATATTTCTCATAAGCAATCAAATGTTACTGTCGACAAACCCCTGGCTAGTGCAAGTATTTGATGTGTTCTATCTCAAGCAAACCTGATGCAACTAATTAAGCTCTTGATTAGCTGCATTAGGTGTGCTTGAGACAATACCTGATTTGCAAATATGCTCTTATGACGGATTCTGTTCAGGGGGTTGAATAATTTTGAGACTGCAGTAGTCATTAAAAGTGGCATTTTGTGTTAAATTTGGAGAAACCAATTGTAATATTAGTTGTGTTGAGCAATTTAAAATGTTCTTGTTTAATCTGTTTATCACAAACAGCTGAAAGTTTGTAAAATTTGCTATTAAACCCAATTTGCAATGGGGGTTGAATAATTTTGATTGCAACTGTATATGCATGAATGCATCTGTGTGTTGCAGTGTGCTCTTGCTGCTGAGTGAATTCGATCATTACAGCTGGAAAATGAGTGTTAGAGATATCAGTAATAAAGCAACACATCATGCTTTCATTCAGATGCACAAACATACACACAATGCGTGCAGCGCATTTACTCATACCCACATGTGCACATAAGGACAGGCGTGTGCATGCAGGCCCAGTCACGCACACGGCTGCAGGTGTGTCCAGGGGCTCGTAGGTCTGGTTAAAAGCGTGTGTATGGAGGAGCACACACACACACACACACACACACACCCCGTCTGCAGAAGGACTGCTCTGCTGTGTCGTCAGCTGAGGACTGGAAAAGGGCATCTGATGCAGGTTCATTTGCAGGTTTTATATTTTAAACAGATCAGGCTATTTTTGTTGGGTCGGGTCTGGCGTAGGGAGGGCAGTGAGATGAAGCACAGAGCCAGAACTGGGCTGAACCACAGCGGGATAATGTCAGCTCTCATCTGTGTGTGCACACCGGCATTAATCACCAACTGTATACACACACACACACACACACACATGCATACACACACGCACATGCTCACGCATGCACATAGACACATGCACATGCTCACACACACACACACACACACACACAAACACACGCACATGCTCACGCATGCACACAGACACACGCACATACATGCACACACACACGTAGTGCACATGCATACAAACACACAAACATACAAACACACATACATGCAGACACGTGCACACACATACACATGCACATGCTCACACATGCGCAGACAAGCGCATACACACGCACGCGCACAAAAGCATATGCACACACGCATGCATGCACACGAACACACGCACATGCTCACACATGCGCAGACACACACATACACACATGCAAACACACACACACGGACACTCATAAACGCACACTAACACGCGCACACGCACACACATTCTTAAAGATACTGCATGTACACGCACACTCACACACGCAGGCACAGACTTATTCATAAACACACACCACCAGGCACACAAACTGACACTCTCATACAATACTCACCTACCAATGTACACATGCTAACATGCACAAGCCTACTTATGTACACATGTGTGTTTACGCTTATTCAAATGCAAACTAACATGTACACACATGGGTACGCCCAAATGCACATACTGTATCGCTCAAAACTTTGTAATCGCTTGTCACTTCATTTGATCATTGCTATTTTATTTTAAAATTATTTGTATAATAGTAAATAATGTGAAACAACCACCAGAATGTGTCTTATTTAGTATTTCAAACATAAGAGGAGGCAAAAAAAATTTCAAATTGATATTTCAGTGATTTCTCATGAAATTATCCACCATAAAATTTTAGCACTGCTTCGCAAAATTCGCCATTCAGGATGTTCATTTTACTTGGGTATCATTCTTAGTGGGTTTCAACAAGGACTGAAATGTTTCCTATTGCAGTGTCTTTGAAGATGCACACTCTTCAAAAACGTTATGAATGAAGTGATCTAAACTCAGCCTTATTTGGTAAAAATCAGGTGATTGATCTGCTCACTCCATATTCTGTCATTTCCTTTCCAGAAAGTTCCTGCAGAGTTTGGATTCATGTGTCTTTGGCGTTAACTTCCTGCAACCCAAAGTTTCTTTTATTTAATCAATTTGAAAACTGTTTTTGATTGAAACTTCTGAGTGATGGCGTATGCACTGACACGAGCACAAACATGCTCCGCACTGTACATACTGCATGTACAAACACATTCATACGAACACACACACTTACTCATGCACACACAAACATGCAAACACTCAATATGCACAGGCACTAACAAGCGCACATTTATACACATCTGTACACAAATAATAAAATGTACACACGAGTGCGCATATGTGCATGCTTGTGTGCTGGACTGGGTTCAAAGCACGGTGGTTTTCTATGCTTTTGCACAGACCTCAGGTTTGTATGTCCATCTGTGTTTGTCCAATTAGTACGCACATATTTGCGTCAGTATGTGCGTGTGTGTGTGTGTGTGTGTGTGTCTGTGCATCTATCTCCATGCTGGATTGAGCCCCTCTCTGGACATCTGCATACTGCTGGTGTTCGTTTGTCAGTTTGTGTGTCCGTGTGAGTGTGTGTGTGTGTTTTTCTCTGAGCTGGACTGTATTCCTCTCTCTGTGTTTGCACACTCAACAGGTTTGCATGTGTATTAGTGCCTGTGTGTGTGTGTGTGTGTGTGTGTGTTTTTGAGTCCCTCTCTCCCTGTTTTTGCACACTCGGTGGGTTTGTATGTGTGTATGTATGATTGTGTGTATAAGTACTGTATATATGTGTGTGTGTTTGTGTGTGTCTGTGAGTGGGTATGTATGATTGTGTGTGTGTGTGTGTGTGTGTGTGTGTATGAGTACTGTATATGTGTGTGTAAATGTGTGTTTGAGCCCCTCTCTCCCAGGGTTTGCACACTTGGCGGGTTTGTATGTGTGTATGTATAAGTGTGTGTGTGTGTGTGTGTGTGTGTGTTTGAGCCTCTCTCTCCCTGTGTTTGCACACTCGGTGGGTTTGTATGTGTGTATGTATATGTATATGTGTGTGTGTGTGTGTGTGTGTGTGTGTGTGTGTGTGTGTTTGAGTCCCTCTCTCCCAGCGTTTGCACACTCGGCGGGTTTGGCGGGACGGTGCGCCGGAGTCGTCCCGGTTCCCAGCGTGCGGCGTGCAGCTGTCACGGCGTGATAAATGGCGTCGTCGCGGCGAAAGCAAACAGCAGGAGCTCTCGCACGCCAGCCTTCCCACAATATTAACACATTTATTTATTTCTCCGCTGCCGCTCAGTAAATACCAGCGTTCTTACGCCACCGAGCCCGATGGCTGCTGGCGATAAGCCCTCCGGTCAGCGGCCCTGAGGACGCCACGCGGTCAGGTGACCTCGTCTCAGACCGGCCTCGCTGTCCAGTGCGGAGACGGGAGCACAGAAGTGCTGTGACTTCTCTGCTTTGGACTGTGTGTGCGTTTGGCACCTGACCAACTTCATAATCTTCATTACAGCATACACACACACACACACACATATACACACACAAATGTTGTGTTTTCATGTTTTGTGGGGACATCCCATGGATGTACATTCATCCCTGACTCCTTTCCCTGACCTTAACTGTAAACAGTACCTGCTTAACAGTAAACCCGAACCCGACCCTTAACCCCTAACCCATAAATAGCTCAATATCCTTATGGAGACTGAGGAAGGATAAAGCATTAAGAGATCTGTTATTGCTTCTCTTGTAGGAATATTTAGTCCCTGCAAAGGCAGGTATACACTGACCGCCACACACACACCCAAGGCCATGAAGTCAGTGTTGGTTCTTGACGAGGTCCTTTGCTTAAGAGCTGAAATTGAGTCTCTGATTAGCTCCCAGGGTTGAATCAGCTGCTGATTGGATAGAAATCACAATAGTCTACCTTCAACTCACAACTATTTAAATACATATAAGTACATTCATATCATAATGCAACAGCAGAAAGTAGACCAACTCCACAGACAACCAACAGAGCATAGTTCTGTATTATAGAGAATATCTGTCCAGAATTGAACGAGGCAAGATCTAGGCCAGGGCAGCCCAAATCTGACCTGGTTTTCTCTCTTTCCAAATAATTCTATAAACAGTTATTGCTTCTGATTGGCCGGACTGTCATCACACCTCAATCCCAGGTGATGGGAAGGTGGAAAATCAGTGGTACTCAGCCCTCGAGGACCATTATTTGGGGAGCCCGGGTCTCGGCTTACTCTTTGCCTAATAGACCAGTAAAAAGTACAGTGTTTAGCTCGTTGGGCAGTAATTCATTCTATGCTCATTCATCTTTGAGCATCATTCCCATTCTTTACACACTTACAGAGTTTGTTTGCTCTCTAGTTAATGAAGATGAGACCAGTGGAAACTGCTTTGCCCGTAGAAGCACATCCTGGCCCTTCACAAACTGAAATGATTGGATAGGACTTGCTCTCCGATATAATACAGCTGTATCCACTTGCAAGCAAATCTCCACATCCTGTTAGCATCCTACACAGTACTTGTGTGGAATTTGCGCAGAAGCCCGGCTGGACAGGAGAGTAGTGCAGGTTACGACCTGTTCCAGATGCTTCTGGGCATGGGTGGGGTCAGGTTTATCAGAAGACTGGGCAGCCAATCAGGATGGTTAGAATCCAGAGGGATTTCCCACCACTAAAGACACACCCTCCTCCCTGCACTGACAGTAAATCACAGAGTGTCACAGGCCTGATGGATGATTTCAGTTTTCCCACTGAGTGAGGCAGAACAGGGGAGAGATGGATGGATTAACAGACGGATAGAAGGCTGGATAGATAGAAAGACGGGTGCAGCACAACATTTTAGAAACAAACCCGGGATAATGGCTTTGCAGAGGGTTTTAGAATGGCTCTCTGACCAGCCATTATGCAGATGTGTGCTCTATAGAGAGTCACAGCGTGACGCACATTTATATGTGGCTTCGTTAGCATTATTTTAATCCCAGTTCCAATGGTCCACTGTCTGCGGAGACAAGGAGTGGGGTTTTCCAAAATCGGTGAAAATAAGGTCCATGATTACACGAACACGTGAAAATCATTACCATTTTGTTTGCTATGATACTGCAGTTGAATACCTCAAACATTTTCCAAAATGAAAGGCTCTGAGACCCTTAAAGATGAAGGTTGCAATTGGCATGCTAAGGTTGAAGTGACATGGAACTACATCACCCACTGGTCTCAGATCATTAGCTCTTTCAAACGTCGTCCATGCTTGTAGTTCAATTACAACTCATGATAGCACATCGTCAGCAACAGGTGCATTTTATGGACATGGATAGCTTCACTTCCATGTGGCTGCAAGGAAATGCCTGTGTTATCTCACTAATCAAAAAGTTCACCAATATCTTACATAGATGTGAGCTAGTAGTTTTTTAAACATTATTACTCACATAGTGGTCAGTAATGACGGACCAAAATTGGAAGCGTGCACAGGCCTGCACCATTTCCACAATTTCCCAAGTTTGAGGTGTTTGGTGTTTGGGCACAGCCCTGTCTGTTTTATTGTGAGAAACAATGGGCCAAAATAATTCAAAAATTGCAGTACGAGTGTCTGCATTATACCCATGTGTGCCAGGTGAGACATCTACAATATACATACAGCTCTGTGAGAGCCCCTCCCTTTTCATTTAAAGACATGATCTTCCTCGCCTTCTCTTCCCTCCCCCTTCATCACTCCTTTCATTTTTCATTTCAACTGCACTGATGAAATTTCTTCTTCCATTTCCTCTTGTAACTCTCACAGAAGGATGGTCTCCATCTGTCTCAGGGGAAGTTCACTGTTTCCCAATGTAAGTCTTAACCAAAATACACCTGTATTACATGGAAGCTACAATTTGTAAAAGTAACAAACAAAAGCCTTTTGTCAGGCATTGTAGTATTCTGGTTCAGTGAAATTTTAAAAGCGACAGATGGACACACTAGTTCCAAGCATTAGCAACATTCATTAGCTGGCATATATTGCTGTTTATTTATCGTAAATATATTTCAGTGTTTAAGACAGAAAGATCGATGCCTAGACTAGATCTGCAAGCCAAAAGAAACAAAGCAAGCATGACTACTGTAACTCAACTTCCTCTCTGAGGACAGTGGACCAGAACAAGAAACAATCCTGCATCACACAGCAACTTCCAAGTTGTTTTATTGTAAACAAAAGTCAAAAATTTGTGTCCTTGGACACGGATTCCCCTGCCGCTGAGAGCTTGTGAAGCTCCTAATATTGTGAAATAATCCATTTTTGTCAAATAAAATATGAGATGCACACCTCGATCTATATAGAAAACTCGTTGAATTCTGTCCAGTAGTTATTGGTAAATGGATAGACAACATCCCCTAAGCAATGCCGTACGTACGGATGGACGGACAAGGGTAATTCATTTATGGCGGGGGCATAAAAATGGAATGTTCTGAAACAGAGAGAGAGAGATTCTGTGGGAAGTGATAGGCATGTTGCCATGACCAGAGTCATGGAGAGCACTGTGCTCTCGACAGCACACTGGCAGTTTCGCCATCATCAGCATGTTATGCTGCACAACAGTAAGAATGTGTTGCTGCTATAGTTTGTGTACCATTGTCTGTCCTGTGTTGAGGTGTAAAAGGACTGCTATAGCATGCAGTCATAATAACAACAAAAAGGGAAAGGTAGATGGCTCTCTTTTTAAGATCCGAGCGCTCGAGCCTGGTCTTAGCACATGACAAAATGCGCGAAATAAACAAATGAATAAATTAATAAACAAACAAATGAACAGCGAAAACAAAGCCGTGAAACAATTAGCGGGAGACATATGCCGAGGCCGCCGATGCCGAAGCGACTTACCCACAGTAATGAGGAACCCCGTTTGCTCACGCAGCTGATAGCCGGCCAGCTGCCTCGCCTGCATAGCACTACGCTTCTTTACCTTACTTGCAAAGGGTCTTTGCAACAGCTCCTCGGTAATAAGCGCTATTCAAATGTAACTGAATTGAATTGAATGAAAATGAAACGAATTGAATTGAATTTGAGGGATCACAATTAAATGTCAAAACCTTGCCAAGGGTGGCACTAGAATATTTTCATTGTGAAACACACTTCTTGTGTCAGTGCGCGAAACTGGCTTTTATTTTGCGTGTACATGCTGCAGACAGTGCAAGTGAGTTACTATTTTTGAACTGTTAATGTACTTTTTTTTTCTGGAGACACAATCTAACAGCAGCTTTCTAATGTTTCGGCATAATTACAGGATTCCATTGCGAAGGAAATACTGTAGCTATATATCGTACACTGACTTGGCATTGCGCCGCTGGCAAAGAGTATCAGTTGCAGCGTTTACTGGAGGCGCGTACAGTGCGTCAGCCAATCACACATAAGGATTTGGCAAAAACAACAGTAGCACCTTTGGCGGCAAAGTTTGGAAATTTAATTGCAATCTCACAAATTTAATTGCTGTGAATTGAATTTGATTAAATTCTACTTTCGTCATGTTTATGTGCTCCTCTTAATGCAAGAAAACGTCTGCAATGTGCCATTCACAGCATATGTTACAGTCAGACTATGAAACCAGTCATTTTATGAAACGACTAAAAATTTCAGTCATGTCATGAAATGGCTGTCGCTAAACTTCTGGTTTCACAATCCGACTGTAATACATTCAAGGCGAAGATCAGTCGCCTGTCGCCTGATGCCTAAGGTTGTCTGACTGGGACTCAGATGGTTTGTGGTTCATACACAGAAATCAGTGCAGATTGGGACACTACAGAAGTCTGTTCATAGGGGAAGAGTGGCACCAGGTTCGTCCAAATTAAATGGAGCTCAGCACAAGTTCAATCAGGAAGATCATCTAATTCACCACTCCCTTAAGCGTCAAGCTACGCCTCCAATGACTCTTTTATGGGATCCTATCACAAACTGGTTTGCTCGTTTACAAACCCCAATCAGCTGTCACCTTTAATCATGTCCCTGGCCAGATTCCAATACGCCTGTTCAACCACCACCTTCTCCACTACCACCGGCACAAACCCTCCATTTGTCAACCAGAGGATGACCAACAGGGGGTTAAGATGGGACAATTCCCCTGAACGCCAGTCATCCCCGAATAGAGTCTACACCAAAGTCTGATCTGAGTCCAGTCAATTGAAATCGTAAATGAGTCTGATTGAACTGCAAGTCTCTTTCGATAATAGCGTCAACAAAATAAAGATAATGTGACAGAAGACACAGCCTTTATACAGCGATATGTCTACAACAGTAGTTTACCGCATAATTGCCACAGCACTCTGTGATCACTGTGTGCCACATCAGCCTTTTGCATTACAGTACAAGCATCACCCAGGAACACAACTTGCCTGTAACTGAAACAAAATCATGTGTATTGTCTGCAAAAAATGATGATAGCAGCAAAACATGCCTGATCAAAGCAACATTACTGCCGATGACTCAAAACAAGAACACTGACCATGACAATGCGCCACAAAATAATTGCGCACGATATCTCCCACTGCGCTTCAAAACATCACCATTATCACGCACAAAAACATCAGTCACTATAAACTAAACGTGTCAACACAGACAGGTAGCGACAGGCTTATCACTGACAACATACCCACTCCCATAACGTGAACATTAATGTGAAGGCCTACTTCCCAGTACTCTGCATCATAGCAACTTCACCTCATTCTGACAAACCTGCGTATCTCATCACAAGGCAACCAATAACGTCTCAGCTGAACCCATCGCAGTGTGAAGCCACTACAACATCCTTAGCACTATAATGCCCTTAGGACTGTACAGAATGCCTTTTACTGAGTACGTCCGCTACACTCCACACCACAACGGATTTTGCCATTAAAATCAATAAAACCAATATTGACTGAGTTCCAAATTTGCCAGCAACCTGCTGGCCTCATAATTTAATTTAGAATAAACATAAGTTGCGCAGCAGGTACAAACTCTTCAGTTTAGCAGTTAACTGAGGCCGTGCACATTTTGATTAATAGTTTAACACATTTATTTTCTAAGGAGCCGGGTAAGCGAGTAAATTAACATCGCAAAATTTACAGAATTAGATTCCCGCCAATTCCAAGCCTCCGTTGCTGCAACGCCCCTCTGCACTAACTCTGGCAGATGTGGGTCTATAAACCACAGTACTTTCAATAACCAATATATAAATATCCAGACAATCCAGCCTATGTATTCAGATATTGATAATTCCATTTATTTCATTTAATGAAAGACAGCATGGATTTCTAATGATATTCCTCATCAGACTCTCATGGTTCAACCTGCATCACCAGTAGCTCACCAGCGGAGGATGGGCTCTCCCACTATAGCCGGGCTCCTCCTGAGATTTCTTCCCACTGGGGAGTTTTTTCTCACCACTGTTTGAGGATTTTTCACCCCTGCGGAAGTCTTTTACCTCATGGAGATTTAGGCAAGGCATTACCCTCTTACTCTGCAAAATGATACGAAACAAAAAAACTTAAACAAAAAAGAAGTTTCCGCCACTGAGGTTCCAAGATTTCTTATTAACGCAGAATTAAAGTGAAAAATGCATTGTGATTTTGGGAAATTTCTGAGCAGTTCCATTTGATTAAAAGAAAACGTGTCGGTTTTGATTTCGCAAAACCTGTCCGCGCAACTATTCGGCAGGATGAATAGATGATGAATCGAAGATTTTATCAACCTTAACAAGAGAAAATGCCATGAAAGCAAGCTGTGCTACTTCACGTCGTCCGACACAACAGTAGCAATGTTGCTGTGAGCTGAAGGGGTACACTATAAATTTTGACGGTGAGTATGTTAACAAATCAAGCACACAGACGAGGAGAGAGCCCAAACACCTGGTCAAATGCTTTTTATTTCACACATTCGACTGGATGGAGCCATATTACCATCTGAGAAGCAAAGCAGTAGTTATAACCGTATTAATATTCTCTGCACGACTGCAGTGTAAGTACCTGAACCTCAATAAACGACTCAGATGGCCCAAAATATCGGCTCAATGCAAGGACTGGTCAGACATCTCAACTAAATAAATCTACGGAAACCAAAGAGTGCATTACCACACAAAGCACCATTCAAAGAGATTACGAATGGGCCTACTAATAAATTATTTTATAAGCTCCAGAACAGTGAAGCTATGGATTAATTTAGCTCTTAATCAAATTTGTAAGGCCCAGTATAACTCCACCATCTTACTTTTGTTGTTAGAAAATTACACATATATATTGTTTATTCCAGGCTTTGTTCTTTAGCCTGCATAAAATGATGGATGAATTGAATTGATTCAGTATGACTGAAATAAAAACGAATACTTTGTGTGTCTGTTTGCCTGCGTGTATGTGTGTGCAAATGCCCGATTTGGCATCTATTTGAGATTAACACATAAAAATGGGGCAATTATCACAACAAGAGGATTCATATGGTGTAATTTTTCTGTTAAAAGGTTGCCTGTTTGATTGCGGCAGGCAGTCGGCGGAAATAAGCATTAGCTGCTCTGCAGCCTTGAAGCTCTCGGTGGTGTTCGGAGTTCAATGATGGGAATAATTAATTACACAGGTGGGAATCCTTTCAAACGGGCAAGAGAAACTGCTCAAATTACAAAATTATTCCCTTTTAATTCAAATCAATTTACGGAGCGCTCATATAAATAGGCAGAATTTTTCTTGGCAAATGTGTGCTGTGGGGTGGATGAGAAATGGAAAAACTATCCAAACGGAAGATAAAAAGGAATATAAAATGGATAAAATTGCCTGGCCTGTGGGGATTGTCTTTTTATAGCGGGTTGATGGAAATATTATATTCTCCAGCTGTTCACTGGGGGGGCCCACAAACGCGGCCCCCATCAGCATGACCCCAGAATAACCACAGTCTCTCTGGTTGAAACACAGTGACTGGAGCAGTGCGCTCCGATCCAACCTGAGTGACCACATCCTCTTCTGATTGGACCTCAGCATAAACCCAAGCCTCTCTGCTGACCTGCTCTGCTCAGGGGAAGAGCATGAACTCAGATACAGGTTGATAAAAATGTGTGTAAGCGTGCGCACACACACAAACACATGCTCGCACGCACACACATATACACACATGCACTCATCCTCGTACTTCTGTCCCTGTGAGGACATTACATTGACTTCTATTCATTCTTCCTGTGTCTCTACAGCCTTTCCCTAATTTTAACAATAAGCAACGTATGCCTCAACCAAACCCTTACCCTAACCTTAACCCAACCCCTTACCCTAACCTTAATTTATCCCTAATTCTAACCTTAACCTTCACCCAAACCCTTACTCTAATCTTAACCCATCCCTATTTCTTACCTTACCTCTAATCTCAACTAATGAGTCACAATTTGACAGTATAGTGGTGATGACTGGAAATCCTGTCCTCACTTCCCAATAATGTCCAAATAATGTAGGAAAAAATGCTTTTTGGTTCTCACTTTGTAGCAAGTACAAGAACACACACACACACTCACACAAACACACACAAGCATACGTGAAATAGGAATACATAGCAGGTTTGGGCTCGTCACTATGCTTGCAGGCCACAAACACACAAGATTATTAATGGTTTGGGGGGACATGTTTGATAAGGCAATGGTCTACGGTCAGGATCTCCCGTGTAGTGCAGCTACAGACCTGAGAAGCTGCCAGTTACATGCTAACAGCATTACATTATTATGTACATTTCATTATTATGTATTATTACATTATTAATGCTTTATCATGAGGAGCCAGAAGAGGGAGAGTAAACACAATTTTTCTCATTTATATTATTTTACACACAACTGGCCCATACAAACGCATACGCCGATGAGCCAAAACATTAAAACCACTCACAGATGACGCTAATAATCTCGATTATCCTGTAAAAACGGCATATGGCAAGATTTGTAGACAGACCTTGGATGGGAAGTGAACAGTCAGTTCTCTTAGTTGACATGTTGGATGTGTGTAAAATGGGACCTGAGTGACTTTGATGACGGCCAAATCTTTATGGACACACGAGGAGGTCAGAGCTTCTGAAGCAGCGAGACGTCTGAGGTGCGCTCAGTCAGCGCTGCTGAGTCCCTACTGACAGCGATCCAAGAGGGTCAAACCATGACTGCGCAACAGAATGTCGGGCGTCCGAGGCTCATTCATGCACAAGGGCAATGAAGGCTCTGCCCTCTCTGGTCCAAACCGACAGAAGGGCAACTGTGGAACAAGTTGTGGGAACTTTTACTAATACAAACCCCAATTCCAATGAAGTTGTGACGTTGTGTAAAACGTGAATAAAAACAGAATACAATAATTTGCAAATCCTTTTCAGCCAATATTCAATTGAGTACACTACAGAGACAAGGTATTTCATGTTCAAACTGAAAAACTTAACTGTTTTTTTAGAAATATTCGCTCATTTTGAATGTGATGCCTGCAACACGTCATTATTATTATTATTGAGCTGTTTTTGCAGCACGAGGGAGGACACAGTTGAGTGCGACACAATGTTTGGCACTGATCACAGCGAATTTCATGTCAAGAGCAACAAAACAAAAAAATGATCTGTGCAAACAACACAAGAAAAGGCTTGTGTTGAGAAATGGCTTCAGTCATAAGAGATCAGACTATACGGGCCAAGCAATATCACGCACTAACGTCATGCTTCAGTATTCAATATTCATGAACGCTAATGTGGCAATGAACAAATTGCGAGTACACAACTTTAATATTCCATTGGCCCACAATTCAGAAATGCAAAACGGCTTCAGTCTGAGCAGGATTTTGATTCTCTATTACAATGCAGGAGATAACTGTGGCCATCAGAGTTTCTCATTGAAAACAGCTGCATCCAGCATCCCACTTTCTACTTTCCATTTTCTGCATTAAATACTTTGGTTTTCCCATCAACTTCACACAATCCTGCCTGTGTACTGCTTTATTATAAAATATATTTACAGCCATAAATCCTTTTTTCAACACTAACCCCAACCTAAACCCCCATTTCAAATGCCAAGATAACGGTCATCTGCGAATCTTTACTTTCATCAAGAATTCCACTCGTGAGTAAATCAAACTCAAAGACCAGGTCCAAGAAGAGAAGGTTTGTCGTACTTTTCTAGCTCATTTTTTTCTCCATTTACTTCAGTAATAACTAATATAAGGAACTTAAAACACAGATAATAAATAAGATAATCCAACTTTACAGTTTACTTGTAATACATAGTACTTGTTTCTCAAAAATATATACTTGTCTATTATAAAGTGGGTTTTCCTAGGAGGGCCCTGTACTGTTCTGATTGGATTCAGTACACTTTAACTCCGCCCTCTTCCTGTGCTGTATGCGAGAAATAAATCACAGTCCATGTTATTTATTCCACTCTATTTTAGCAGGTATACACAGACTGTGCCCACGCCCATGTCTGCCCAATGACTAATATGTCTGAGTGGGTTTGTCTTCCACTGAAAAGACAAACATATGTTTTTAATAACAATATTTAACATTCCATTAATAAATGTATGACAATAAGTGGTGTTCAAAAACAAGCTTAGCGCAGATCTTTTTTTCCAGAGAAAAACATTTGCCATGCCAAAACCGAAACAGCTCATCGCTGAACAAGGAAACAAATAAATTATATCAACATTCAACCCCCACAGCTTATAATAAAGAAGAAATCCTGCTTTAGGTTGTTTCTTCTGTCGGAGAAAACAAGCTTCTGCCCATTTAACCCCCTAAGGAATAAGAGCCCTTATGAAAAATTACCACAAAATACTACAGTAAAAATACTATAGTTTTCTAGAGTAACTATGGTATTTCTGCAGAATTACTATAGATATACTGTAGTTTACTGTAGTGATGATAAAGTAAATAACAAAAGTCAAACTCTACTATAGTAAACTATAGCAATGATATTCAATTACTATAGTATATTTGCAACAAACTATAGTTTACTGTAGGAAAGTGTAGTTTACTATAGTTTACATCAATTTTACTGCAGTAAACTATAGTTAACTATGGTAAATTTTTATAAGGGAGGTCTCTTCCACAATGAGGGATTTCTGAGTTACCCAGATCACAAAATAAAACCCCAACTAGTTCCATGTACCTCAGTCCGTATTCCAGATTAGGATGTGATCCATGTTGCACTCGGAGCAGGTATAAGGCTTACTCAGTAATCTTGGTTCAAAGGAGCTGTGTCACGATTTCTGCACATGCTCACAACTTTGAATGAAATAAATCCACTCAACTGCAAGTCAAAATCTTGGAGGTATTTTTCTTCCTCTATGATTATTGGCGATGGCAACCAGCTTACATTCTTTGTATCCCTGAGCTAAAGCTTAAAATAGCGCTTTGAATCCTTGAATTTCCATAGAAAGCATCTTAGTATAAGAAGCATAAAACCAGAGTAACGAAAATATGATAATACAATGCAAAACGAAGACAGATTGGAAAAGATGGAATCAGATAATGACTTGCAGTCAAGCAGATTCACTGTGTTAGGATGTAAGTTCTGAGCATGCTCAGTAATTGTGACACAGCTGACATGGTCATAGTTATGTAATGACAGATGCATAGAGGACATGCTGCATACTGTGCTCACCTATTGGTCATATAGGTGTCACTTTTATCTTTAACAGCCAACAGCTGATTGGACTAAGCAGGGGCCAATACCCTCCGGGGCACTGCAGACTCAAGGGTCTTGCTTAAGGGTCTGGCGACTGCACTGATCTTACTGTGGTAACAGTTGGGTTCGAACCACAAACCGCTCGCGCTCCTTAGCCGCTAGGCTAACAGAATGTGACATTATCTGGAATCATCACTGCACAGTGAGACATCAACGGCGCTTCTGTGAATTGGAGCTGTGCGCCCAAATTCAAGACACTGCCGGAGTACCGCAACTACCGACACCACTGAGCCGAGGACCAACTCTCCGGCAACTCGGCCACATTAACAAAGAACCTTAAAAACTCACAGACTGTTTTACGGCGAGATATTTACATGGGTTTGATGAGTATGCCCTTGTGGTCTTGTTTTCGTTTTTTTTTTCTCCATCATCAGACTAATTAAGATTTAGCGAGGAGCTTGGAGGATTAATATCCTGCACAGGCCAATAAAAGGCAGAAGAATGGCGGCCGGCAGCGGCCGCGGCCTCTTTGAAGTGCTGCTTCAGCCGAACGCCGGTACTTAACAAGGCCCAGCTCCACAGGACGCTCAGCGCTCCGGTCCGCACCTTTGAAGTGCAGATGGAGCCAGGAGAGACTGCAGGGGGAGAGACAGCATGGCCCCTGTGGTGTTAAGGGCCCCTCAGTGTCTGGGGCCCCAACTCCACCAGGGGCCCCTAAATGGGAATACATACTGTTCAGAAGATTGGAAACGCATGCGATTTTCACACAAATAAAATGGACGTAACGTCTTGAGCAACTGCAATGTTATCAGACACTTCACTGATTATTATTGGATTTTATTCACTATTATTATTTATTTATTTAATTGATTTATTATGATTTACTATTGCAGATGGAAGAAGGCGAGGTTATAGGGAAGAGACAGAATGGCCCTGAAGTGTTAAGGGCCCCTCGGTGTCTGGGGCCCCAACTGTACCAGGGGCCCCTCAGTGGGAATACATACTGCTTTAAAGATTGGAAAGCTGAGTGATTTTCATCCAGATTAAATGGATTTAATGTCTTTTTCATGGTAGTAAAACACATCACTATTCATTACTGGACTGTGTTTGTTTGCTTTAATTCTACTGCTTTATATTACACAATGTCTTTATGCCCTTTCGATTAATTATTTTTGTATGAGTCAGTGGCATAATAATATATTTAATGATAAAGATCAGTGCTGTTTTGTGTTGTCACTGGTGTGGGAAAACAGGGTGAAAAATGTTTGTTGTGTTTTACTGTTACTGCTATTTACTGTATGATCGTACCAGATTTGCAAACTGAACATCAAGGAGTACACTGCTAAATAAAAATAAAAATGGACTAAATCTAAAATCTTGCTGGGACTTTCAGGTAAGTATAAAACATGAGGGGCAATTACAAAATATCAAACATCCGATTTACACCTCAGAGAGCTGTTGTTAGATCACCTGGATTGTGAAGGTTGTGAACTGTGCCCTTCTTCAAAGACACAACAACGGAAAATATTTCAGTCCAAGTTCAAATCCATTGAGACTCATAGTTAATATCTCGAAAGCCAAAAATTTGCAAAACAGGTTTAAAACTGATGTTGGCTACATTGATGAGAAATTACAAAAATGGTTGACTGTTTAATTAATCATTTAAAGACCTTTTGCCCTAATACTTAAATAAACTAAATAAAACAAACTTAAAATACATGTTAATGTTTCACATAACTTAATATCAAACAAATACTTTTTTGAGTAAAGTAGAAGAAACTACTTACACTATGGCCAAAATATTATGAACACCCTGCATTTTTCATAATTTGGCTGTTTTTTTTTTTTTTACCTTAAAATATATTTTCAGCAACAACAAAAAATGAATAACATAGAAACACATATCTTAACTAGAAATGTGCAAAATTATTTTGCTGAGATATACATGTTCAAATTCAACTTTCTTCAAAGTACCCTCCGTTAGCCTTGATTACAGCCTGACATATCCTAGGCATTCTTTCCATTAGTTTAAGGAGAGAACTTCCAGGTAACTCATTCCAGGCTTTCAAGAGTTCCTGCATGAGCTCTTTTGAACTTTATGGACGCACTTCTCTGACTGCCCGGTCAAGCTCATCCCTCAGCAACTCAAGTTGAATTTCAAGATATACAGTTGCTAGCGAGCAATATTTTTAGTCAAAGGCATTTTGTGTGCCTTTGTTGCTCAAAATTAACTTTAAGACGACCAAAACCAGCCAAATCCAGAAAAAATGCTGGGTGTTTGTAAAATTTTGGCCTGTAGTGTAAATGATGATTCAAAACTCCTGAGCAGTAGTATTACTGCAGAGACAAACCAAGTGCAGTCAAGGTATAGGCCTCCATGTGAGACTGTAGAACTTCAGTGTGTGGTGATTACTTTACGTTTGTCTGGAGAATACTGTTATCCAAAGAAACATATAAAAAGTGCATGTGTACACATTTGATAGTGCATGTAAAGTTCTGACTGTTGCACTGTGCCTCACAGCCAGAAGGTGCTGAGTTTGGATCCCAGCTGAGATCTGTCGGTGTGGAGTTCGAATGCTCTCCCTGTGTCTGCACGGGTTCCCCCAGGTACTCCAATCTCCTCCTGCAATTTAAAGGCATGCAGGTTAGGGTTATTTTCAGCACCATTAGCGAGGCGTGTGTGCTTAGTCAAACCGCCCAGTATAAATAAAATTACTAATGACGGTCGCACAGCAAAATGACACAGTGCAGAGGCCCTGGGCTCGGTGACACAGATGTGTGAGGAGCGCGCTGACCTGTGTGAACGCCACTCAGAACGACAACGCGCGAGGATTTCAGAGAACAGCGTGCTTACCCTCGCAAGAGTCATCTTCGACCTTTCACCTCCGCTCAAGCGTTCGGAGAAGTGACACTAACAAATGAGCGGAGACGTTAATTTCGCTCTGTAACTAAAATCCAGGAAAAGGTCATTCATTCATAATGGGACGAGCCTACAGCTGTGGGGCACTTACTGTCCCCAGACCCAACAACACATTAAACCACAGCTCACTGACCCACTCCAATCTCACCCGTCATCCCCGCTAATTACCCATGATGCTCCGCTCATTCGCTAATGCCCGGGGGCCAACTTCAGCTGAGCGAGGCCAGAATCCTCGCAGAATCCCATCGGAACGGTTCGTATCTCGGAGAGGGACGATGAAAGATGCTGTGAAGACCCGCGATTTGCCGTAAAATTTGCTATTGAGTTTGTGCTTTTGTGCCTTTCGATTTGCGTTCTGGTTGCTTAGCTTGTTTTACGAGGCAACGAACTGATAGAACAATCATGTTATTATTGCAGCAAAACAGGTCACAGGCTGCATGTGAAAAGTGAGAGTGTTTGCGTGTGCCTGTGTATGTGAGTGTGTGTGTGTGTGTGTGTTGGGGAAGGGAAGGTGGCACAAGGTGATGGTGAAAGCACCCCTGTGAAATTTATAAACAATCATCTACTAATGTGAGTAAGCCTAGTGATCACTGATTTCGCCAGTACCATTGACATTTTATTTTGTCCAGTATTATTTTCATATTTCTTATAAAACAATGAAACACTTCAGAGAGGAAACATACAGTTTTGTTTGTTCCCAATGTCTAAGTGCCGAGGAAACGTATGTTCTTCAAACAGGATGCTTGTACGTTTGTTAAAATGTTCTCACATGTTTGTCCTGTTTCTCAGATAGAAGTGAAGCCCTAACCCAGTGAATGAACCCTGATAAAGACCGCAGACGTCACGCAGGGGGTGAAGAGAGAGCTGTTAAGCCGCTTTCACATCAGACGCGAAACGAATTTTTCGCACGACAGATTACATTCAAAGTCAATGCAAAGATCGCGTCTTTGCATTGACTTTGAATGTAACCTGTCGTGCGAAAAATTCGTTTCGCGTCCGGTGTGAAAGCGGCTTTACCCTCCATGTTCCCTTTTTTCCCCCCTTCAGTCTCTGTTCAGCATTTGTGTTTCTCTTCTTTTAGTGCCTTTCGTTCGTACCTTTTCTTGTGTCGCCCCTAAACCCTAAGTTTTCTCTGCTGTCCTTGCAGACTTACACTCTCAGATTTTTGCCGGAAAAAAACAGGCACAACGTCTGTTAAAAAATTCACCAGTTGGAGAAGCGAAAAGTGTGTGTTCAGCAGCGAGAGGGTGACGGTTAAAAGCCAGGCGAGTGCGATATGTCAGCGGTGCACGCAGGAGGGGGCAGCACTCGTAATGGAAATGATGAATTTGCTTTAAATAAGTTATTTGTGCGGCTCTGGAAAAGGCAGAATGCTGCGTGGCTTTGAAATGGACAGACATCACCGCACCGCAAAGCTCTTAGTGTAAAACAAAACAATACGACGGCGATCTGCGGACACACTCTGCGTGTGTGAGTGTTACACACAGAGAGAGAGAGAGAGAGAGAGAGAGAGAGAGAGAGAGAGATAGGATCGTTCTTACTTTCGTGTGGGGCAGAGACACAGATAGCGTATGATTTTGAATCCATGATCGACATGAGAGAGTGGGTGGTAGGCTGAATGTGGGTGTGTGTGAGTGCGCTGTGTGTATGTGTGTGTGTGTGTGTGTGTGTGTGTGAATACCATTGCATTATTTAATAGTGGGTGGTCGTTAAGTGCTGAGCTTTGAAAGCAGTTTTCCTCCTGTAAGTTGCTTCATATTTTGACCGAAATGATCTAAGCCCCAACAAGTGCTTCCCTACACAACACTTCCCCTCCGCTTCCCATGATGCACTGGTCTTTCCCGGCCCAATAATCAGAGAAATAAACCCACAGTGGAGATCATGGACCTATATAAAACATCCTTGGTGGAGATACGTTTATATTTCTTAGTGTAGGGGAGAATGGGGACCAATGAGCCAGATAACCATTTTGCCTATTTTAAGCAGCTCTGACATCTACTGATTACAGATATGCGATGTGGCTCATTGATACCCAGGGCTCATTGGACCCCAGTCTCCACACCTTTGCCAGGTAAACCCTGTTAGTACAATAATGTTATATTTGGTTACCAATGACTACCGTTTTGAAGCAAAAAAAAAAAGGTACAAATGAATTTGGTTGACTGGCTGGGACTACAGTATTACGTACCGATACACATAGCATCGCAGTTGTAAGCACATGCAGTGCACCTTTAACAGCACTCTCTCATTGCTTATTTACAGTGAAAAACTCTCATCGCTTATTTTACAGGGAAAAACTCTCTCGTCTCACCTTCCTACACGTTACCTTCCCACAGTCCCCCACTCCTGGTAACTCCTCTTCCTTATAAAGGGTATATCTTCACTTCCAAAGGGAAACACTAAAATGTCAATATGGGCCTTCAGATACTCAACCGGTGTAGCTAATTGAGGGCAGATACTGAGGTGTTTAGTCTGTTTGCTGTTAATGAATTGAGTTAATCATGGATTGTGGGTAAACCCTGGAGGAAGGGAGAGAGAGAGACAGAGAGAGGGAGATAGATCGGTCCTTTGTACATGCCATCCTTCTTTAAGGCCCTTTTAATCGGTAATCATTCAGTAAAGTCACACAATGGAGAATAGAGAAGGGTGAGGCCTTTCTTAACCTGTATTCAGCGCACAAGTCCAGGAGGATAAAACAGAGTGATTGGAGCCACGCTGGAAAAAAAATAATAAAATCAATAGCTTGCAGTTGAACGCGCTTTTATTCAGAGACTAGAGCCATCAAATTCTCCATTTTCTCTGTCTACAAAGGAAATAAATTACAGGCCTTGCAGATGTGATGGAATCTCACTGTGTTTTTTTTTTTTTTTTCCACAGGAAGTGAATGGAGAGGTTTTGCGCCCTGGCCGATGGATGTTTGTTTTCTAAATTATTCATCGGGATCCGTTTGTGTGTGAGAATCTCGCGGGGGCTCTCGCGCACTGAAGAAGGAATAAGCGCCCTGAGAGAGACAGCGGAACATAATGCTGCATTCACACAGATCACTGTATCGACGGTACCGGACGAAATGTCAATTTCGAGCAGGCGCAGTGATAAAAAGCACGGCGGATATCACAGCATGATTGTGCTATAATACATTCAATTTGTGAAACTTTCGGGGGGAAAAAAAACGATTGCGCGTGTTCAAGCTTTTTACCGGAGGGCCTATTGGGGGAAAATAATTTATCGCATTCCAAATCCGCGTCGTATTGTTAAGTTGCTGAGTTGAGTCCCGGGAATTCAGTTGAATATAACAACAAGAATGTAAACGATGTTTACTTCACTAAGTTCCTTCCACCGTTACCATTTACAACATGAACTCGTCTTGCCAATCATATTTCACAGCTCTCTTCCTCCATGACGGTGATAACCACCAAGCCCATGTTTTCCTTTCAAACCAAAATTTGGCACACCCGACGCTTCAAATTAGCAGCTCAATAAACCCCCTGGCTGGTGAATAATGTGTACTTTATCAGGGTAGGAGAGAACACGAAGTGGTAAATGGTAGAGTATAGATTCCATCCACCAAAAGGACCTTGGTCGACAGAGTTAGGGTCGGGGTAAGGGTTTGGGGATCATAATCAGCGGATTATTTTAGGCGTGGTGATCCGTCAAATTTCTGATTATCTCGTATCACAAATTATAATTTATGCAGAAATCTACCTCAGTCTCATGCTCTTGGGAGATGGAATCTAATGCCGACTGTGGTAAATCACTGTTACAGAGATGGTGACCCTTGCTTCTTGACTTCCGGTTCGTTGTATGCTGTAAACAGTGGTATGTAAACTCAGCATTTGAGTCCACAAATGGGCTGTAAGCAGATCTGCAAAGTTGAGTCAGAGCACGGTGTTTTACCTGAGCCACTGACCAAACTCACTCCATCTTTAGGGACACTCACACCCTCTTTAGGGAAACTCACTCCATCTTTAGGGAAACTCACACCCTCTTTAGGGAAACTCGCACCATCTGTAGTGAAACTCACACCATCTTTAGGGAAACTCACCCATCTTTAGGGAAACTCACACCCTCTATAGGGAAACTCGCACTATCTGTACTGAAACTCACACCATCTTTAGGGAAACTCACACCCTCTGTAGGGAAACTCACACCATCTTATGGGAAACTCACACCCTCATCTTTGTACTGAAACTCACACCATCTTTAGGGACACTCACACCCTCTATAGGGAAACTCGCACCATCTGTAGTGAAACTCACATCATCTTTAGGGAAACTCACGCCCTTGATAGGGAAACTCACCCATCTTTAGGGAAACTCAGACCATCTTTAGGAAAACTCGCTCCATGTTTAGTGAAACTCACACCAACTTTGGGGAAACTCACTAGCCTGGCACCGCCAGCCTTCGTACTTCCGCTTAATTTCATTTCGCTTCAGCACTCAGTCTGGTCACTAGGAGCTCTGCCTCGTTTACCTCGGCAGAAAGTACGCCGGACCAACCAGCGAACAGAAGGCGTGGCCGAGAGCCATGATGTAGCAGCTACGCCGAGTTTGAAATTGTAGTCTCCGAAATCAACAATGGCTACGGACATAGATGCACAGGAGGCCATTCGCTCTGTCGTGGAGAAAATCCCGGGCATCAGCGACTTATAGCCACAACAAGATGAATGCTTGGTTAGTTTTTTTGAATGGAAATGATGTTGTAGCGCTACTCCCTACAGATTGTCATATCTACTTAATAGCCATCATGAAATAGGCACCCTGTTCATCTCTGTGAGAGACAGCCGAACCACCTAAGCTAGCTTGTAGCTTCTAGTGTTACATTGCCCGCGAATTTAACCCTGTTTAAGTTAGCAGCAAATTTTTTAAAAGCCGTGTTTTTGTTTGTGTCACAAGACCTATTCGCTGTCTCAGTGTTATGTTGTCATTATCCATGAATGAAATGGCTGCTTAGAGCCAAACTGTGTTGCTATCAAGTTAGATAGCGAACTCGGTATGATCTTAGCGCAAGTATGGTTAACGGTTCAGCTTTCGTGTCAATGCAGATTTCGTCCTGATGTAAATATTGCATTATTCTCGCCAATTCTGTCGTTGGTTTCGGGTCTCTTACAATTTTTTTTAACAGCAGCCATATCTGCAGGAAAAACGATAGCTCAACAATTTGTTTCTTGTAAGGAGAACAGAAAGAGCACCTTTGATTCTTTTAAGTGAATGAGTGAAGGCTAAAATTTGGTAGATGGGCATATGTATGGGTACAGTATTAACTTTATTGTACTGATCAGTTTGTTTTCGCTGCATTCCTGGCATGAAGGACTGTGTTTACAGCAGAAGTACTAGGCGGCTGAGCCGGCGCATAACACACGTCATCGCCAAACGTTAGTGATTAGTTTACGGGTACACCAATGATTTTAAACTTCAGACAAGCGCCCACCCACCAGGAAGTAAACACTTGTCAATGACGACTGGCCAGACTCTGTGTACGAAAGCAAAGTCTGCAAAGTCACACCATCTTTAGCAGAGTCTGGTTCTTTAGGAAAACTCCCACCATCTTTATGCTAGAATCTTTAGGAAAAACTCACATCTTTAGGGAAACTCACACCATCTTTAGGGAAACTCACAACATCTTTAGGGAAACTCACACCAACTTTAGGGAAACTCGCACCATCTTTAGGAAAACTCCCACACCATCTTTTTAGGAAACTCACATCTTTAGGAAAACTCAACTTTTTTAGGGAAACTCACCACTTTAGGAAACAACCAACTTTAGGGAAACTCGCACCATCTTTAGGAAAACTCCCACCATCTTTATGCAAACCCGCACCATCTTTAGGGAAACTCGCACCATCTTTAGGGAAACTCACACCATCTTTAGGGAAACTCACACCAACTTTAGGGAAACTCACACCATCTTTATGCAAACCCACATCTTTAGGGAAACTCGCACCATCTTTAGGGAAACTCACACCATCTTTAGGGAAACTCACAAACTTTATCTTTTAGGAAACTCACACCATCTTTTAGGGGGAAACTCACACCATCTTTAGGGAAACTTTAGGGAAACTCACACCAACTTTAGGGAAACTCAAACCATCTTTATGCAAACCCACACCAACTTTAGGGAAACTCACCATCTTTAGGGAAACTCACACCATCTTTAGGGAAACTCACACCAACTTTAGGGAAACTCACACCAACTTTAGGGAAACTCAAACCATCTTTATGCAAACCCACACCAACTTTAGGGAAACTCACAACATCTTTAGGGTAACTCACACCATCTTTACGGAAACTCACCCATCTTTATGGAAACTCACACCATCTTTAGGGAAACTCACACCATCTTTAGGGAAACTCACCCATCTTTATGGAATGTGCTTCAAAGCATTTTTTAGTAGACACCCTCCTCCTGTTCCTGCAATATTGAATCTTACATCTTTCTTTAGTAATCCTATCACTGTGTGCCTTTTATATAAAATTCAGACAATTCTAACTAGCCTCACCTGACAATTTGAGGCAGGCATTTTTATTACACCAATTATAATCTGTGAATGATTGGTCAGCTTTCAAAACTGACAATTTCTTTTTAATAATGTTGTAAAAAATGGGAGGGGGATTCTGTGATAAGGGGGTCAAACCCTACCCAATAATCACCCCACTCCACCTCCCCACACACACACACACACACACACACACACACACACACACATTATCCAAACTCAAACACTCCGATCCTGGTTTGAGGGTTGAAAATGCAGAACTAAAAACACCAAAAAAACTTAAGCTGCCAATGATTACAAATCACCAGCACAATCAGTACTTATCAAAAAGTGTGCACTAAACCATCGACAAATTAAGATTTTCACTCAAGTAGGTAGAATGATCAGAAGACTGTTCTGGGCGACCATTTTAATTGATTGCCTTGCTTTTTGAATGCATTACACTAGATCTACTATGTAAGTGATAATTATCAATAAGCATAAAGTCTGCCTGGTCATTTTTGCTTTACATCATCTGTGTTGTCACCCAAGTAATGAGTGACGATGTCAGGCCTGGCTTCTGTGACATCAGCTGAGGTTTGGCCAATGCAGGAAATGCTGGCGACACACACTGTACAGAATTCGGACATGCAGCAATGCCCCGTAAAGATGTACATATTCTGCTGACAATTCACTTTTTATATTTTCATTTGAGACAATAAGTAACTTAGTAAATAAAAAATGTTGCTATAAAGTTATTTGCCAAAGTGAGTGAACGAATGAATGAATGAATGAATTATTTATGCATTATGTTTACTTCTTTTACACTAGTAAACTTGTGACCGTCACCGTGGGGACAGTTTTCTGTCTCAAACATAACCCTGATGATGCACTTTAACTCCTTTCTGTGGACATGACAGAGAAACACTTAGGATGAACTATGAAAGAAGTGCAGTGTAATCAAGAATAACTGAAAATACGCCCAGGAGCACACAATAAAAATATAATAGCTGAACTGGTAACTTACACCTGTAAATATCAAAATTCAACTGTTAAACACAACTGACTGACCCCTGCACTAAAGACATAATTTCAACATGGAAATGCTGCGCATCCTTCAAATCTTGCTTTTATACTCTGGGTGACGCGTACAGTACATGGACAGTTGGCCACGTACACAAACATAACCGAGCGAACACACTCTGCTGGTTTCAACCAATGGAGGCTATTGAGCTTCATTTTTTGATGTGAAAACCGGTACCAGCACATTTGTGTCCAGATGTTGAAGCTGAGACCCGCATCTTTCAGTTTCACAGGGGAATTATATTGTTTGGAAGTTTCTAGTTCAAAGAAAGGGTTTGGTGTGTAGTTACACCCTGAAGGGAACTGCATTGTCATCATTCCCTGTGGGTTTCTGTTTCAGAGGTATAAAATGGAGTGATATTCATTTCATTTGCACAATATTAATATGTCCCACAAATTATGGCTCCCTGAAATAAAGGGACTATTCATAAATGGCACTGCAATTTGTATATGATGAGATTAAAATCCAAAAATATCCGTTCATAAAAATGGAGAAACTGCCCTTTAATCAGGTATTTTTTTATTACAAATAAAAATGTAAAAAATATTGAGGGGAACTGAGAAAAATGAAATATGTAATTGTCCTAAATATTCAGGAGTACACCGTGTCTAGGATGGGCTCTCTACAAGGTCACAGATAAGGATTGTTTTCTTAAAGGGCGTGTAAAAGAGCGCATTTCTGGGCTTTAAGCGTGCCGTCTTTCATCATGCATGATTAATGTCATTAATGATGGCCGGCAGCCAATACTGCCGCAAAGAGATCAGAACAGTCTAGAAAATGCTCCTTTCATAAGTCCAGTTTTGTTGGCTAGGTCCCCCCCCCCCCTGTCTGTCTCTCTCTCTCTCTCTCACACACACACACACACACACACACACACACACACACACAGTTTCCCCAAACACATCATCAAGTTGAGTAAATAGCTTCCAGATGGAGCATGCGTAATGAGCCCTAAATGATTTGTGTTTGCTGGATAAAGGCGTCCCCACACTGAAGGCAGTTATTTTCCGTCACTATCTGTATTTAATATAACTCGCGGTTCTTGGTAGTATTGCTATGGGTTGCTCTCGCCCCGAGTTCCCCGCATCTCATTTTGCAGAATCACCAAGCCGGCTGCATTCTTTTTTCACCAAAGCCTCCTCGTGCGGGGCCGAGTGAGCGTGTACTTATGCGTACAGGTAAAACAATGACAAAAAAGAAAAAAAATTGCGTCATTTTATGAAATATTTAAAACCAGCCGATAAATGCATATTTTACGAGAATATTTGGGCTTAAAGGGTAAAATGTCATTGACATGAATTATTGATAAAGTATTCTTCTTCTTCTTCTTCTTCTTCTTCTTATTATTATTATTATTATTATTATTATAATAATAATAATAATAATAATAATAATAATGATGATGATGATGATGATGATGTCGCCATCTCGTAAAGGTTTTGAGGTGTGTTTATTACAACAACAACAAAAAAAAAAAAAACAAAAACGCGTCATCCATTTCAAGCATGAGGTCCGGTGTTGCAGCGCAGTCTGGAGCTCGCAGCTTTTGTGATACAGAATAATTCATTAAAATAAAGGGGAGCTTTTAATGTCCACATCTGACAAACGGTATTAAATAAAAGGATCTTAAGCTCGCGCATAGAAAGGGCTCCCCGCCAAATACTCCTTAAATGGCTTGTGCCGAAGCAATCTGAAGATTAAAAACATCTCTTGAATTACAATGACACATCAGAAAATAAAATTAATTCAGCATTTTCATTAGAAGGATTGAGTCCTGGAGTGTTTCACTTTCCATTAGATGAGAGGAAGAGGAAACAAGCGAAGCTACAATGACTGTTATGTCGAAGACCGCTTTTAGGCAAATACTCGGCATCACACCGCGGCCCCTTTCAATTCTATCACACCGCAGTGGGGGAAACGTGGGGTATCAGAATACCGTTGCTGGAGTCCAGACTACTTACAGCGCTGAAAATTCGCAAAATTAATAATGACTATATGCCAATTATATACATTTTAAGATAGTTATTTATTTGCATGTCCTTCAGAAACCGCAATGTTCTTGACAGGACAAAGTGCTAACGGTTGGTGGTTAGAGCCGAAGGCCTGGTCTAACAGCAGAATCAGTCTCGAGGGACTTAGGTTCAAGGGAATAATTAGGCGAATCATTACCTGCAGTACGGCCGCTTATTAAAAATGCAGATGAAAATACTTTATATCGAATATACCGTAAAGGAGGATCATATTTCAAGATTAGACAGGATTATATCCGAAACAAATTTCGTCGTTCATTTGACCCAGTTGCACGTTGAATTGATGAAAGTGATTCAACAGTTTTCGTTTTAAAAACACTTAAAAATCATATTTATTTACGTGCACAGTGGAGTTAAACACATAATGAGACAAATAAAATCCTCGAATGAATAGACCTATTTTGCGATCTGCACTTATCCATCTGAAGTCGTCCGCCTGCGGATAGTTCTGGCAGCAACTTCACCCGTCTCATAACAGTGATACTCCACTACAAACATAGGCTACTGCCGCACCGGTGCGCAAAAGCGGCAGCCGCGCGTTTCTTTTACGTTACATCACCCATCGAAACCAGCGCAGTCTAATGTTCCAGCCTCAGACTGATTTTTGAAAAGATATACTCCGCGATATTAGGCCTATTTCAGCAAGTTTTTAACCGATGCGCGAAGATTTAAAAAGACATGCATCATTCACATTGGCCTATGATCCAGCCAATTTTATCACAATGTTACTTCAGATTGAGGCCATCGATTGAACAGGGAACAACAACAACGTCATCCGTGTTCTCGAGGACGCGAGCTCAAATAGGCGTAGTCACCGCACTTGTTCCAAGAAAACATAAGCTACCATCAGATACGACTCCAAGCAACCTTTAATGTAGACTTAAACTTGTTTTTAATAAGGCAAAGGGTTTCTAATCAGGGGAAGGTAATGAAATGTTTGATCTTTGTATTTCCCAACAAAATCTATCTAGGCTACTCTTTACCCCGAGGTAAAGGAATTTTCCGAACCATCTTGATACAATTGAAAAACAACAACAGCGACAACGGCACTAATAGGCAGGATAATTAAACCTCGAGATCAAAGCATAGGTTCTAATTAAGTAAACGAATTGTTTCACACGATATACTCCCGCTTTGCAGTTAAACAGTGCACTATTTATAAGTCAAATTGTTTTATTTGTCAGATATTAAGCGTTTGAAAAAAGGAGCAATAGATGCTCTAGTTAGATCTGTGTGACTGGGGGAGGACAACATTACGGTCATAAAAAATAAAAGGCGCGCGCGTTTTATTGAGTTAATTTTGTTCCTCTTTCTCTTCTTAGTTTTAAACACCTTGTCGCCAGATGTTCATTAAATGGAAAAGAAAAAAGGAATAGATTAGAGTATTTTCTCACAACAGGGCCAAGTAAGAAATTGCTTTTAGTGAAAGATGAAATAATAGAATGACAAAATGAAGGGCGTGGGGGAGAAGTGAATAAAGAAAGTACGCTCTGTCAGTTTTAATGTTTTGAGCCTTTGAGTAAGCATTTTGATTTAGAAAATGAACGAACGTACATTTCATTAATTAGGCCTATTTCTTTCCAGCTTTATCTGTTTAGTGAAGTGAAAATGGCACGCTGAAGTTGATGTTATAACGCATTGTGGAAAAAGGGGCGCAAATACCGGCCATTAAAAAATCTAGCTCTAAAATTATATTACAAACTAAATGTGCTATCGCATTTTCATCAATGAGCAACCACGCATGTATACTTCGATAAGGCGCGAGCAGGTTGCAATTCGGTCCCTTAAGCTCGATCTCAGTCAATTTTGAGTTTTTTATGGCCTGTTTTAAGCTTTTCTACCGGTATTAAGTAGGATGGTGAGTCCCAGTGCAGTAATGGGATATGTTACCGTGGACTGGTCGAATAAACAACACCGTGAATATGTTCATAATTTTGGGACATTTTAAAATTAATAAATGCTATCTTAGGGGGGATTAATAGGTTATTTGGCCTACATTTTCCTCATTGATGTTATTTTCGCAGGGACGTAGGGTTATTTTCAGTGGTGCTCCACTGAACTGCGCTGATTAATTGAGTTATGCTGCCACCTACTGGTTTTCTACTGCAGGTTCCCTGGTAACGGAGTCGAGAGGAGAATCCGCGGTCGCCTCCTTCAGATGCGGGTTCGTTTCTTTCGGCCTACGTTTGGTGAGGGCCGAGTCTAACAGTCACCAGAGAGTGTGTGCAGGAGTGGCAAAGTTCTGTGGGCAGAGACAAAAAAATTTGTTATTTACGTCGGGATTTCAGAAGTCAGCCCGTTACCTTTAATCAGTCTGCTAACAAGGAGTCTATTCACTTTGAGCCTTAATAACTTATGTAAAACAAATTCATCTTTGCACATTAAATTGGAGCACAGCGTATAGGTTCAACATGAAAACACAATAATTGCAAACTGTTTTCTTTTTAGTTAAAACCGTTAAAATTGCGTGTTTGATCTTTAATGAGACACCATAGCTCTTTTTCCCCCTGCTAAAAAGGATGCGTGTGAGCCGTAGTATGCAAATAAGTTTAATTAGCTGCTTTCCTACACTTCACCTGGCGAACCCAACTATTAGAGCAGTCTAAACCGCGCCAACACAAAAATATTCTCACGTTTCTGCCATGTGGTGTCAATGCAGTAACACTGATAAACCATTCCAGAAACTTCGTGAGAACATTAAACTGGCTCAGTTTTCTTTTAGCAGCCCACAGATAGCGAAATAAAACAACTGTTAAGACTGTCAATAATAATAATAATAATAATAATAATTCCAAATCAGGAAAAATTGGGACGGGATGTTAAATTGAAAGTGAAACTAAAATCAGTGATTTGTAAATTGACCATGATGAACATAACATTATTTGATGTTTCACTACATAAATGTCAGTATCTGTATCTGTCTAGTTTTGTTTTATGTATATTTTGTGTTTGTATTTATTTCCCATGTTCTCTTGTTCATCTTAGCAGTTTATGAAATTAGTCTAGTCAGTTCCTTTCATCTGTCATCTGCCACGTGTTTTCTGTTTTCAGCGCCAGCACCGCCCCTTGTTAATTGTTTAATTGTTAGATTGTTCCCTCATATGTAGCCACACCTCCCTGCACATTCCTCAGCCCCACACACCTGCACCCAATGGAATTAGGTCCTTAGCTTCTCTTTTTATTTCCCTATTTCTGTTCATTCCAGCATGTATTTGTCAAGCCAGTTTATCTGTCTTCCTTATGAGCAGGTTTTGATTTCTGGTCATGATTTTTTTTTTTTTTTTTGCTTACTATTCAGTTCTGTTCCTTGTGTTTGATTGATTACCCATCTTTGATTTCTGATTTGTGTTTTTGGTTTTTGATTTCTCTGCAATTTGGCATAGATTACCAACTTCTTGGTTTTTGACTTTTGGTCTGATTCTCCTTTCTGTAGCACATTCTCATTGGCTGTCCTGATTTGGATTGTACCAACCTTGAGTTATAATGAAACCTGTGGACTGGATTTTTGTCTGCACCTGAGTTCTGAACCAGCTTTGTGTCAATAAGTTAGTAGTTTTTGTTTTTTTTTTTTTTTTTTTTAAATCAACACCTTTCACATTGGACTCAAGTTATAATTTTTAAAAAGTGGAGAAGTGTTTACCAATTTGTACTGTTGCTATTCCTTTAAAACACTTAGGCTAATGTTTAGGGATTTGACATCAACTGTTTAAGTCTTTCAATTACAGTAAAAAATGAACTTGACTGAGCCAAGTCACGTTGTTGCTTTGACAGAGCTAAGCTCTATGAATATAGAGCTAAGTTTCACTGCTTAAATTGACTATTTACATTCAGAAAACTTAACCCAATCAAAGCAATAAGATGACTTATCCCAAATTAAGTGGCCAAATTATTTTTTATAGAGTCATTTTGTCCCGTTTTTTCCTGCAAACTTGACTGAAGGCATGCAGCAGTAGGCCTACAAGATCAAATCTGCGATTTGAATATAATGTTGACACTAAGTGGGGCCCAATCCCAAACCGATCCCTCTCCGCTAACACTTTACTACCGAGTGCCACTCCGTGTGAAGTCTCCCTCACAGCGATGGAGGGAGCTTCATTAAGGGGGAGGGTGTAAAAACGTGTGTAAACTTTGGGATGCCCTTCTCCTTCATCCAACGGGAAGCGGAGGTAATCATCACCATGCCTACCAATAGGTGCGTCGCATTGTATACGACGGTCTAGTTCCCTAATGATACATTTCTTACCCAAAAAATTTTAGAGAGGGTAATGTAATTAAATGAAATTTATATTAAAAATATTGAATACACAGCACTGTTAGATGAAAGCGTTTGTCCATGAAATGGCACATTGTGAAAAAGAGCAATCATTGATTCAATAAATAAAACTACTCCCTCAGTGTTTTCTCAGGTGCACATCTGCACTTTCATTTCAAAATACAATGTAACCTTTAGTTCCGTGATATGCGCATAAAATAGTCAATCAATCCGTTTGAAAATGTTTTACATTTTCAGAAATAGCATGGAACTGATTTTTGTAGATATGCAGCGTTTCTTCCATCCCGGACACAAAATAAGTGCTGCACTTGAAAGGAAGGGGTTTGAAAGCTTGCATCGGTGTAGACTCGCTGCGGAGGGTTTAATCAGCCACTTACGCTCCATGGGGATTGGTTTGGGATGACATTCAATGTGGCGGACCCTCTGCGGGAACATGCAAACGGAGGGGGAGTGGATAGAGCGAGTGGACAGGGACCGGTTTGGGATTGGGCCTTGGTGTGTGCTCAGGCTACTCTTGACCTAGATGGACAACTCGAGAATAAAACTCAATCACATGATTTCACCTCATGCGTAGCCTTGTTTTCATGACACGTTACCTAAATGCTTCTGGGTAATTTCCAATTGTCAATGTAGGCATTAGATTAGAGTGATAGACAGGTGAGACTGTAGACCTAGGCTACATCCGAATTCTCTTAATTAGACAGCCTTCATCCTGAGGAGCCGATTGCCTCCTTTCCTAAATGAAAGGGACAATAAGGTGCTCCTTGTCATGGCTACCAGCCAAACTATTTGCAGTTTATGTCCATTTCCAGGGAAGGTTCCTCGCTCTGTAGAGAAATCAGATGCAGCCCAAGGCTGTGATTGAATAGTCAAAAAATTATGGCCTATCCACTATATCCTGACAACTTTTCTTTCATCTTTGTGGAAACCTCATAAGATAAAGGGAAGGTGTAAAAGGGAATTCCTAACGGCTTTAGGAGACAACCGCACTAATAAGAGAATCCGAATGCACTTACACTAGGCAACGTGATCATGAGTCCCCTGCCCATCATTCTTTGTGATTGGCAGGATGAATATTGTTGCTTTAAATATTGCTGTTGCACAGAATTGAGGGATAGCTTTATCTCCTGTCTTTTCAAAAGGATGGTTCTGTGTTCCCTATTCTAAAGGAGGTAAATCAGGAAGCACTGAGACGCCTTTCCTTAACATTTAAAGAATTGAAATACATTTATCATGGCTGCCACGCAATTATTTCTGGATCATTCTTTAGGAGTTAGGAACTTTCCTGGGCAAAACAGATTATTCGGACGCAGCCCATGACTCCAGTCATCTTACAGGTAGCCTGAGTAATGAAAAAGCGCCAGACATTGGCACTGTCCCAAACCGCCCCCTCGCCACGAGCACTTCACTGCCGAGTATCACTCCATGTGAAGTCACAGCTGCGGACAACACTTTTCAGTAAGGAGACAGTGAGAATACCTGTGTGATATTTGTGATACACTTGCCTCCGCCCACTGAAACAACAGCAGCAGGCACCATAGCTACAGATGGAGGTGTTTCCTTGTCTAGGCCGTCTCTTCCATCGGGCCGCTTCCCGCAAGGGAGAGTGAGGTCACAGAGTCCGCAGGTGCATCTCATTTCTCTTAAACTGCATGAGCGTTTCCCTCACAAGCGTCTTCTCCTCGTGCCTTACTTCCTCCCAGCTAGGCTGTGTGGATAGTCGCAAATCCTTCTTCAGATAAATTATGTGAGGAGAGAAGGAACAAAGATCTTTTTTGAGAGAAATGAGACGTCCTGTCCTCTGAAGCGTCATGTGAAATGACGCCTGTTTCTAATGACGGTGCGCGGCAGGATCTCCCATCAGCACCTGTCCTTACTGACTGTCGGGATGGGTTTTATCTGAGAGTCCTCCGTCGGCTGCTCTCGTGTATCCTCGCTCAGGGCTCCCCAGAGCTCTCTCCTGGCTCCTTGTTCCTCGCAGCATTGGGGGCCTGCAAGATGGTGTGAAAAAGGGCAAAAATACTGTGGCTAGATTCGAATAGTCTTTTTTGCGTAGGAAAGTTCCTAACTCCTATAAAATAACCTGGAAGTATTTACATGGCAGCCATGATAAGTTTGTTCAAATTCTCTAAATGTATAGGAAAGGTTCTTCAATGCTTCCTAACTTATAACCTTTAGCATAGGGTACAATGACCCATCCTTTACAAAAAGAAAGGAGGTTATGCTGTCCCACAATTCCCTGTGGCAGAAATATTTAAAACGACAACCATCCATCCGGCCAATCACAAAAACAAATGAGCATGATGGGCGAGAGACGCATGATGATGTTGCCTAGTGTAAGTGCATTTGGACTCTCTAATTAGACTCTAAGCCATCAAAAATTCTCCTTTATACCTTTCCTTTACCTCATGATGCTTTCCATCGAGGTTAATGAAAAGTGGTTAGGAATGAGATGATAGGACGTAATTTTTTGACTATTTGAACACAGCCCCTATATTCTTTATGACCACTATAACTCGGTCATTTCAGCCTCCGATAACTGTGGTGCCAAGAATTATCATAGATTGTTACTTGGATTATACTGCACCCGAAATACTAATTTTCATATCAGTAAAGCTGTATTTTGTTCTCCAAAGTAAGATATCCTTAGTCAAAAACAGGAGCCTCGGTCCTTTCACATTTGACCTCTCTGTTATTTAGCAAAGTGCATTTCACTCTGATTGTATCACAAGTTATGAGCTGAAACCCAAATAAAAATTAATTCAGCAGAAGCAACCCCACTGAAAATGTGCCAAAATAAACTGTGACCTGAAGCTCAGGTCATTTAGAGAGCGACAGTCAGCAGACTCCATTTTACAGTTTCCTGTCTCAGGTGAGTACATTCATAAAGACTGATTAACCCCTTAAACTCCAACTTTTCACTCAGGTTTTTCCTTAAGAAAGTTCAAGGACAGAAAAAGCATTTTTTTTTTTAAATATAGGGCAATGTCCCTCACATATTCTGTATCAGCTGGTTGCAGAACTTCACTGAAGCTACGTCACATTTCTATTGAGAGAAATATTCAAACCCAGGATGCCATGTTCTTGTGGCCTCAGCATTACATCAAATGGTAAATATCTACAACTGTAGATCTTGTACATCATTTTATGCACATTTCCCTGTAATTCATGACCTTTATTTAACCAGATAGACAATTGAGATTAAATCTCTTTTACAATTGTGACCTGGCCAAGTAGGCAGCACACAGCAGTTTGCATATTCAGACAAAACAGCACTATATATATATATATATTACAAACAATACAAAATAATCAGTCTACCACCCACAAACAATAAAAAATAGTGAGTATTCAATTGAAATAGAATACTACAAAACCCAACTAGAAGCATATGTATATGATCAGCTAAAATCTGTTAATACATAATTAAGACATTGTTACTCAGATCTAAAAAACATAATATGCCAAGGCCAAAAGTTAGACCCAAAATCTAAAGTCTAATCTTAAAACCAATAAGATCTAAAGAGCAGCTATAGGCTATAGAGCAAAGAGAAAAAAGAGAGGATCATTTGTTTAGTCATGGCAGGTTTGTGAGACTACTGAGATTTTTTGTTTAAAAGACGATAAAGAAATAAAAGAATCTAGTTTAAGCTGTTTTTATGGTCATTCCAAGCCCACGGACCAAAGTAAGACAGACTCTTTTTTCCAGTTTCAGTTCAGAAGATGGCACTTTGAACTGAAGCAAACTGCTGGATCTGAGGTTATAGGGGTTACTTACAGGCATAAATTTGGAACATATGTAAGAAGGCAATTTCCCAAAGAATAGCCTTATATGTTAAAATATACCAATGCTGCATCCTCAAAAGATACAGTGATGTGTCCTGAGCATAGAGTTAGTGATGTATCTCAATGCAGCATGATAAAAGACCAAGTTTGGCCAAGACAGTGGGGCAAGCAAATCTATAAACAGTGTCTCCATAATCTAGCTGAGAGAGAAAAAGGGCAGTTACCAAACGTTTACAAAGTTGATTTTTTAATCTGTATAATTAAGTTTTTCGTCATTTGCAATATGATGTTTAAAATTGAGATCTTTGTCCAGCAGGATATACAGTGCTGTGAAAAAGTATTTGCCCCTTTCCTGATTTCTTATTTTTACATATTTGACACACTTAAATGTTTCCAGATCATCAAACAAATTTTAATATTAGACAAAGATAACTCGAGTAAATACAAAATGCAGTTTTTAAATGAAGATTGCATTTATTGAGGGAAAAAAATCCAAACCTACCTGGACTTATGTGAAAAAGGTTAAATCATCTGTGATTCACACATTTTTTGAGTTCAATTTCACTAGCCAACCCAGATTACTGCCAGACCTGTTGAAAAGAAATCACTTAAATAGAACCTGTCTGACAAAGTGAAGTAGGCTTCTCAAAAAAGCAACATCATGCATAAACAAAATCAATTCAAGAACAGATGAGAAACAAAGTCATTGACATCTATCAGTCTGGAAAGGGTTACAAAGCCATTTCTAAGGCTTTGGGACTCCGGCGAATCAGTGAGAGCCATTATCCACAAATGGAGAAAAACTTGGAACAGTGGTGAACCTTCCCAGGAGTGGCCGGCCAACCAGAATTACTCCAACAGCGCATCAACTACTCATCCAGGAGGTCAAAAAGAACCCAGAACAACATCTAAAGAGCTGCAGGCCTCACTTGCCTCCAGTTAAAGTCAGTGTTCATGATTCAACAATAAAAAGAGACTGGGCAAAAATGGCATCCATGGGGGAGTTCCACTGCTGACCAAAAAGAACACAAAGACTCATCTTATATTTGCCAAAAAAATCTTGATGATCCCCAAGACTTTTGGGGTTATATTCTGGACTGTTTGAACTTTTTGGAAGGTGTGCATCCCTTTACATCTTTAACACAGGAACATCATATCGACAGTCAAACATGGTGGTGGTAGTGTGATGGTCTGGGGCTGCTTTGCTGCTTCAGGACCTGGACGACTTGCCGGATGGAACTATGAATTCTGCTCTCTACCAGAAAATCCTGAAGGAGAATGTCCGACCATCAGTTCATGACCTCAAGCTCAAAGCGCTTTGGTTATGCAGCAGGACAATGATCCAAAACACACCAACAAGTCCACTTCTGAATGGCTTAAAAAAAACAAAATGAAGGTTTTGGAGTGGCCTAGTCAAAGTCACTTAAATCCAGAGATGCTGTGGCATGACCTTAAACAGACCGTTCATGCTCGAAAACCCTCCAATGTGGCTGAATTAAAACAATTCTGCAAGAGGGGCCAAAATTCCTCCACATTATCACAAATGCCGAGGGTGGCACAACCAGTTATTTGGTTTGGGGGCAACTTTTTCACATAGGGACAGGTAGGTTTGGATAGCTTTTTCCCCTCAATAAATGAAATCATCATTTAAAAACTGCATTTTGTCTTAACTCGGGTTATCTTTGTCTAATATTAAGATTTATTTGATGATTTGAAACATTTAAGTGTGACAAATATGCAAAAAAAATAAGAAATCGGGAAGGGGGCAAATACTTTTTCACAGCGCTGTACATGTATTTGGGATCTTTGGAAACCTTGAGATCTCCACTAGAATTTAAAAAAGCCTGAAGTTTCACAGGTTTGAATTTAGCGGTTGAATTTTACAGATCCATATATGTGTCCGTAGGTTTTATGGGGTTAATATGCAATTATGAAATATTTTATGAGAACCGGTGCTAGTTATATCCATAAACAATCTAGGTTCACAGTGATCGGGAAGTCATCTGACTTATGAATCTTTATTTCAATTTAAACTCTTTACTCTTCAATAAGCTACAATAACCTGCAGCAAATCCACTAAAACAGTAGTTACCAGCTTCTCAAATGATTTTGAAATGTATCTCCACGCTCAGAAACTTTTGTTTTTCTAATTCCAAAAATTTCAATATCACATGGGCCTTTTGTTATTCGCGAAAACAAAGCATCTTATAAAAAAAATCCCAAGAGGCTCCACATTTTTACAAGCAAGATAGACTTAAAATGTGAAAAAGTACAAAACTTTTAATGCCAGGTGTAACAGCCCAGATTTACCCTCCACCAGACTATACCCGGGCTATAAAATGGCCTAGCCTGGATTACACCCGGGGAAATATTTTGGGCTAAGTCAAACTATACCCCCCTAGCTCAGGGTATAAACTGGGCTAGGCCATTTTATACCCTGGGTACAGTCTGGTGGAGGGTTAATCTGGGCTGTTACGCCGGCTTTGTGGAAGCACTTCCTTATGGTATGCGTGCTGGGATGATCTGGGTGTTCTGGTTTTAGAGAGGTCAATTATAATAATAATAATAATAATAATAATAGTAATAACAACAACAATAATATTTAAAGTTTTGTGGGATTTCACCATCCAGACAGACCACAAAATCAGCGCAAGTACACCAGACATGGTCATAATAAATAAAGTAGGCAAGAGTTGCCAAATAATTGATGTTGCAATCCCAGTAGAAGTAAGAATAATAAAGAAGCAAAAAGAAAAAAGTTGAAAAATATCGGGGATTGGCATGAGAAATTAGGCATTTATGGAACATGAAAGCAAAAGTTATTCCGGTTTATATTCGGGGCTATTGTTAGACTCACAAAAGGACTAAAAGAAAATTAAAGAGACACAGAGGTGGCTACGCGAAGTAGAACTGTTTCAAAAATCTGCTCTATAGGGAGCTGAAAGGATTCTTCGAAAGGTCCTTGAAGCCTGAGGAACTTGTTAAACCCAGTTTCAAGCCAAGATATCTGGTTAATTATATCAAAATAATAATACCAATTTGTATAGCGCCTTTTAACAACACTGTTTACAGTGCTTCACAGAATAAAGGTGGCGTTAACAAGTAAAACAATAAACACAATATTAAAAGGACAGCAAAAATATAATTTAAATGCTAACAGTGGAGAGGAGGAAAGTTCAGAGATGAGTAAGAGGAAGTTGTGTTGTGTGTCTCTGTAACCCAGTCACCTGATTCCTCTCATCAGTTCTGCCTCCCAGGTGTAGAACTGCATTATTTTGCCAATCCAACTGATAGTGACAAAAATTAGCAATGCTACTTTCTCAACATGAATTAGCCATCTCTGCAAGTCTGTCCACTAGCTCTATCACCTTCACTCAGGTCCATAATGACAAAGTTATTATATTTTTTAGCAATCTATCCTGGCATAATGCCGTTGAAATTAAAGAATAAAAGTGCTGTTCCTGAGAAAAGTGAGTGAACGAGCAGAAAGCTGCCAAGGAGAGCAAACAATGTACGATGAACACAGCATTTTATTTCTAGCCAGATGCAAACAACCAACATTACAGCTCGAAACAAGCAAGCAGACAGTGCAAGTGGACAGCATTTTGACCTCATCTTACCACAGCGCCTGAAGGTTAGGCTATTGTGGTCAATTATGATCAGATGAGACCAGAACTGAATGTTTTGGTCTGAAAATGCATCAGCATATTAGGCGTCAGAACAAAGACACATAAACGGAAAAGCACTTAATACCCATGCTGCAATATGATGGCTGATCATTGGTGTTTTGGTGCTGTTATAATTCCTGAGGTCCACTGCTTAAGATCACTGTCTAAATGTCTAATTCCACCAAGTATCGGGCAATTCTGGCAGACAATCTGATTACCTTGGATGAACTTTTCATCGAGACAATGACCCAAAGAACATTTTAAAATCAACAGAATTAGTTCTAGGACAAAAACAATTAGCGTTCTGCAATGGCCGTCACAGTCAGAAGACCTCAGTCTGACTGTTATACTCATGGGCTGAACTGAAGAGGTCAGTTGAAAAGCACAAACTCAGGAATTTGATTGATCTTGACAGGATCTGCATCGAGGAATCATCCAAAATCCCTCTGCTGTGCTGTGAAAAACTATTTGCCCCGGACCAATTTCTTCCATTTGTCACACTAATGTTGTAGATCAAACTTATTTTAATATTAGACAAAGCTAATCCGAGTAAATACAAAATGCAGTTTGTCAATAATTTCATTTATTGAAGGCAAAAAGCTGTCCAACCCTACCTGCCCAATATGAAAAAGTAACTGCCCCCTCCGTAACTAGATCAACCAATTAAACAAATTTAATTGATAATTGGTTCAATTTCACTAGACACACCCAGGCATGATTACTGCCAGCCCTGTTGAATCCAAACATCATTTAAATAAATCCTGTCTGGTAATGTACAGAAGGCAAAAAGCAGCACATGGTGCCACAATCTAAATAAATTTAAGAACAGAGAAGAAACATAATTGTTGTCAGTATGGAAAGGGTTGTAAAACTAAGGCACTGGGACTCCAGCGAACTATAATCTACAAAAGGAGAAAACTCTGAACGGTACTTAATCTTCCCATGAGTGCCCAGCCTACCAAAATGACTCCAAGAGCACATCAATGACTCATCCAGGTGGTCTCAAAATGAGCCCAGACTAACATCTAAAGAACTGCAGGCCTCACTTGCCTCAGGTAAAGTCAGTGTTCATGATTCAACAATAATAAAGAGACTGGGCAAAAATGGCATCCATGGGAGAGTTCAAAGGCGAAAACCACTGCTGACCTAAAAGACTCGTCTCACATTTGACGAAAAACATCTAGATGACTATTGGGATAATATTCTCTTGACTAATGAGTCAAAAGTAGAACTTCTTGGTAGACGTGGGTCTAGTTATAACTTGCGTAAAGCTAACAGCATTCCACAATAAGAACGCCGAATGCTAAGTCAAACACGATAGTTGCAGTGTGATGGTTTGGGGCTGCTTTGCCACTTCATGACATCAGCAACTTGTTATCATGTCACAAGCCACAGCTAAGGTCAGTGTGCACTACGCCGCAATAAAAACGAGACTGGGCAAAATGGCATCGATGGGAAAGCTTCAAGACGAAAACCACTCCTTCCCAAAAAGAACAAACAGGCTCATCTCACACTGGCCAAAAAAACATAGTGATGATCCCCAGGACTTTTGAATAATATTCTGTGCACTGATGAATCAAAAATGGAACTTTCCGGAAGACATTGGTCACATTATATCTGGTGTAAAGCTAACACAGAATTTCTCAATAAGAACATCAAACCAACAGTCAAACGCGGTGATGGCAGTGTGATGGTCTGGGGCCGCTTTGCTGCTTCAGGAGCTGAACCTCTCGCCATAATTGATGGAACCATGAATTGCACTGTCTAACTGAAAATCCTCAATGTCCAGCCATCAGTTTGTGACCTCAAGCTCAAGCGTAGTTGGGTTATTCAGCAGGACAAAGATCCAAAGCATTCATGTAACTCCACTTCTGGTTCAAAAGAAATAAAATGAAGGTTTGGGAGCAGACTTGTCAAAGTCCAGACTTAAATCCGATTGAGATGCTGTTGCGTGACCTTAAACAGGCAGCTCTTACTCCAAAACCCTCCAATGTGGCTGCATTAAAACAATTCTGCAAAGAAGAGAGGGCCAAAATTTCCCCACAGCAATGTAAAAGGCTCATTACCAGTGACTGAAAATTTTTGACTGCAGCAGTTGCTGTCAAGCGTGGTACAGTCAGTTTTTAGGTTTTTAGGATGGAAATTATTTTTTTGCATGGGCGATATAGGTTTTGAATAACTTTTTACCTTCAATAAATGAAATGATAATTTAAAAGCTGCATTTTGTGTTCTCACATTGTCTTTGTCTTGAAATAATTTGGATTATTTGGAAACATTTGAATACAACAGGGAAGCAAAAATTGGAGAAACTGGGAGGGGGTAAAAACAATTTCACAGCACTATATCTTTAGTGCATTTTTAGTCCTGGGTTCATATACTTCTTGTGCCTGTTATGTGTGGAAGTTGTAAGGTGCCATGGAGAGTGATAACACCGCCCTGCATTTTGAAACTTTTTCTCTGCTGCAAACTTTTGAAACTTTTGAAGGCTCTTTGCTGACTTTTTTTGATAAACTGTGTTGATTTTCTATAATTATAAATAAAGACAAAACAGTTAGATTTTAAGGAAAATGAACATAAAATGCAGCTCACCTAAGCTCTTTGATTTACGGAATAATATCATTTGCTGGTCTCTCTTCTGTAGGCACCAACAATAATGAACAGGCAAAAGGCAAAAAAGGATTTTGGCATAGCCTAGACTTTCATTCACATGATGATGCAATGCATTTGGACATCTAAACCCAGAGAACAGAGTGGCAATTTCAGAACTTTATACATGGGATTCTCACCTTTATTTGGGATCAAAATCAATTTGAAAATGGACTGATTGACTATTTCTCGGCCAATTGTGTGTCATTTCTTCATTATTTAATTTAAAACTAAGCTGACAAAAGGTCTAGACTTGATTTCAAGTGCGTTATTTGCATCAGGAATCTGTTGCCATTGTCTCCTGCATGTGAAGTCTTAACAAGAATAGTATTAGTGTCACTGAAACAAGCCATTATTCAGCTGAAAAAAGTAAAACAAACCCATCAGCGAAATATCAAAAGATATGATAGCCATCACTAGATGTAAACTGTTGGTAAGCTGCAAAAACAGGAAGAGCAGACAGTAGTTTGCCCAAAACTATCAGCTAAAAAGCCTGCACAGTTCTGGAGCAACATCCTATTGACAGATGAGTCAAAGATTAACTCGTACCAGAATTATGGAAGAGGAGAGAGCAAAGAAGGGATGGAATGGCACAGGACCTGAAGTTTATTGTGTCATCTGTGGAGTATAGTGGAGTCTGTGTTATTGCCTAGACTCTGTGGCTGACGGTGGAACAGGTTCCCTAGTTGATTATGTCAATGCTGATAAAAGCAGTGGATGAAGTCTGATTTTTGTGAGGCAGCGAAGATTCAGCATAGAGCTTCAAAACGGCTTAGATGGCACTTCACATTGCGGATGCACAATGACTCAAAGCACACAGTGAAAGCAACCCATGACTTATTCAGGGCTACGAAGTGGAATTTTCAGCAATGACCAAGTCAGTCGCCTGACCTAAATTTTGCAGATAGTAGCACAATTTAACCAGCGAACAGCTGCACATTTCAATAAAAAAAAAAAAAACTCCACTTTCTGCGAAAATCGGAATAACATTACCAAAATTTGCTGGTGCGTGGAACTGGTCTCCACGGTATGACGGCAATGTAGGTGATACAATTTAGAATTTCATGCGAGAAAATGGTCATGCCTGTCAACATCCCACGCAGGTCAGGGAGAGGACTAGGCAGCTTTTCATCGAGTCGGTGGCTGTTCAAATGTTGGAACAGTCGCAAGGCCGAGTCAATTCGAGACATTGCAAATAGTCAATCTGGCCAAATTATCCATCCATAAATATTTTAATAGTAATCAATAAGAAACTAGTTGGCGAGAGCAGAGCTGTTCGGTCTCGGATCTCCTCGTGAGAGAGGAAATGGTTGTGCATTATGGCAGTATTGCCCGTCACTGGCGTAAAACCGCGCAGGGGAAATAAACGGCCAAAACCAACGTCAAATTTGAATTCAATGAGAGCACTTAGCCGAGCAGCGGCTGATGTGGCTCCCCAATCAGCGTCCATTTGTAGCACCTGTTTCCAACTTCAGCTCGAAAGGAAACTTTCGACCTTCATGTTCTTTTTCGTCTACACGAAGAGTTATGAAGCTTTGCCTATTTATTATTTTTTATTTGTAATGTCTTTCTCTTTACAATGCAGAAAGCTTTGAAGAAGTATTTCGTAAACATGGATGATTATCTTGCCAGCATCGGCCTTTACAGGAAAATGATGGCTCGAGACGCGTCCTGTCTGTTCAGAGCAGTTTCTGAGCAGGTAAAAATGGGGGTAATGTGCACGTGCAGTTTGGAAACGAATTAATGCCGCTTGTCCGAAAATAAAATGGGGGTATTACTAGGCCTTAATGATTCTGACCGTCGCTTAATGTGAAAACGTCGTATTTTCTAATTAAACACCAATCTTATGTTCATTTTCTGCACTGAACTAACTGCGGCTTTGTAAGAACGTTGATTAGCCCTGTTTTTTTTACTGGAATTCACTGTATGATGTTCCTGCCGGTAGAAATGTTTTGTATCAATAAACATGTTTGGCGCGTAAATACGACGCTGTTTTCTCTTCGTTAAGCTTTACTACTCTCAGAATTACCATCACAAAATCCGGAAGGACTGCGTCACCTTCATGAGAGCAAATAGATGCAACTTTGAGCCGGTGAGTATTTACTGTTCGGCCTACTGTTTCTTGTCAGCGGCTGAATGTGTCAGGACTGTAACACAAGACGATGTATCTCTCAGTTTGTTGAAGGGTCTTTTGAGAAGTACTTGGAACGTTTGGAAGATCCGCAGGTAAAATGACGGCTAATCTAATGCTCTGGTTATCTGTGAATGATAACGGGTGCATTTGACATTGTATAATTATCCTTATTTCAGGAGACGGCGGGACAAGTGGAGATAAAAGCGCTGTCCTTGCTGTACAGGCAAGTGTATGCAACAAATGCATCTTGTGGAGTAGTCTTCCTTAAGTTGAATGGGCTAAATTGGGTATAATTTGTGATAATTTCATAAATTGGTGTTGAAGAAGAGATACAGATGAGCTTTGCTGAAATTTTGTTTGTGAACATGAAAACAAATATTTTGCTTATTACACCTGTAGGGTGTAATGGTTGACTGCAGTTAAACAATTCAGTAAAAATGTATTTTCTCCAATATCCATTGTTTTATTTTGAAATGCTGGAGGGTGATGGCTTTGGTTTGCAGAACATTAGAAACCATTCCATTGCCCTCAGCGGGACAATATAGTTTCCCTAAGGGTCATGTTTGTACTTTTGATGTCAGTTTTGTGTGTGGTAGTGTCTCGTAAATGTTTTTGGATCAAGGCATGTGTCTGGACTGGCATTTTTTTGGTGAATGTTGGGTCCTAGTGTGGGTGAATGTAGAGTTGGTTGTGATGGTAAACTGGTAGTTTATTTCTCTGGTCTGGCACAGGCGATGCTTTGTCATTTACAGGTATCCAGGGAAACCTCCGACTGACATTGCAGAGAACGACTACGCAGAGAAGGTAATGGACAACTTCTGTTTTTTTGATTTAATGTTTTATGAATCAAAATATTGCATGAACTTAAATACGCCCATTCAGGATGTAGCATGTAGCACAGTACTTTGCTTTGGCCTGGAGGATGCTGCCAAGGATTCATTCTCAGCAGACCTTTGACTGTTGTGTGTTTTGTGCTTGCTGATGGGTAAAAAAAAGGCAGCTGCTAATTTCCCTGTTTCCCCAGTTCCAATGACGTTGGGACATTGTGTAACGCGTGAATAAAAACAGAATGCAATGATTAGCAAATCTCATACTCACATTTTATTCACAATAGAACATAGACCACATATTTGATGTTGAAAGTGAGACATTTTACCATTTCATGAAAAATATTAGCTCATTTTGAATTTGATGGCAGCAGCACATCTCAAAAGTTGGGACAGGGGCAACAAAACGCTAGAAAAGTAAAAGGAACTAATAAAAAAAACGGAGGAGCATTGACAAGGGTCATTCCATGTCAAATGTCCGAATGGCTCCCACTTGACCATCTCAGATTTGGCTGAAAAAAAAATCCAGCCAGTGCATTCACCTCCTAATAGGATAAATCCAAAATTTTAGCTCTCAACTCCTAATAGTTTTGCCATAAAAAAATGGTTTTGCAACTAAGGTCCGGCCCTTTTTGAACAGCGATTTCTGAGGAGCCACTTTCACATGGCTATATCTAGAAAAGTATTTCAGAAGTCCTTCAAATTTTCAGGGGTGAAAATCTGCTACTCTAACTTGAGGAATATGGACTTATGAATGTGTCCCTTTAGTTTATCGTATATTTCAGCGTGCTTAAAGTTGCTTGAAAATTTTACTCTACGCTCTGCGGTAGCATATTTGAAGGACTGTAAAAAGCCTCAATGTCAAAGACAGGGTTTTGGTATTGCACATACAGCTTCCCATATATGCTGTGTATTTTGTATTCTAATTCTGCCCCTCTCTTATGAATAATCTAGAAAATATTCAATTCAATATATTTTATTCGCACACAATAAGAAGTGGCATAATAGTATTACAATAAATACAAATAAAAACACAACAGAACAATTAAAAACAATTAAGAGATATAGTTACATTTTTAAGACTGTACAACATCAGTATGGAGGGTTAATTGGTGCATAAGGTGACTAGCAGCTCACAAACCTCATCATAATCTAAACCAATATCTAAAACACCTTCTCTCACTTGAATTAATTCTACAACTGTATGAGCAATTGAGGTAAACACTTCAGAAAGCCAGAGCTTTTCACTAAAATTAAAGGGAGACAAATTAGTTACATTATATTTAAGAGACAATTCTCTAGTCTTTTGTCCACAGACTGAAAAAGGACAATCAATACAAAGGTCATACATGTTTTACAAGTGAACTACACTGGCCATCGACAATACTTTTTATAAATTTAGCAAATCTGACTTCTAACATGATGTCTAATGGCACTGAGCCCATTATGAATGGCCACAAGTAACAATGTGTTCTGTACGGTAAACTAGAGAGCATTCTAACAGCTTTTCTCCATGCTCAACACAACTTGGAGAAATATTTACTATTATGTGGCCGGAGTACAGAGCCATAATAATCACAACAATATATTTTAAATAACTTCTGTTTTACAGTTGTATGTAGCTTACCAAAGTCAGCCATAAAAATATTAAATGATTTCCAAAATTTACCTTCAGCTGCTCTAAGCATGCTATCTTTATCAAATGTATCAATAACATTTCCTAAATATTTAGCACTTCTTGTATTATGTAAACTCACTCCATCAATTGACAAATCAACACTATTTTCAGGATGTACATTATTACTAAAAACAAGAAATTGGCTTTTACTGCCATTAAACTTCATACTGAACTCATTAGCAAATGTTAAACAAATCTCAGACATTTTCTCTAAACCAGCCCTACTAGGACACAACAGTGCAATGTCATCTGCATAAGCAAGACAGCCTATCCACTTGTTGCCAACCCAGCAACCAAGACCTGAATTTTTTAACCTATTCACTGAAACATCAACATAGACAGCAAACAGGACGGGAGACAAAACTCCTCCTTGCTTCACGCCATTGCTAACCTCAAATTTATCAGACAATACATTATTCCATTTTACTTGTATTTTTTTGCTGAGTGTACATATTAAACAAAAGCCTCAAAACAATTGGTGACACATTCCTATCGCAAAGTATTTTAAACAGTTTGCCAATTTTGTCAAATGCCTTAGTGGCATCTAACAGGAGTAAATATACATCAGAACCTCTAGAGTTGTAATATGATATTGTCTCAAGCAATGTAAAAGTACACTGTACAGTGGAACTATTTTCCTTGTAACCAAATTGTAAACATGATGTATCCAACTTATCCCTCTCTTTCTTAAGTACAATAAGGTCAAAAATTTTACAAATAACACTTCCCAAGGTGATTGACCTATAATTATTACCATCACATAAAGATGTATTTTTATTCTTAGGAATGGGTACTATAGTCCCAACTGACATATTAGGTGGTGAAATCCCATGAATTAACATGACCTTGTACAAAATTCACAAAATCACATTCAATTTCGCAGCTGCATAAATAAAATGATTGGAAGACAAGCATTCTTCCTCACTGCCCTGCTTCCCACTCTTATGTGGTGCAATAGTATCTCTGACATCATCAACAGTGATAGTCATTTCAGAATTACAGTTGTTAACACCTCTTAAAATTCTATTGAACACCAAGTCCAACTCCTGCGTATCAGTGGGTACATCATTAAAGACCCTCTCGTACCTCTGTTTAAACATATCTGCAATCTCAGTAACATCTGATACACCATCAATACAGCTAGCATCTGTGGCACTTCTGCCTTTTATCTTCTTTAACTCTGCCCACGTTACGTGACCTGTTATTACACACAGAATGTGCAATCCTATTCATTACAACAGCATCCCTGTTTCTCTGAACCTGTCTAACAGCTTTGTGGTACTTAGCTCCAGCTATTCGCATACTCTCTGCAACCGCCCCATTCCTTGGTTTGCCAGCCAGTAGCCAACGCTCATGCCAGTACAAAGACTCAACTCTACTTGGCTCTACGAACTCCTTCCACCCTGGGATGGTTTTCCTACAGTTACTATCACTACTGGACCCAGTCTTTGGCAATACATCTGCAGCATTACTTAATGCCTTAACCACTTTATCATACAAATGAATAATACACTCTTCATGTTTTTTACACAAAGTATTTGAGCACCTCATCAAGTTGGGGAAAAATGTATATTTCATCCAATTCTGCATCTGATACATTGCGGTATTCACCAAGGTTAGCCTCAGTTACCTTATGCCAGGCAACTTTGGTAGAAAATACCCTTATGCGTGTACTCAGATTACCAGCACATAGAGACAAAGTCATAGATACAGGTATGTGATCAGAAAATAAATTGTTCTTAATAACCTGATATTTATTGACCGAATTGACAAGTGAGTCTGACACAAAAAAGTAATCTATTACAGAGGTTGTACCCAACTGAAAACAGAAGTAAGTGTAAGGAACATCTGAACTGACTACATCATTGTAAGTACATAAACCACATTGTTGTATGACAGTTTTTAACAACATAGAGTTAGGTGTATCTCTACTGAGAGAGGGATTAAAGTCACCACCACAAATGAAATGAGCCTCTTGGTGCTCAAACCTTATCTACTGAACCTCGTTTATAACCTCTCTGTACAACTCATGATTACCATCGTAACTACCTGTATCACAGGGCGTATAGGTATTCAACAGAACTATAACAACACCACTTAGTAAATCAACCTTGAGACCACACAGCCTATTACTTTTGCACACAAGTTGACTAGTCTTACACTTGAAATCAGATTTCCATAAAATAGCACAGCCACCATATGGACGCCCGAGTCTACAAACATTCTCCTCCATACCACTGGTACCAATAAAATTCACATTTTTACCAATTTTACTCAGCTTATACAGCTCTGACTTATAGAGCCAACGCTCCTGTAAAAACATAAAATCATGCTCAAGTAAACACTGCTGCAAAAATTCAATTTAACAAATATTATGAAAAATTTTTGCAATTTTATGATAAGAACTTCAACTCTCTATTGACATTGGAGTTTGAATTTAAAATCACAGCCGTAATGATAAGATTAAGGCTTGATAATAAAAAAAATAAAATTTATGCTATTTTTAACGTTTTATACCAAAAAAAGACACCATCCACCAACATCAAATTGACTGTTTTAGAAAGATTAGATGCCTGTTATTAACATATCCAAAATTTGTGATGGGGTTCTACTTTATTTTCTCAGTAAATTTTTGAAAATATGGTATTTTTGTGGACACACAGCATTCAATGGCATCAAAGGCATATTCAAACATTATTTTATAAAATGCACATAGTTTATGATAGAAAGCTTTATTTGTGTTTATTTTTTAATGACACTCTCAGAAATTTTTCAGCTATCTCATGTTACTCACTTATGCACTTTGATTCCTGCAATTCATTCACACCAATGGGCAATTTATAGTCAATAATTAATGTCCTCAATTCCAGAAGAATTCCGGAGTGTTGGTGAAATGAGAGATAATGTTACACAGTGGTGAAAATGCACCTGTATCAACTTCATTTGAAAGTGTTGCACACGTCGCTTTTGATCGTTAATTTCAAAAAAACAAAGTAGCTATATGAGTTTAAACATTACTTATTAGCTCTTACTTTTTTCAGTTGAATACAGGTTGAAGTGGATTTGCAAATTACCGCTCGCTGTTTTTTTTACATTTCGTCCCATGAATAACAAAAGGTCGCAAGTGACATTCCTGATGAAACCTGTTTTTCTGCACCACGAAGTACTACAGCCGCTGTACTGCATGGTGGTGGTGCAGAAAAACTGGTTTCATCAGGAATGTCACTCGCGACCTTTTGATATTCATGGGACGATTTTACGGATTGTCAATTCTACTGGAATTGTGGTTGTAGATAAAAGTTACTGGATGATGTGTTTAAGAATGTACTGCATTATCTCAGCTAATGGGGGAGCTGGAGTCTACAGCCTGGGATGACCCAATCCTTGCAGGGGCATTTCTGTTGAGGGAGAGTGTGCTGATTTCGGTCTGTTGCCTGACTGGCTAGCTAGCAGGCTAGTGGTGATTTTCAAACGTGCACCAGGGATCTCAAACTCTTGTCCTCTTGTGTTAACTTGACGTGAGTAATTGGCTAAAGAGGCTGCACACCTTGTTATCAAGGCCCAAATTAGTACCTCACTCAGTTTAAGTCCAAATTAGTCGACCATATTGGTTTAAGACACGGTTGCAGTTTCTCAAAGCGTTGGCTGCATCCTCCACAGGCTGCATTTCTAGGCTGCCATGTCATCGCAGGCTGTTCCATGTTCAAGGCGCTTCCGGATACAGCCGAGAAATGCTGCCTTCATCTCGCCTTTTCTTCGATGGAGTTGTCAACGCGGAAACGGAGTGTAAATGAGCTCACTATTCTGTCTGATATGAGGCAGTATTGAGGCTGCATTTCTCGGCTGTGCGCGAAAGCACCTTCACAGTGGAACAGGCTGCGATGACGTAGCAGCCTAAAATTCCGCCTTGGAAGGATGCAGCCGATGTTGATAAACGGCCATTATTGGTGTCCTTTATTCCTTGCTATGATACAGGTGGGGGATATTGCAATGGAGCTCATCTGTCCTTCTGTCCAAATAAATTGGGGACAAGTTTTTCAGAAACTAGTTTGCCTAGATGAATGACGTTTTCTGTGTGTATGTTACTAGTTATGACCTTGATTTGGTTTGAAAACGGCATTCCATGGTAGCAGGGGATTTTGATGACCATGTTTTCTTGTTTCTGGTGACTGTCTACCAGCAACTGAAATGTTTTTCACTGTAGTTTGGCTTATCTAGGTCTCTCTTCGTTATTTCAGGTTCTGCTATGTTGTTCAAACAATGGGCACTATGACGTCGTGTACCCCAGGAGCTACCCTGTCGATGCCGCCGTGTGCCAGTGTGAGTGTGTGTGTGTGTGTGTGTGTGCGCGCGCGCTGGCGGTTTCAGATCGATTTCACCAGACGCCCTCGAGCAGCACCAGGCCCTGTAGGAAAGAGCGAATGTCTCCTGTTACTGGGAGTCTTACCAACTCTATTGAGCTGTAACTAATGTACACAATAGCTGTACTCCTCGCTCTGATTTAAGACTGACAGTATTTATTTACCATGAAAGCTTGTGCGTCGAAACCATTTAGTGTTCGATGAAAGTCTGCTTTTTTTTTTTTTTTTTTTTAGCATTATGCACTCCTCGTTTTCCAAATTTTAGCAGGTTAATTTTAGGCTCCATATGGATTAAAAGAGGAGATGTCACCACAGCTGATGTATTTTTCTTTGCAAAAGGGGCAAAGTAGTAACTTGAGGAGCACAGGAACTCTGTAAAACGACTACATACAGTACAGATAAAGATACACGTTTATTTGGCATTTTGTTGTCATGGCTCTGAAAATGTGCACTTGCTCACTTGCTCTGTTTATTTTATTTTTTTACAATATGTAGATATGTAGTATGTAGTTGTATTGAGTTCTTTTGTTTCTAAGTTGCGAGTCTTAACTCTTCACTGGTACTGATCAGAGTTCCTAGATGCAGAGTTGCAACATGAGGGTTCCAGAAAATCTAGTTACGGAGCCATTTTGTTTCCATCGTGTTATTGGGCACCGTCATGAAGTGAATGAGTCCCCCCCCACCACTTTTTCTTTTCTCATAACCAAACATTTTCCCCTCTTATGCTTGTAAAAACCATCTCTAGCTGGTTTTTTTCTCCCAAAATTATCACGTTTCACTTTCAAGAAATTGAGGAAACAAAACCCAATGCTATCCATTGCGCATAATGGCTAGACCTCACACAATGGAAACAAAATGGCTCCTGTTCCTGAGTAGTTGCAGCTCTTGCTATCTCGGGGCATTAGCACTAGCATAGGAATATATTTTTGCCTGAAGGTTTGTGTTGGTTACAGTGCTGGGAAGTCTCTGGGTTTCACTTCCTGTCTCCTGACCCCCCTCTCTCCAGCTCTGTTGTACGAGCTCCTGTACTGCCAGGTGCTGGGAGTCGAGGAAGGGGATATCCAGCTGGCCCTAGACGGCTTTCGAGGAGGCGGGAGGCGCTATCGGAACAGCCCGTCCTTCTGCAGCGAGGACGCGGGGTACGACGCCCCTGATGACAGGGGTCAGAGGTCAGGGCCCTAACCGGAGAGCAGAGCTCCCAAAATTCAAGAACATTACTCCAACCCTACAATGGTTTCTGTTACCTGAGTTGAAAGTTTATGAATTTCAGATTTAGAAATCTGATTTTGGTAAGACTATTTTAGAGTTCTGATGCCGTTATGATGAGCAATTAATTCATTTGTAATCTAGGGTGGTTCTCGGACATCGCGGAGCAATAGTGCACTCTTCTTATGCGCAAATCTGCAAGCACAGCCATTTCTACAGCAGCCCTGTGTTACTGGTGGTGTAGTATGGAGTTCACTGCATTGCATGGTGGGATAGAATTGGGTCATCGGTGCACAAGCTGTTATGACTGTACAATGCTAACCCAAATCGGTAAACAGACACAAACTTAAGATTATCTCTGTTGGCAAAAGGCAGTTTTTTGGTTAGAATTTCCTCTCAAATTGCCTAAAACTTGTGTGCACCGAAATGTGTCGACCTCTCTGATAATATCTGATCTGAAGTTCAGTTGGCCTCCTAAAGGCCTTCATTCTATCCCACCATGCACTGCGGTAAACATTGTGCTTTGTCATCAGTGCATAGGTTTTGGTCAATATGGATCTTTACTTCCATCTACTGGATTTTAAGATGTATGGCATTATTTCTCGAAAACCAATTGCCCTATCTTGCAGTGCCAAAGAAAGTGGAAGAATAATGAGATTTTTTTTTTTTTTTGTGTGTGTGTTTCAGATTCACTCTGACATTTAATTATCTCTGTCTTGGCCCATGATACACCCTTGTACCAAATTTCATGAAAATTGGGTCTGTAGTTTTTCCATAATCCTGATGGCAAACAGACAAAAGTAGTAAACAGAAAGCGTAATCGAACAGGCTGAGGTAGCCAAGAATGGTGCAATAAATCAGTCAAAAGAACTTGCAGTACGACTGAGCTGCTGAACTCTGTATGCTGAGCTGTGAACCGAAGCTCATCGCTCCTGACCGGTGTGTTCTGCAGGGAAGACTGGGAGATGTGTGAAAGCGGTCGCCCTGATGACAAGGCCAGATGTGTACTGGAGGAGAACAGGGTGAGACTGTAATGCTGGGTTTTTCTGAGCTCTCATTGGTCCCCATACAGGAGATTAGGGGTGACTGACCCTGGTCCTGGGGAATCCACCTGCGTCTGAAAATTTACGTCCTGTAGCCTAATTCCTCACCACTTTTCTTTCACCTTTGTGGACAATGTCATAAGGGAAAGGGAAGGTGTAAAAAGGAATTCCTAATGGCTTAGGAAGACAACCGCGCTAATAAGAGAATCCGAATGTGCTTACACCACATGGGGACCCTGCCCATCATACACATTTCTCTTTGTGATTGGCCGGATGAATAGTTGTTGCTTTAAATATTGCTGCTGCGCAGAATTGTGGGATAGCGTTATCTCCTGTCTTTTCTAAAAGGATGGTTCTGTGTACCCTGTGCTAAAGGTGGTAAATCAGGAAGCACTGAGACGCCTTTCCTTAACATTTAAAGAATTCGAATGCACTTATCATGGCTGCCACATTGTTATTTCCGGATCATTCTTTCCTGGGCAGAAAAGACTATTCAGACGCAGCCCCAGTGTCTGCTGCCTTTTTTGCTGCTCTGCTCTTGTTAAATTACTGCAGATGATTGGGCAGTTTGAGTCACCTGACCTCACCTGGTGAGAGAAAAACCAGCTCATGGGGATCTGCAGGACCAGGGTTATCAGGGTTAGTCACCCTTGAAGTGAATCCCTGCTAGTCTGCGGAGGGCCTATTGCAGTGATCACCAATCCTGGTCCTGCAGAGCGGCCATCCTGCAGGTTAGCATCGCAGCCTCACTCTGACGCTCCTGACTTTACTAATGAACAGCTGAACAGGGTCTGTAGCTTTGTGAGAGACGAGCTTTGTTGAGGCTGGAGTGAGAACCCGCAGGACAGGAGATCTCCAGCAGCGGGGGTGGTGACTGGGGACCTGCAGCCTGGGGCCCGGCACACTGGAATATGGCTGCACACACATTCTCTAAAGAGCAGGAGACCTTCCTCAAAAACGGAGATGAACAGGAAAAAGTTTGGCTGGTAGCCATTACAAGGAACGTTGAATTATCCATTTCGTGAAGGAAAGCAGGCGATTGGCTCCTTAGTTGCCTCCTTTCAGCAAAGAAACAAAGGTCCAGCCTTAGAAGTAAGAGAAGATCAAATATGGACCACAATCCTTTGCAGCTGTAGCCACTGGAAAGGTCATTTGGTCCCAAAGTTTTCTGATAAATTGGGAAAGTTATCGCATTGAAGGGAAGGATATCTAATTACTCTCAAACATGCAGAAGGTGTCTTCAGGATCTCCCTGTGACTCTCCCTTCACCTGCGTGAAGTTTCCTGATGAGGTCAAGGAGAAGTGGAGAGGAGAGGAAAGAGGCGCCTATTTAAGGGCGTTAGGATGCAGCCTGGGACTCTGTGTGGGCAGCTTAAGACCCGCCGTGGCTGCAGTGGGATTCGCACAGCCATTGGGGCCTTTAAGCAAAGCCCTTGGCCCAGCGCTGCTCCACGGTGTATTAGTTGACCAACTGTTCGTCGCTTTGGATTAAAAGCATCAGCTGAATGGTTGCAGTGTAATATCGGCTCGGTGTTATTTACTCTGTTCTGTCTCTCTCTCAGGCTCCAGACACGATCCGCCTGTCTCTGCCCTACAAGGTCCTGAAAGCTCTGGACCCCGACATCTACCGCAACGTGGAGTTTGACGTGTGGCACGACGGCCGCAAAGGTGACAATCACGCCGCACACTGCTGCTCTATATGAGAATACCCCTAATGCGTGTGCCCTCAATGCCAAACTGTACTGTACAGTGGGCTCCACGATGTTTGGGACCAATGCATTTAAATTTGATGACATATTTCAAAATGGACTTTGTTCCAAAGTATCCACTAAAGCTTGAATGGCAAAAAAAATTTAACATTCAAGATATGCCACATCAATAGCTGAATAGACTCAGAGCTTTTTTTGCGGACTGTATAGGCACGGCCGTAATGAACGTTTTAGGGAGTTGGGGGAGATTTCTTTTATTAACACTGATTGCTTAAGAGCTTTACCAATGAAATTAGGCAGATTACAGGAGTATGAGGAGATGTCACCTGGGACTAAAGGATCACACCCAGTTTAAATTCCAGCCTCTGGGACATCTATTGAGGGAAAAGATGTCGTCATCTCATAATTTTTGTATGTATACTGTGTACCCTCGAGGTCCAAAAAAAGGATGAATTGATGATTAAAGTTCTTAGGTACCTGGATCTTCACTCCAGTACTTCTATAGTATCCCTGGATGACGAGTCGGGGATATGGATTAGTGATGCCGCATCTGTTGCTGCGTCCATAGAGATGTGCTTGTGAGCTCTACGGGCCACAAGTTGCAACCAATTCATTTCAAATTTGGGATCGGCCTTGTCTGTGTTAACACCACTAAGCCTTTCAACTTTGGGAAAGATGACGTTAAGGAGGCCTGGGGACACACATCGACTAGCGGGCGACCGACTCTAGCTTCACGTGTGGCTTAAATTTCTGTAATTCTTTGTAATTGTTGCTGTTTATTTCGAATTGTTTGCTTGTGACTTCCTGCTTTGGCTATATGCTTGATCCAAATATCTTGATTGAAAGCATATTGAATTGAATGAAATGTCAGCTTTTATTAAATGGTGTGTTCTTCATGAATGTTGGCTTGATCATGTATGAGGTGCCGCTTTCATATGTAGCTTCGGGGTTGTAGCAGTGAAGGCTGCAGGTGGGCAGTTGCAGGTATGGCACAGTGACTGCTGTGTTTTTCGCTGGCCCCTGATGTCTCGTCCATGTCTCTTCCCTCCGTGTGTCTGATGCAGAGCTGCAGAAGACGGACTACATGGTGTTCGCTGGCCGACAATACTTCCTGGGGGACAAGTGTCAGGTAATGTCGATCCCTAGGCCCGGCTACAGCTTCACTCCATCGCTAAACCCAGCTGCAGTTCACACTACTCTCTTGTATCGAAATCCATTCGGCTGCTGCGCCAAGCTTCATTTTTACTTTGTGATGCTCTGTGTAGCGTTCTGTTCGCTCATTCTGTTAAACTGTGTATTCACCTGTAGCTGTGGTTTTGCTATCAATTTGCTGGTAGTTTAGTTTGGGACATTTAACCCTGTGGTTCTCAAACTGAGGATCAGCTCCCCCTAGTGGGGGGCAGAGCCACTGCGAGGGAGGTGTGGATCTTTACCACACCTGAAGTTACATGAACATGATTCATGGCGCAACATAAATAAACAACAGTGCTCTGATGCTAGGAAGGCTGTTTTGCTAACCTGAACCTTCTGTTTACTTCAATTGCCGGAGTTGATCATGATTGATTAAAAATGACGTCCACTTTTGCAGGGGTGGGGGGAATGAACATATTTTGGCTTCAGAAGGGGGGCGTGACTGAAAAAGTTTTAGAACCTCTGTTTGAGCCAAACAGGCAGACAAACAGTAGATGTAACATGGAGGACAAACACCATCAGTGCTAGAGACTGCAGAAATCCTCATTTTATTGTCACGGAGCGCATCTCGACTGGAGTCCTGCCGGGTAACCGGATGTGGCGGGTCCTCACAGGATCGTTTGTGCGGTGTCTGGAAAGAGGTGGGGATTCAGATGTTGTTTGGGGGCGGGGAGAACTGCCCATGAATCCGCCCACCTGCAGGGTTACGGTTTCGGTGAGGTCGTCCTGCCGTCGGCGATCAGCAGGCTCGTTGCCACCCGAAGCAGCTGCAGCAGGAGTATAGGGACGGCCAGCTGGCCTGCGATGGGGGGATGTAGCCGTGCGGAAAGTTCTAGTTTGCGAGGCGGGATGAGCGTTGTCTGAAGATCAGGACGGGATGGTGCTGTCGGTGGCTCTGCTTGCCAAACGCAGGTGATTTTAATTGAGCGGAGCGGGGCAGCTGCGGGGAGCCGGCTGATGGAGGACAGGTGAGGAGATGTGAGTGAATTTGGGTGGGGGGGGGGTGGTTCGACGCTTAGCTGAGTAGCAGCACTCTGGGCTCGTTTCCCCGACCTGATGGCTCTGCCTGGTGCGGAGCCAGCCCAGTGTTACAGACGGGCCGGGGAAGACGTCAGAAGGCCTGGGATGAGTGAGCAGCAGTAGATTTTGGGAGGAGGGAGGAAGCTGATCGTGTCGATGATCTGAAGGAGAAACGTGCAGGTCGTTCCTGTACCTGTACACTGGCAGGTATAATTGGACACAGATTTTGTAGTAGTGCTGCGCAGTTCCTCAACTTATCAAGCTGACAAGGGAGGCCCCCCAGTTTATCATTTATAGTAGGCCGCAGAATTACTGTCACTCCTTGGTGGAAATGCATCAGAACTCTTTTAGTTCACCTGGCGAGCTGTTGCTGAGGTGCAGCGTTGTCTGTCGTCCATCCGTCAACTTTTTCTTTGAAGGACTTCTCAAGTTGTTCGTGGTAGATTTGGATCAGGCTTGGCGCAAATGTTCCTCTCTTGACCCTGAATGTTGTTACTTTTCGGCTTGATTTGGAATCCATGGCCCTGCCTGTTTTCAGGTCGACAAGGATCCAATATCGCTTCCTTGCCTCTGATTGGCTGACCCATTTTCGACCTCTTTCTACTCTGTACATTTGGATCAAACTTGCTGCATATACTTCATGCCATTGAAAGCGCAAGGGTAACAAATGGGTTTTCTGTAGGGCCCGCGTGCACGCATGTGTTGCTCACATAGCGTCAAACGGTACTTGCGCTCACCTTCAATCGCCTCGGACCCCTCATCTCATGATCAGTTTTGGTTGCTGTCTGGAATCTGTCACGTACAGGCTGTAACCAGATGTGGCGCTCTTGAGCTGCCATCGTCACTCGTTGCTGCCCTAAGCGGGGTCGGTCAGTGACAGTGCCTGTGTTCCATTCTCCGATAGACAGCCGACTGATTGTTGAACGGTGACAGTGCAAATGACGCACCACGTCTCGGCGGCTGAGATCTGCCCGTAACGGGCCGAAGGCTCTTTTTCTCTCTCCTGTGTCACCAGCCGTTCCATTTCCTTGATTTTTTTCTTATTATTTTGTTGGCTTTATGCAGGCTATTGACCACACTCAAAAGAACAAGTCAAGTGTCACTGTACGCGTCAAAAACAGCTCAACGTTCGTTATTACTGAAGTGTTCGGCGCATCCATGTGGCGCGCGTCAGGATTACAATCCGCTTTTCTTTATTTCCTCTCGTGCCTCACTGGAAAAGCAATAAAAACTGATTCTTCAATCTGCAGCAAATGCAGTTCATACTTCACCTGTGCCTTTTAAATGGCACTAAGTATATATATTCACCTCTAAAATATACTATTCAAAAAAAGTAGGGGATATTGGATTTACAAGTACCATGAAATGCAGATCATGAGGTCAGGAAGGAAACAAATGACATAAAAACATTAAGGAAACATTTGTCAATTTATTCGAAACCCTGTGTACAGTCAGTAAAGGACAGATTCTCCAGAATAAGGGTCGACACAAACACAGGGTCACACAGCAAATTTACCACCATTGTGAAACAGAGTCAGTAGCGGGTAAAACCCCTCGGTTGGCTAGACAAGCTCGAATTCGTGTGGCATACTTCTAACGGACGTCCCAGGTCATTTTGGGGAACGTTATTCCTTTCCTGTTGCAATGCTGCAGCAAGTTCTTGGACATTGGCAGGAGATTGTTCACGTTAGGCGTAGCCGCTGTCCAAGCATGTCCCAGACATGCTCGATGGGGAAAGGTCCGGACTGAGTGCTGGCCAATGGTAATGTGGTGATATTCTGCTGCTGGAGGTAATCTGTAACGATCCTGGCCCTATGACATCTGGCATTGTCATCTTGGAAAATGAAACGGCGGCCATAACAACGTGCAAACGGCACAACATGGGGTGCCAAGATGTTGTCCCGGTAGTACTGCCCTGTGACACGTCCAGCAACAACATGCAAGTCTGTTCTGCCGGCAGCAGTGATGCCTCCCACACCATTTCAGATCCACCCCCCATACGGATCATGTCTAATGACGTTAACGTCATGGAAACGTTCGTTACGTCGGCGCCAAACCCTCCTGCGTCTGTCAAGGAAGTCCACAGTGAACCTCGACTCATCTGAGAACATTATGTTGTTCCATCGGCGATTATCCCAGCGTTGATGATGACGACACCATTGGAGTCTGCCCTAATGTGACGATCCCTCAAACAGGGAATGACACGAGGACGTTGGGCGTGTAAGTGAAATCTGTGCAGATGATTCCTGATGGTCTGGCCACTCACTACCAAGCCAGTATCCCTTTGAAGTTGAGACTTTATCTGATTTGCTGTTACCATACGATTTCTCAAGACAATAGTGCGGATGAATCTGTCCTGAGCCTGAGTTGTTGCCCTTGGTCGACCGGATCGTGTTCTATCCTGAACAGACCCTGTAGCACGATGTCTGGACCATAATCTGCTGATGACAGACTGGAAAACATTCATTGCCCTTGCCACAACGACCTGTCTTGTGCCAACCTGTAGCATGCCAAGGGCACGTAACCTCTCCTCCTGTGTTAGACGGCGCATGGTCTCTGTTTAATTAACGACTTCAACCACTGATAATCTGATGCTTTCTCTTCAAAATCTTCCTTTACAGTGGCTCTAACCTTCCAATTCAGAGTCATGCAAATTTGTGGCACAACCCCCTTGATCATCAATAGCATCCCGTGCAGATCGTGAGAGTGTCATTGATGTGTTTGGGTGATGAATTTCTTTGGAAATGCTTCCTCAGTAAGGAACTATACAACATGGTTTCGTATCCCTTTGTATATGTGAAAATTTTGATCTCAAAATAAAATATCCCCTACTTTTTTTGAATAGTATATAACCAAGTGCTGTTATATGTTGGGTTGATTTATAGAATCCAGCATAGTGTCCTGTTAGCTGATTGGCTGTAACATTTTTGACTGAAGTTGCAGTCAGTAGATTTGGATCAAACTAACTGTTCAGTGTCTTTGTTCAGATGAAGTTAAAATGTTGATTCAGTATTTTTTCAGTGCATGAAATAAAAATCCTTTGTGTGGAACTCTCGACTGTCTCGCAAACCCACATTTTCTTATCGCACGGACTTCACACCAAATTGATAGAGCATTTACTGCTGCAACTGACAGTTATGGTTTAACATCCGTCATTACTTGCTGTAGAGCAGTGGTTCTCAAACTCAGTCCTGGCACCCACTGTACGCTGGTTTTTGTTCCGACCACAATTGCAGTCTTAGGATTTTAACAAGCGGTCGATTTTGTCTTAATGTGGTGCATTTATGTTTAGAGCAGTTGAAACTAGTATAAATAACTGCAGAGGGAAACAGTTTAACCAAACATTAAATCAATGTGTACAATCAATAGGCTCTTCATTGGAGAAACTGTTGACACATGGTAGCAAAAACTAACAATTTATTTGGCAAACAAAAGTCACACCTGTTTTGTTTCATGTTTATTTTATTAAGTTCAGGCAAATTATTTTGAAAGAAAGCAAAACACCTGTGGCCAACTACCAAATTTGGAGCTTACTGATTATCCCCCGCCGTGCGTTTAGCGCGAAGCGGGGGATATAGTATTGGGCTCCGTCCGTCCGTACGTCCATGGGTCAATGACGTGACATTGTCCGAGTGCACTACTTTGGTTTAATATAATTTTAAATCATTTTATTCTATAAAACCTGTTTTAATTTGAACATATTTCCAGTTTATTATAAAAATGATGTATTTTATGTTTTGCCATCTCAAACCCTCAAAATGTCAGGTGGCGCTACTGTCCGAGCAAGTTAGCACTATGTGAAATGTATTAAATATATTTTAAAATATGAATTTAATATAATATTAATATGGGGGCATAATTTTATATTGAAAACCTTTCAAATAAACAAAGTTTAATAGTTTAATTGTTCTTAAATTGTTTGGAAAACCAAAATACCCGCCCCCTACTATAAAGAATCCAGAAGTTACTTTTAATACCCAGCTCAACTACAAAATAGTAATGTTTTAGGCAGAGTAGACACTCTCAGGTATACTTACTAAAAAAATCACTTAGAAAAAAAAGAGTGAAGTGTGTTTTTTTTCAAGAAACTTTTGGTTGCGCCACCTGACATTTTTTGGCTGGTGAAATTGCAAATACAGTCTAAAACTACTAAAACCCTGTAAATGTTGTGCAACCATTAAGATTTGTTTAAACACTCTCTTCCAACTTCAAATAAATGTATTCTGTACATTTTTAAAGATTTATTTAAAAAACGTATTTTTAAAAGGCTTATTTGTCATTGACCCCCATACGTACGAATTGGAATATCTGCTGTTGACTGGATTCTCTTCATATTTGACCTCTAGGTTGATCACAGTAAGAGAAAGGTGCCAGTCATGTTTGGCGACCTTGACCTTCATTTCAAGGTCACAAGATGACTTTACCGGTTTTTTGACATTTTACCCTTGTCAGCGAGATTTCTCAGGAAAGTTTCGCTGGATTTTCTTCATATATGACTAAACTTCATCTGAATTGTGTTGAATGTTTATTGATAAGCAGTTTATTACTATTCTTACTATTCATACACTGTGACATTCATGTCAAGGTCACAGTAAGTCTTGAGAATATTTTTGCTTTTCAACAACCACAGTGCAAAATATCAACAGATGTTGACTGGATCATGTTTCTGTTGACATTTAGCTTCATCTTAACCTATCACCATCACTTCATACCTCTTTAATTTTGAATTGATAATTTGCGGCGGGTGGATGATGTCACCTTAGTGACAACACTCGTTTTCTCAGAGACTAATTTGATCTGTTTAGAAATGTTTTTACCTGAAAATCCTCACAAAATGGAAAAATAAGCACAATACGTTCAAGGTTTTTAGCTCGACGGGACGAATGTCCTCGGAGAGCTATTGCCATACCCTCTGCGTCGGCGTCCGTGTCCGTGGACAGCAAGGTTAAAGTTTTCCAGCGAGCTGTGCTGTCTTCTGACAACTCTTGTGTATTCTTCATGGCACAATGGATATGTGCATCAAAATGGGGCTTAAGATGGTAAATAACTGCTCTAAACATGGAATGTAGCTAATTAAGACAAAATTAAAATTATACTTTTTAAAATTCTACAATTGTAATTGTGGCTGGAACAAAAACCAGCATATACAGTAGGGTGCCAGGAGTTTAAGAACCACTGCTGTAGATGATAACATGACAATGTCAGTATGTTGTAGAGTATGTTGGTGTTTAATTTATACTACTAAATAACTGAAAAGAATTACAATGTGGAAACAGGTGTGTGTGATACAGGCCCCTTTGGCCTGTTGTTAACATTATAGTGAAACTCAGAATGGCAACATGTGAGGCACTACTATGAATGTTTCAGTCACACCAACCAAAATTATTCATTTAAAAATCATTCTACTCAAAATCAAGGTTTCACAATTAATGGCACCCATAAATATTATTATAATATGGGTGGAACAATTGACAGATTTGGTTTTTTTTTTTTTTTTTTTGATTGGTTTGCAGATTTTTTTTTTTTTTTTTTTTGTGTAATTGATCTCCAACATAACCGGGCCCATTTCAAACCCAGTATTTAGAAAGTTTACAAAACTTAACCTGACAGTGCTTAATTTTTACTCACCCTGTCCCTCCAAAAGTTAATCATTCATTATGTAGTTGACAAATGACCTTCAGAAGGACTCACAGGTACCTGCGAACCCTTCTGAAGGTCACTGCCAACTAATTTGCCAATTAAAAATTGAGAAAATTGTTGACCTTTTGAAGGCTGAAATCTAAAATTTTGCTTCATATTTTGCACCTTGTGTGACCATAACAGTGATTAGTACTTCAAGGGTTAAATGACATTATTTCAAATTTGGATTGAAGCTCATTTTTAATACTTTTTAGATGCATATCATGTACGTAAGCCCCTAAGTTACATGTTTGTCTATCATGGACTTGGGTGTCCTGGGGTTATGAACTCCTACGATTGCAATGATGGTTGGAACAAAAAAAAAAAGCGACGTACCCAGTGGGCCCCCAGGACCAGAATCATTGACCCAAAACATACCTCAAATTTCACACACAGATGGTACCAGGACAACCAGTTTAATGTTTTACAATAACTCTCAGTCACCGCCAGTTCGACTGAAGACCTGTGGTGTGAACTGAAGTGCAAACACGAGAATCTGACTGATCTCGAAAGGATCTGCGTAGAGGAATCGTCCATAATCCTTCCAGATGTTTGACACTGTTGTCGAACGGTACATGAAAAGGCTCGACGCCATTACTGGGGGTTGAGTGAGGTGTGCTCTGGAATATTTCTCTTGCAAACGTGAAAGCCGTAGTGCTTGAGTGTTGTTCACATCTGGAATTATCCAAGGTTTATATCTGTACTCCTGCTGCTTGCTGACCTTTGAACCAAACTGTTCAAATGACCATTCTGCTATATAGTGTAAAAACCTGAAGTGAACTGATTGATTTTAAGTTGCAATCCCTAGTTTGTTAGTCTTTTGTATCCTTCTGCTGTAGCTGATGTGCGCCTACATTAGTGTGAACGCTTGTTCATGCCTGAGCTCATTACTGCTCTGTACGGATTTTACCTCTCGTTTCGTGTAACTGTTTTAATGACCTTATTGTCTGCACTTATTGTGCATCTCTTTACATAACATAGTCTCCCAAATAAATGTCATCTAAACGGTGAGGTTTGGTGCTGTAAGGTATATGAACATGTAATTGTTAGAGATTGTTTTAGATTTAGAGATCTATATTTGTGGCTGTTTGCACCAGTTAATGTTTGGGTCTCATTGATTGTAATCCAGGCTACACTGAATTAACATCGACTTCTGACTGGTTCTGAGTCTATCATACTCTGACTCTGCAGGTAGTGTATGTTGTGTTTTTAATTGTTTGAGTCTCTCACCTGTTTTTGCTGAGGATACCCCTCCATATAGTGCCCGCCGTTCCCATCAGTGGTAACAGGAAGCTTCATTTAGTATCTCTCTTCTGGTTTAATGCCCCATTGGGTTGATTGGTCAGTTCAGCTCTTAGGATTTGTGCTGTTTTAAGCTCTTCTGGTCGCATTGCTGTAGATGGTACTGAGCCCAGCTTGGTTCTGGTTCTGCACATGTCTGCAGGTTCGTCTGGACCCCAAGGGAAAGTACTATAATGCCTTCATACAGGAGGTGGGAACCCATACCAGCGCTGTCACTGTGTTCATCGAGGAGCTCGGAGAAAAGTGAGTCTTCAGACGGTCATCTAACGTGTCGTGGGCGTGCACACACACACACACACACACACACACACACACACACACACACAGATATATGCTTGACTGTATTCTAGCGTGTACCTTCAAAAATAGGTTACAGTGTTACAGTGTTTTCCCCCAAAAGGTATTTCAGGGACATCTATCCCCCAGGAAGTTTTGCAGGATATCTGGCAGGGTTAGCAAAGAATGCTGATATGTGGTGGTGAGAGTCACTGATTTGTGTCCAGACATTGAATGACTTCCTCAGAATGGCCATGTTGAAAGTTGAATTAGTGCAGTGGTTAATGACTCCCAGTGTAACACAGATTCTTGCTGTGAGAAGGTAATGAACACAGGACTGAATTCCTGAACCACACCTGAGTCATACACACGCACACACTGCTTCTCTTTCAGGCACCTGGTGTCCCTGACCAACCTGAAGCCTGTGAACCCTGTTCCCGCCTGGAACATAACTCCTAGCCGTAAGGGGGCGTCCTACAGCCGGCCGGATCAGTACTCCGCAGAGCTAGGTCAGTTTCCTCGTTGCAGTGCCCCTGACTACCACTAGAGGCTGCTGTGTCACCCCTATTGGTCTATTTCTTCATGACGATACCCTACATGATGAGAAATGTTTTTGCTGATTTCCCAAAAAGGCCTCAGATTACCTCATTTAAGGGTGCTGCGTTAAAAAAGCTCAGGAAAAAGTTCCTATCACATCCATTTTTACACAAAATAAGAATGAAGATTTTCTTCATTTTATCATATGCAGTATATCGGCTTTTATGCACTGATCGAAACACCGACAAATGCTGTTTGGATGTAGAGAAACAGATGTAGCAGAAAATATCTGGATCATGTTTGTATTTTCTTCTGTCAGTGGCCATATTACTGAGCCTGAAATCAGGATTTGGCATAAAATAATGTCTTTAGAATCATTCATACATGTGAAAATCAGTTGAATCGAACAAATACTTCTCACCTGGCTCAGAGGAAGATGGAAATCATGTCTTTGTGGCAGTTTTACTGCTGATTAAAGGTCTAGACTGAAACCAAGTATGAGTGCCAATTTTTTTTATTCCTATATGTAGGCTCATATATCTTGACCAAGTACAAGAAAAAAAATTCTAAAAATATCCCGTGGTTTTTAAATAATTGGTGTTTAATTGTCCAATTTTCGACGTTTTCCGAAAACAAAATTAATGAGCGCGCCAAACCGGAAGTGACGTCAACTCGGGAAAACAAAGGTTGTTGAACACGAAAAACAATGGCGACTTATAGAGAAAAGAGCGATTCTGAAAGTGATTCTGAAGCTTCTTTGAAAGAAATCGAAGAGGAATACGCGTTGTTCCATACCGTGCCAGAGTACGATTGTCCCCCCGCTGGTCAGCTTTCACACTTGTAATATCTAACCGGACCTGAGTACACTTGCATACATGTCAAAATTTCCTATACAGCTCGTTGCAGTATGCACCTAGGTGGTTTTAAATGGGGTACGATTTTAAAAGGAGGCGCCAATATATTTCGGGGGGGTTTTATTATTGAGAAGGGGTTTAAAATATTAATATCGCAAATGCATATGCTGTGCGTGCCCTAGCAACCCAGTGTGTCATCGGTAACATGGATTACCACATATAGCAGCATGAGAAATTAAACTCGAAATTTTCTTGACTGAAAGCTTGATGTTTTTACACATCCGAATCTTTCTCTGGGTACCCAAACATCAAGGTAAGCCGAAAATGTACTGATTACATTCGATATTGGTGGATGTTGAATACGGAATTCTTTTGCCCCTTGCGTTTTTGGCTGATTATGCTGTCCTCTGCCTCATACCACGAAAATTTATCTATCTCATAACTTGAGCTGCCAGACTTTCGCACCGCGTCCCGCACTTTGAAATATCGCAGCGGCATTTTCTTTAGTTTGTCACGGCACCATGGGCGTCTGTTTGTTTTGAAAAGTGGTGGGGACGATAACTATCAGAATGAGTGCGTTTTGAGAAGTGGTGGGGACAATGACAGTAATTAATGTTTTCACTTTTTGTGAAACGCTACCATAACATGCATCCGCCTATTTCATGTTTTAAGTCAATGGTCGAGTTTCCATCTCATGTCAAGCTATTTTATTGGCGAATTTTAAACGATTCGCTTCGCAGAAAATGCGAATGACCTGCATTTCCATCAACCGGCTTGGAGCAAATAAACTCCAATGTATTAAGCCAGGTTTTCCACAAGATGGCGATAAATCACTTGTAACCTATGTACTATTCATACAGTACAACAGTAGAAGAAGAGGAGGTCGCAATTTGATCCAAAAAAAAAAAAAAAAAAAATGCACATGAAACTAGTGCGATGGAAACCCAACTACTGCCATGTACTGAATTAGAAGATAAACCTAGTTTTTTTTTTTTTCAACCGCGGGGAATTCCATCGCAGGATTGATACCTGTAAATTTCATTTCATTCGATTGTTTGAATAAACTGTTGATAAAGCCAACGCCAGCGGTGGTGAACGGTTACCAGCAAAACTGATGAAGGAATTTGCAGAAATAGGCGTTTATCAATGAACGTAGCAGAAATGGGAAATCGCAAGGCGCAAACCGAACACCGAAACACCGGGGTAATGAGTAGTGATGGGAACACATCTCGGAGTTAACGAGCCCCGGGGTAGGAAAAGCTAACGCGGAACGGCATACTCCTGGGTTACGCAGTTTGTAGTAGGAAAGGGGTAACAGTTACTATTAGGGCTGGGTTCAAAAAATCGATTTTCCGATTCAGATCGATTTTTTTATTTAAATTTTCGATATCGATTCATTTTATTCAAAGATCGATCTTTTGCTAGTGCATTTCCGTCTTGCTTGTGAATATTCAATAACTGATCTGGGAGTGCCATCTAGTGATACAATATTGTTCTGCATGCATAAATTTGCAGCTCCATGTCTGCTGGCGGACACGTCTGCACAAGGCGCTTAAGATACCCTGCCGAGCACAGTTGTTTTTCTCGAACACTCCAAATCCAGATAATCCTTAAATTATGAATTACATTCATATTTTAATTTGTAGCAAGTAGCGAAGTGGCCAGTGTCAAAGTAACGAAGTAAAAGTATACTTTTTATCTTTTCAATGTAGTAAAAGTAAAAGTCCCAGTTCAAAAAAAGAAAAACAAAAAAACTGAAGTACAAATCCTCAAAAAAAAAAAAAAACCTACTTAAATAATGAATTTCCCGACGTAACGGATAATAATGAATAAGTTAATTGCAGGTAGAGGTATTTTGACTGCGTGTCATATAAATGTACATCGAGCAGTGTTTCATTGATAGAAAGTACGCTGCAAATGCGAAACTACCTGTTGACGGTAAAAATGTACTGTAATCCGCACGTAACTGCAGTGGACGCGACTGGTTACGCATGGAACGGTAAATTGAGGCCGGATTTTCAAGCTACAAGTAATGATGAGAGAACAAAATCAACGTTGGATATAAATTTCGGTATCAGATCTTTATTTTAAGCTCAACTACATGTGTTGGGAGATATATTTTCATTAACAGCGTCGGGTGGAAGTTTAGTAATATAACGTCCCAATTTTACTCCTCCATTTCAACCAGTTTTTGAATAAAAAATCCAATATTCTTTGAATGTATGGTAATACTTATTTCTGTTGCTACAGTCGAACATGTCCATGTCGGGTATTTTGGTTTAAATTCAATAACATTTACTGGAAAATGATCTTGCAAAGTGAAGCATGTAATATTGACCCAGTTTCAGAGAGTAATAGTCTTCTGTCTGTTAAGTCTATGTTGCACTTTATTATGTTGATTGACCAAATGTGTTGGTCAATAAAAAGTATTTTCAGGAAACAAGTTTGGGGTCATTTTTTAGTGTGAACTTTAAATATTGTGCCTAGTTAGGTTTCTTATTAATAATTCAACTGAAAGTATAATTTCTGCCATTAGTTCTCGAAGACTCCCTTTCATATTCAAGCAAAACAGGTACTGTAGCTGAAATATTCTTCAATGAATCGATATTGAATCGAATCGGGACCTTGTGAATCGAAATCGAATCGATTCAGGAAATCAGTGGCAATACCCAGCCCTAGTTACTATCAGGGTTCGAATTACGCATTGGCTTTCGGTGGAGCCCCATTTTCCGGTGGGCACCACTACTAAAACAGGTCACATGCACGTGCATAAATACAAATGTGTAGCAGCGCGGTCATTAACAGGGTTACTGCGAAATATATTGTACGAATACCATTGTTAGCAGTTAATACCGCAGGTAATATTTCATAGAGGCACAAGCGAACATCAAATTTCTGGGAAGAAAACAAGAACGAAATTGGTCATCAGCTGGGAAGGAATTCCATGTTCAACCAATATCAAATAAAATCAGTGCTGTTTTGGCTCACCTTGATGTTTGGGTACCCAGAGAAGCATTCGGGTGTGTTGACTACATTCAGTCAAGAAAATTTAGAGTTTAATTTCTAGTGCTGCTGTACGCGGTAATAGCATTTAATAGCAGCAGCCATGTTACTGATGACATATCAGGTTGCTAGGGCATGCGCAACTTTCTAATTGGGTGATAATTGGGTCACTTAAAACACCCGAAAACTTGCATTTTTGTGCAGCTACCTCACTAGTGCATTATTTTACATAAAGGCAGGATATGATAGTGACTTGAAAAAGCACGACGAGATGGACGAAAGCTGCAATATTTGACAATATTTAAATATATTTCAAACAATGCCTCCATGTCCCCCAAATGGCCCAGCTGGACACCTTTGGCATAAACCCCATAAAATGATCAATTTACTGCACAGACAGCCTTATTTCTGCCATATATCCCTTATATAAAAATCGACTGGACTAAAACAGAAGTCACTTGTAGGCCTGCTTACCTATTTAAATGGCATTTGGCAAGCTTTGCGTAGAGCAAAGTCCTCCACTTGTCTTGAAACTTATACAATAGCCATGAAAGTTATCATTATTTAGGTCAAACGCTATCTTTGCTTGATCTGTTACCAGCTCGCTGCATCGTTGCTTGAGGGAGGGTCGTCCGTGGTCCAGCGACTGCTCGTAAGAAACCCGAATGAACTTAGTTTCGGCAGCTTTGCTACCCTCTCCTCCAGTTCTCTTTTCTTTTCTTTATTCACTACTGCTTTATGTTTGAATGGAAGTTTGAAAATTTGCTAGTAAGTCTGATCTTCACATTTTGTGCTCAAACTATCAGCTGTCACCCTGGTCACATGATCAAATCAAATACAGACTTGACATTGGACAACACATTGCCCAGCAATCACCTTGACACATTTGCAAATCAGTATGAAAGAAAAATAAAAAATAAAATCAAATAAATAAGAGAATTGTTAATTTAATTCATATTTTTTAAAACGTGTGTAGATTAAGCATGTAACTTTGTCATTAAATGTTATGAATTATTGTTAGTAAAAAAACCCATTATAGAGATGGGTTTGGCTTCATGAGGATATAGCCTATTAACAATATGTACCTTGGTCAAAAGTCGATGAGAGAAGGGTCGTCCGTCATAGGACGGAGGGTAGAAAGTAGCAAAATGTAGGATCCGTTTGTTAAACGGGGAAGTTATGGTGTACTTGGGAGTGAACTTAATGCTAATCATAGAGCTTGAATGGTATCGAGAAATCTTCGTTCTTATGAAGACGGAACACAAATAGGCTAGCTGGCTAATTGGCGAGTTCCCGAATTCGCAGGTTATGTCGGGAAGTAGACCAAGATTTTGGGGGAAATTTTCCCTATCAAATAGCGTGCTATTCGTGTCTTCAAACAGCAAGAATAGCTGGCTAATTTGACTTCGGGCTAATTTAAAAACTGCAAAATGGCTCGCTAGTTTAAAACTTCGGTCTGATGAGAACATGCCTATTGGCGACTCAACTCTCTCTTGTCCTCATCCTCGCAGTTACTTTGTTGTTGAAATTCTAGTCTGAACTCTTTTCTAGTCTGTCCGGGTCTATGCAACTGTGTTACTCTGGCTGAAGTTGTTACGATGTTGCGATATGCACGCAGCCAGTCCTGTTTCTATGCAGGCACATTTAGTGGCCGTTTGCGGTCTCTCCTATAAAATGGTATGAATTTTTTTTTTTTTTTTTTTTTTCATTGAATTTAAAAAAAAAAAAAAAACCACTGCGAGATAAAAGTGGGGGGGACAAAATGACCTCTAACAAAAAGTGGTGGGGACACGTCCCCACCGTCCCCCCCTAAACTGACGCCTATGCACGGCACTGACCCTATTATTCTGTGATAACCACTGAATGTAACTACTCACAAATTATTCCATAAATCTGAGTTTTTGTCCAGCTCCGTCCGTCCAGCCATCCGTCCCGTCACGTCCCGTTTGTTCTGAACGTGATATCTCAAGAACTGTTTGACCAATTTCATTCATCTTTGGCTACAATGTGTATTAGAGTCATACGCCGACCCCAGTCGATTTCCGTGACCTTGGCATTATTCTCAAGTTCATTGCGACCATTTGACCACTTACAAATACCTTTCCAACATGATATCTCAAGACCGGTTTGACCGATTCCATTCATCTTTGGTATCAAGGTGTTTTAGGGGTTTCTCAGACACCAGTGGATTTACATGACCTTGGCATTATTCTCAAGGTCATTATGACCATTTGACCACTTACAAATACCTTTCCAACATTATCTCAAGGTTCCATTCATCTTTGACCATTTTTAGACCACTTACAAATTTACCTTGTTATTCAACATGATACCATTTCCAAGAAATACGGTTTGATATTTCAAGAACGGTTTGATCGAATTCATTGTTCCCCGCCGCCGCGATAGCGAGTGGAGCGGGGGACATAGTATTCAGCTCTGTCCGTCTGTCCGTCACGTCCCATTTGTTGTGAACGTAATATCTCAAGAACGGTTTGACCTATTTTATTCATCTTTGGCTTCAATGTGTATTGGTGTCATACGCCCACCCCAGTCAATTTCCGTGACCTGGCGGGGGACATGGCCACGTTTAGTGGCAGCACTTGTTGTGTGTAGTATCCAGTTATGATTTTATGTTTTCGTCCGCCTACATTTCGAGCAAATTTTCAATGTTCAAATTTTTTAAATGAAATAAGACCATTTGAAACATTTTTATGCAATTCCAATGCTTTGAACCCCTGAGTAGAGAAAAGTGAGAAGTCCGGAGTCATAATTGATGATACAAGACTTCTTAATCTTACAAGTAGTTGTCAAAAGTGACAATGCTATGAAATGCACATCATACATTGTGAGAAAATGTAACGTCCTGGAGCAAAACGGGCACTATTTTTGGAATCTGCACCCCAAAATTCATAAGAAATGAGTCTTGGATTTTATTCAGCAAAAATGGGGCAGGGTGGTGTTATCTGTGTTTGAGGGTGCAAGAGAGAGATTGTTTTCAGAATCCGTGCAGATTACAGTGAAAACCGTTGCTGTTTCAGAGTTGTAGTTCGTAAGAAAATGCATCTGGCGCTCTTTCAAGCCGGCAATCGGGACTGCATTTTCCGCACATCACTGTTACTAGATCCTCGTCGGCGGGAGTGTGTGGGACGTCCACACGCTCGGCTTCATTTCTGGACTGTTGTGCTTCGCTGTCATTGGCCTGTAATGGACTTTGGGTGGCTGTCGCAGGCCTGCGTGAGTGTGTTCTTTGAAAGGTCGTGGCGGAGTGAAGTTTCTCTGCTGCGTGAGGAGAATCAGGAGTGAGCTCAGCTTTACATTGATGTCAGAACATTAATGCTGTTCGCTGAGGTGCACATTAGTGAACGACTAAAGTTCTCCCCCACATAAATGTCGCATTGTTTACTTTGTTTATATATTTTTACAGTTGTGTTTTCATGATGTGATTTCTATGTATCATAAAAATTAGAATGATTTACCTTTCAGATGAATTTTATTGTAATTTAGGTGCCATTTGATGTCAAAAGATGCTCAACCCTTAATTTTTCTGGACAGGCAAATAAGTGATTACATAAATTTTGTGTTAAAATGGCATTCCTTACAATCAACATTAAGCTACTATTTCTGTTGACATCATTGCAATCATCTTGCGGTAAAACCAAATGCACTTTTGTGAACAATGCAGGCGCGACGAGAAATAAATGTCATTATTCCTAGCTGCAACAAAGCAAGCGGGGAAAATTGAAACAGGCTCCGTCCATCCATCCGTCCGTGCGTCCCAATCAGTAGTACACTTCAGAATTCTGAAAGTATGAAAGTTATTGCCTTGAAACTTGGCATGCATGTGGTCTAGGGGATGTCATTATATGATTTGATAATAGGAAATTTGACATTTGATTTTTTCCAATTATCATGGAAACAAATTGGAACTTAGTGTCACGTAACTGGAAAGGGGTAGGCTTTGTTTACGGAGCATAACAAATTAGCTATTAAGTGGTGGGGGATATATACAACTATCTTCTTGTTTTACATGCTTCAAGTAAACATTTCTACATATTTATCTGAAATGAGAGCAATTCTGGAGTTAAAAAGGCTTAATTGGATTCAGTTACCCTTCATGGCTGCCAAACTGTTTGGAGTTGCCGAGTTTTGGCTACTTCCTGCAGGAAAATGTGCTACTGATGGAATGTGGAGTTATGTTACGACTGGCTAATTATAGTCAAAAACAATTATAAACCATATGGGATGAATCTCGATTATGATTTGAGTACTGCACACTTCAGTAAGTGCTTGACTTGCCATCTCTTCATTGCTGTCAGTTTGATTAAATGGTGCTTTATAGCTCTTGAATTTCAGATTTCATTTAACTTGTTTTCATACATTAGGCCCACCTGCTGGGAAATGAGGGATTATTCCAGATATTGAGCAGTAATAAACATTTAAGAAGTCCACTGTAGGAATACTAATGTCGAAACCGCCAAGTGTTACGACTTTGGCAGAAATCTAAATTGTGCGTTTATGTTGCTGTTGCTCTGTGATACGCGTTTGAAATTATGGGATGTACAGTCTCATCGCCAGCCTGCTGCAGATGCTGCCGACTTCCTGTGTCTGCCATGTTCTGCCTTCTCTCGCAAATGTCATCCTGCTCTTATTTCTGTCCTTCAGTCCTGTCGTGTGTTTGGTATTTAACTGCAGTTATTGCTTTATATTTAACTGCGGTCATTGCTTCATGTGGCATCTGTGGTAACATTGTGACATGATCGATGGAATAATTGCAGCCATGCGAAATGTACTGCTCAAAAAAATGAAGGGAACACTTAATCATCATAGTTTAACACCAAGTCCGTTAAACTTCAGAGATATCAGTCTGTCCATTTAGGAAACACAAGTGATTGTGCTTTGGTGCAACAGGTGTAATGGAGGGGCAAAAGCAAGGCAGCCCCCAAATAGGGAACAGCTGTGCATGTGGTGGCCACAGATAATCGCTCTCTCCTTATCCTTCCTGACAGAATATTCTCTAGTTTTGTGTTCTGCTAGTGTCCTTGTCACAGCTGGTAGCATGAGGCAGTACCTGCAGTCCAATCAGGTTGCATAGGTAGTCCAGCTTTTCCAGGACAGCACTTCCATGCGTGCAGTTGCAAGGTTTGCTGTGTCTCCCAGCACAGTCTCAAGAGCGTGGAGATGCCAGGAGACGGGCCGTCACACGAGGAGAGCTGGACAGGGCTGTAGAAGAGCATCAGCCCAGCAGCAGGACTGTATCTGCTCCTCTGTGTGGAAGGAATATAAGAGCACTGCCAGAGCTCTACAAAATGACCTCCAGCAGGTTACTGGTGTGCATGTTTCTGACCAAACTGTCAGATACAGACTCCCTGAGGGCGGCATGAGTGCTCGATGTCCTCTAGTGGGCCCTGTGCTCACAGCCCAGCGCCATGCAGCTCGAGTGGCATTAGCCAGAGATCACCAGAATTGGCAGGTCCGCCATTAGTGCCCCGTTCTCTTCACAGATGAGAGCAGGTTCACACTGAGCGCGTGTGAGAGGCGTGAAACAGTCTGGAGACGCCGTGGTAAATGTTATGCTGCCTGTAACATCAGCCAGCATGACTGATTTGGCAGCGGATCAGTGATGGTCTGGGGAGGCGCATCCTTGGAGAGTCGCACAGACCTCCATGTCATTGCCAACAGTACCCTGACTGCTGTTGGGTTCTGGGATTAAATCTTTAGAGCGACTGTCAGACCTTATGCTGGTGCAGCGGGTCCTGAGTTCCTCCTGGTGCGGGACAGTGCCCCGGCTCATGTGAGCAGAGTGTTGGCAGCTCCTGGATGACGAAAGCATTGATGCCATAGACTGGCCGTCTCGTTCCCCTGACCTAAATCCAACTGAGCACCTGTGGGCTGTTATGTATGGGTGCATCCAACGCCGCCAAGTCCCACCACAAACTATGCAGAAGCTCACTGATGCCCTGATCCAGGTCTGGAAGGAGATCCCCCCCCAGGACGCCATCCGCTGACTCATCAGGAGCGTGCGCTGACGTTGTCAGGACTGCATACAGGCACGCATGGGCCATTATGAGTTGCTGTGATAAATTTACGCAAGTTGATAAGCATGTGATTTCAATTTTGTACTTTCATTTTCAGGGTGATTTTGAATCCAGTCCTCAGTGGGTTGATAATTTTAGTTTCCATTGACCGTTGTTCCATCATTTTGTTCTTAAAAAAACTCGACAATGTGTATTAGCATTGATTTTCAACTTGAATAATTTGCTCATCAAGATCTGGTACTTGATTTAAGTGTTCCCTTAATTTTTTGAGCAGTGTATATGGTTTTGTATAAATCTATCTTTGAGACATGAACCCTTTCGGAGAGTGAGGGTGTTTTTTTTTTTTTTTTTTTTTTTTTTTACCGACTCATAAAACAATTTTCTGAAGGGTTATTGTTGCTAGAATGTTTGTTTGTCTGAGCTCGTGTCAGTTATGTACTTACAGAATGAGCGTGCACAGCGCAATACCTGTTTGCGCCACTAGGGGCCGCAGTGTCCTAACAATGGTGCGCTGAAGAGATTTCAAGGCCCAAGCGGCGTCATCTTGGAAATTTTTTTTTTTTTTTTTTTTTTATTTGTGTTCTTGAAGTCCATTGAAATCAGTCACTAGTAGTGATTGTTACATCAGCATTACATATTTGTGATGGAGCATCTTAAGCTGTTATCTTAAGATGAGTTGAATAATGACTGTTAGAGGAATATCGGATGGTGCTGAATGTAGTTCATCCTGTATGTGCTGTGGTGTGTGTTACAGGCTGTGCCTGACCCTGCATTCAGGTCTGTTCTCTGCCCCTCCCCTTTCAGACGCGGAGATCCGCGGTCGCCGGCGTTTCTTTAAGAAGCAGCGCGGTAAGGAGGTGCTGATGGCGGTTTCCTACAGCCGCGCCCCAGCTGGCCTGCCCCCCCGCCTTCAGCCCGGGCCTGGGTGCCTCGCCCCCGGCCGCCCTCCCCCCATTCACGGCCCGCCTGCGCCCCCTGTCCTACCCTACGAGCACTACAGGCCGCACCCGGCCCCCAGGCCCTCCCGCGGGTACGTGCCCCCCAGGTCAGTGTGCTGGCTGCTGCTGTCGGTGCTCTCTCAGAGCGCATGCTGAATGCGTGAGCACGACGCTGTTTACTTGCTTATTGATTGAAGTGCTTGAAAAACGTGCCATACATTCTTTACATTTCTGCATTGTCAAGCTCTTTTTGTTATTATAATTTAAATGCACATGAGGGCCAGCTATAAATGGTAGTCCGTATCTGTTTGTATTAAAATAGGACGGTAGCAGCATAGAAATTCTGTGTTGAGTATTTATATAGCCTTCATGGTTTGTTGTGTTGTGAATACTGTGGTTTCTCATTTAATTGTTTTTAACATGATTTTTACTGCTCAGTGGTCCCTAGTGCTTATTCACCGAATCATTCTTATGAATAACTCTGTATTTTTATGTATTTTCACCTGATGATGAGAAACTCAGTGTGGATGATGGTGCTCATGTCTGTCTGCGACGCCCCCTCCCTCTCCAACTCTCACCCTGCTCCACTGCTATTGGCCCAGAAGCTCTGCCCGCTTTCTTAACCGGCACCACCTGATTGGTCCAGAGGTGGCATACTACCCAAACCCTGGAAAACGCTGCTACCAGAGCTTTGACAACTACTCGTACCGAGCACGGTAACTCTCCCTCATTTAAACAGGATAAACTCTGAGAACTACAGCTCTACACTGCCAGTTACAGGCAACTGATGATATGACCCTGGAGCAGTGGTTTGTGAACCTTTTCGATGGATAACCAGCCAGATCCAGATATTTGTCTTGTTCCTCCTTAAGGGCACTTGATGTAAGTGATCCAGCCCATTATGAATTGCATCTGGTTATTTAAGGCGGAGCACAACAAATACCTGGATCTGGTTGGTGTGCCTCAAGGAGCACTTTCAGAACCATTGTCTTTCTCAGCCAATTACAACCAACCGATGCCATTACACTGTGCAGCTAACGGCAACCCGCCTGTGACATCACATGACTCTGCCAATTACTGTCAACCAATGCCATCATACTGAACATCCAATTATGATCATCCTGTGGCATCACATGACACAGCCAATCACAGCCAACAGCTGCCACTAACACTTCTCAGCCTATTACAGCCACTCTCTGACATCATAAGGCTCAGCCAAACTGTGCCATCAGACCACACACCCAATTACAGCCAATCTGTGGCAATATACCACCAATTGCCACCCACGTCTGACATCACCCCACACAGCAGATAACCACCAAACGGAAATACAGAGCAAAGGCGCCAGTCGCAGCCGCCATGACACGTCTGGCCGAGCGGCCATTTCGGAGAGGCAGGGCGGAGCTGCCGCTGTGACCCTGTGAGCTTTTAATGGAAGACCCTCAGGCCACGCCACAGAAATCCCATCAGCACATCGATTGGCTGCTCTCGAGGGGCCACCTTCTACTGCCCCAGTAAAGAGATTAATTTACAGTGCGCCGCGCGGGGAGAGCTGCCGAATACCAATCGTGAACATTCCTCTGTAACCTGCTGTGTTCCGTCAGGGGAAGCGTTATGCTCCTATAAAAGAGTAACGGACACGAGTTCTCCCCATCCCCCTTCCTCTGTGCCACAGCTACACATGACCACACTTGTGCTCAGAAGTTTGCAAACCCTGGCTGAATTAGTAAAATTGGTAACTTTTATGAAAGAAAACATGAATGGCCAGGCAAAACACATTTATTTCTTATTTATATTTATTCCTCTCCCCTCCCCTGTGCCACAGCTACACATGACTGTAAAGTGTGAGGCCAGATTTTCTGTCTGAGGCCTAACAGCGGTACGAACTGTGGGCTGTTTGCACAGTGTATATGACAAGGCAGTGTAGCATAGCATAACATAACATAGCATAGCATAACATAAAATAGTGGCGAGGACAGGCTGTTCAGCCCAACTAGGCTCGCCAGTTTCTTTATACTATTGTGAATATATCACTTCAGATACTCAATGACTCAATGGTATCTAGCTTTAAGTCAAGACTGCTCTTGAAAACTCCCAAGGTCTCTGCCTCAACAATATGGTCAGGCAAGCTATTCCACATCGAAATTACTCTTTGGGTGAAAAAATATTTCCTAATGTCAGGGCTAAATTTACCCTTGGTCAACTTCCATTTGTGACCCCGAGTTCTACTAACAATCCTACATAATTCACTTTGTTAATCCCTTTAACATATTTAAAGACCTCAATCAGATCACCCCTTAGTCTCCTTTTCCTAAGACTAAAGAGATTAAGGATCTTCAGCCTCTTCTCATAGCTTTAATCTTTTATACATGGAATTGGCTTAGTGGCTCTTCTCTGAACTTTTTCTAGAGCCTCTATATCTTAAAGTATGGTCCCCAGAACTGTACACAATACTCCAGATATGGTCTGACGAATGTGTTGTACAAGAGAAGTATGACCTCCTTGGATTTGTACTCAATACTTTTGGCAATGTATCCCAGCATCCGATTGGCTTTTTTAACTGCTACGGCACAATGGCTAGAGCCTGTGGGGGCTTGGTCAACGATCACTCCCAGATCTTTTTCATGTGGAGCACATTCCAGTTTTAAACCTCCCATGAAGTAATCCTGTCTGTTTTTGTTACCTACATGTACTACTTTACATTTCGCCACATTAAATTTAATTTGCCTCATTTCTGCCCAATTCTGGATTCTATCCAAATCATCCTGAATCACTTTAGTGCTCTAAACTATTTGCCAAACCTCCCAATTTAGTATCATCCGCAAATTTAACTAATTTACTCTCAATATTCCTATCAAGGTCATTAATGTAGATGAGGAACAGCAGGGGTCCCAACACCGATCCCTGGGGGACGCCACTCCCCACCATACCTAGCTCAGATGAGATTCCACTGACCACCACTCTTTGTGTTCTGTCCTGTAACCAGTTTTGAATCCACTCCAGAATACCTCCTGTAACTCCAAAGGAGCTCATTTTAAAAATTGGTCTCTGATGCAGTACTGTAACAAATGCTTTCTGAAAATCCAAGTATATGGAGCGTTCGTGATAACCTGAAATGTTTTTATCTAAATGCAAGAAGCATTAAAAATAAATTTTGAAAACTTGAGGCCGTTATGATTAGTGAAGGCTATGACATAGTTGGGATTACAGAGACATGGCTTAGTGAAGAGGATGGAGATGAATATAATGTAGAAGGTTATAAGCTCTTTAGGAAGGATAGATGCAATAGGCGAGGAGGGGGTGTTGCACTCTATGTGAACGAACACATAAATGTGCAGGAAATTCCTGAAATTGAACATTCCTTGCCCTGCAAAGATATCTGGGTCAGGCTCACTGGCAAACACGAGACTGGTTTAAACATAGGTGTATGCTATCGACCACCAGCTTTGGACAGTACAGTCAATGAAATGCTCTTTAAGAGGATTACGCAAGCTTGTAGAGGAGGAGGGACTATTATTATGGGAGACTTAAATTATCCTGGTATTGATTGGGAAAAGGTGAAAGGACAGGGGAGGGGGGAGGAAGAATTTCTAGATGTCATAAATGATAATTTTTTGTTGCAGTATGTTAATAAACCTACAAGAGAGAAGGCAATTTTTGACTTAGTGCTCTGTAATGACCCAGATAGAATTAGCAATGGTGAGGTACGGGAGCCACTTGGGACAAGTGATCACTCTACTATTAATTTTGAGGTTTCATGGGAAGTTAAAAAGGTGTCTCCAAAAACAAAAATTTTCAATTTTAGGCGAGCAAACTTTGACAGGATGCACTCATATCTAAGTGAAATAAAATGGGAGACACTCCTGGACTGTGAGTCTGTAACTGAGATGTGGGAAAGATTTAAATTTGTCGGGTTTTAATTAATTCACAATGCAAATTCATTCCAAAGGTGTCCAAAAGTAAGCTGAAAAAAAAAAGATGCAGAATCCTCAGTGGATGACCGCAGCTATTCTAATACTGTAGGAGTTTGAGGGAAAAGAGGAATCTTTATAAGATGTACATAGAGGATAACAATGAGATTACTAAATGGCCGAATACTGTAAAATGCGGGCTGTGGTCAAAAAAGAGCTGAGGAACGCTAGAAGACTGTATGAAAGACAAATTGCAGAGGGGCAAAACAAACCCTAAGCGCTTTTTTCAGTACTGTAGTAGAAAAAGGAAAGTCAAAGAGCAGGTTAAGTGCATAAAGAATAAAAATGGATCGCTGCTATATAATAACAAGATATTAGGACACCTTAAACGGTTACTTTGTCGAGAATTTTACCTTAGAGCGGTCTTTACATATTTTCGCCAGAGGGCATGTCCAATGCTCAAGATTATTTAGCCAAATTGAGGTTAGGGATAACGTAGTATTAGACAAGTTGCATAAACTAAAGGCAGATAAGGCGACTGGGTCCTGATGGCTTATATCCTAGAGTGCTCAGGGAAGTTAGTGAGATCATCTTTAAGCCAAGCTATCCACCATCTTTAGACGGTCTTTAGAAACTGGAGAAATACCAAATGATTGGAAACAGGGTAATATAATACCAATATATAAGAAAGGGGACCGTACTGAACCAGGTAATTACAGGCCAGTCAGTTTAATCTTGCATTGGTCTTTAGAAACAAAATATTGAATCTAATATCATAAAAGATCAGCTGGACTTATTTCTTGAACGTAATAATATCTTGAGGGATAGCCAACATGGTTTCCATAGGAAGGTCATGCCTGACAAACCTTCTGGAATTTTTTTGAAGAGGCCACCAAGACTTATGACCAGAGCAGGGCTTATGACATCATATATTTGGATTTTCAGAAAGCATTTGACACAGTACCGCATAAGAGACTAATTTTTAAAATGACCTCCATTGGAGTTACAGGAGGTATTCTGAAGTGGATTCAAAACTGGTTGCAGGACAGAACACACAGAGTGGTGGTCAGTGGTATCTCATCTGAGCTAGGTATGGTGGGGAGTGGCGTCCCCCAGGGATCGGTGTTAGGACCCCTGCTGTTTCTCATCTACATTAATGACCTTGATAGGAATATTGAGAGCAGATTAGTGAAATTTGCAGATGATACTAAATTGGGAGGTTTGGCAAATAGTTTAGAGTCCACTAAAGTGATTCAGGATGATTTGGATAGAATCCAGAATTGGGCAGAAATGTGGCAAATGAAATTTAATGTAGCGAAATGTAAAGTAGTACATGTAGGTAATGAAAAACATTAGATGGGATTACTTCATGGAGGTTTTAAACTGGAATGTGCTCCACAAGAGAAAGATCTGGGAGTGATTGTTGACCAAACCCTCACAGGCTCTAGCCATTGTGCCGTAGCAGTTAAAAAAGCCAATCGGATGCTGGGATACATTGCCAAAAGTATTGAGTTCAAATCCAAGGAGGTGATGCTTCTTTTGTACAACACATTCGTCAGACCACATCTGCAGTATTGTGTACAGTTCTGGGGACCATACTTTAAGACAAAGAGGCTTTAGAGAAAGTTCAGAGAAGAGCCACTAAGCTAATTCCAGGTATAAAAGATGAAAGCTATGAGAACAGGCTGAAGATCCTTAATCTCTTTAGTCTTAGGAAAAGGAGACTAAGGGGTGATTTGATTGAGGTCTTTAAATATGTTAAAGGGATTAACAAAGTGAATTATGTAGGATTCCTTCAACCAAGTGTTGTTAGTAGAACTCGGGGTCACAAATGGAAGCTGACCAAAGGTAAATTTAGCACTGATATTCGGAAATATTTCTTCACCCAAAGAGTAATTTCGGTGTGGAACAACTTGCCTGACCATATTGTTGAGGCAGAGACCTTGGGAGTTTTCAAGAGCAGGCTTGACTTAAAGCTAGATAACATTGAGTCATTGAGTATCTGAAGGGATATATTCACAATAGTACAAAGAAACTGGCAAGCCTACTTGGGCTGAACGGCCTGTTCTCGCCATTCATGTTATGTTATGTTATGTTAAATATGATGTCATAAGCCCTGCTCTGATCATAAGTCTTGGTGGCCTCTTCAAATAATTCCAGAAGGTTTGTCAGGCATGACCTTCCCTTACGGAAAAGATGTTGGCTATCCCTTAAGATATTATTACGTTCAAGAAGTAATTCCAGCTCGTCTTTTATGATTGATTCCAGTATTTTGCATGCAATGCACGTTAAACTGACTGGCCTGTAATTTCCTGGCTCAGTATGGTCCCCTTTCTTATATATTGGTATTATATTGTCCTGCTTCCAATCATTTGGTATTTCTCCAGTTTCTAAAGACAGTCTGAAGATAGCGGAGAGCGGCTTAAAGATGATCTCACTAACTTCCCTGAGCACTCTAGGATATAAGCCATCAGGACCCGCCGCCTTATATGCCTTTAGTTTATGCAACTTATCTAATACTTCATTATCCCAAACCTCAATATCTGCTAAATAATCTTTAGCGTTGGACATGCCCTCTGGCCTAATAAAAATCCACTCTGAGGTAAAATTCTCAACAATCTATCTATTTAAGGTATCAGCAATATCCTTATTCTCGTACAGCAGCGATCCATCTTTATTCTTTATGCACTTAACCTGCTCTTTGACTTTCCTTTTTCTGCTACAGTACTGAAAGAAGCGCTTAAGGTTAGTTTTAGCCCCTTCTGCAATTTGTCTTTCATACAGTCTTCTAGCATTCCTCAGCTCTTTTTTGACCACAGCCCGCATTTTACAGTATGCAGCCTTAGTGTTCTCATTGTTATCTTTTATGTACATCTTATAAAGATTCCTCTTTTCCCTCAAACTCCTACAAATAGCTGTGGTCATCCACTGAGGATTCTGCTTTTTCAGCTTACTTTTGGACACCTTTGGAATGAATTTGCATTGTGAAAGTAAAACCCCCTTAAATCTTTCCCACATCTGATTTGCAGCCCTTCAATCAAGGAATGTCTCCCATTTAGTTTTGCTGAGATATGAGCGCATCCGATCAAAGTTTGCCCGCCTTAAATTGAACGTTTTGGTTTTCGAAGACACCTTTTTAACTTCCCATGAAACATAAAAATTAACAGTAGAGTGATCACTAGTCCCAAGTGGCTCTAGTACCTCAACATTGCTAATTCTATAAGGGTCATTACAGAGCACTAAATCCAAAATTGCCCTCTCTGTTGGTTTACTAACATACTGCACCAAAAAATTGTCATTTATAACATGTAGAAATTCTTCCTCCCCTTTACCCTGTCCTTTCACCATTTTCCAATCGATACCAGGATAATTGAAGTCTCCCATAATAATAGTCTCTCCTCCTCTACAAACCTGCCTAATCCTCTTAAAGAGCATTTCATTCACAATACTGTCCAAAGCTGGCGGTCAATAGCATACTCCTATGTTTAAACCTGTCTCGTGTTTGCCAATGAGCCTAACCCAGATATCTTCACAGGGCAAGAAATGTTTAATTTCAGGAATTTCCTGCACGTTTATGTTTTTGTTCACATATAGTGCTACACCCCCTCCTCGCCTATTGCATCTATCCTTCCTAAAGAGCTTATAACCTTCTATATTATATTCATCTCCATCCTCTTCACTAAGCCATGTCTCTGTATACACACTTCCTGGACACAGTACATGATACAACGTTGTAGATGCCTGTATTGGAGACATCCCTGTTTGGCTTTGAGTTCTTGGAACATTTGAGTGATTATATCTGTGTTATCTTTCTGATAAAGATACCTGCATTACAGATATCCCTGTTTGCATGTTGAGGTGTGTGTGTTTGTGTGTGAGTGAGTTCCGGCAGCAGTAGAATAAAAATTGTAGCTGTCTTATGGGTGTTCATATGTTTGATAAAGATAACTGCATTAGAGATCTCTCTCATCTGTGTGTGAGAGTTCCTGCAGCAGAGCAGTAATTGTGGCTGTGTTATGGGTGTTCATATGTTTGATAAAGATACCTGCATTAGAGATCTCTCATCTTCTGTGTGTGTGAGTTCCTGCAGCAGGAGTCGCAGACAGATGCACTCTGTGAATAAGGAGTGTCAGTTCAGCTTCGTACCCGAGGCCGGGGAGGACGCTGCAGACCTGGAAGGAAACATCACCTTCTACGAGATTGAGGAGGGCGACGAGAACGCCTTCCCTCCCCTTCCTGTAAGCCTGACGCCAGGTTCCCCCCCCCCTCATGAAACACACTGAGCAGCCGCTTTTACGTCTGTACCAGTGTGCCCTAAAGCTCTTCTCGAGTACCACCAGACCTGGTCCTAATGCTCAGTCGAAACACTTATCTCCACCACCTATCTTTCCTTCCCTGTGCCAAAATTGCTCATGGTCTACTATACTATTCAAAAAAAAGTAGGGGATATTGGATTTACAAGTACCATGAAATGCAGATCAAGAGGTCAGGAAGGAAACAAATGACATAAAAACATTAAGGAAACATTTGTCAATTTATTCGAAACCCTGTGTACAGTCAGTAAAGGACAGATTCTCCAGAATAAGGGTCGACACAAACACAGGGTCACACAGCAAATTTACCACCATTGTGAAACAGAGTCAGTAGCGGGTAAAACCCCTCGGTTGGCTAGACAAGCTCGAATTCGGGCGTGGCATACTCCTAACGAGACGTCCCAGGTCATTTTGGGGAACGTTATTCCATTCCTGTTGCAATGCTGCAGCAAGTTCTTGGACATTGGCAGGAGGTTGTTGACGTTGGTGTAGCCGCTGTCCAAGCATGTCCCAGACATGCTCCATTGGGGGAAAGGTCCGGACTGAGTGCTGGCCATGGTAATGTGGTGATATTCTGCTGCTGGAGGTAATCTGTAATGATCCTGGCCCTATGACATCTGGCATTGTCATCTTGGAAAATGAAACGGCGGCCATAACGACGTGCAAACGGCACAACATGGGGTGCCAAGATGTTGTCCCGTAGTACTGCCCTGTGACACGTCCAGCAACAACATGCAAGTCTGTTCTGCCGGCAGCAGTGATGCCTCCCCACACCATTACAGATCCACCCCCATACGGATCATGTCTAATGACGTTAACGCCATGGAAACGTTCGTTACGTCGGCGCCAAACCCTCCTGCGCCTGTCAAGGAAGTCCACAGTGAACCTCGACTCATCTGAGAACATTACGCTGTTCCATCGGCGATTATCCCAGCGTTGATGATGACGACACTATTGGAGTCTGGCCCTAAATGTGACGATCCCTCAAACAGGGAATGACACACGAGGACGCCGGGCGTGTAAGTGAAATCTGTGCAGACGATTCCTGATGGTCTGGCCACTCACTACCAAGCCAGTATCCCTTTGAAGTTGAGACCTTATCTGATTTGCTGTTACCATACGATTTCTCAAGACAATAGTGCGGATGAATCTGTCCTGAGCCTGAGTTGTTGCCCTTGGTCGACCGGATCGTGGTCTATCCTGAACAGACCCTGTAGCACGATGTCTGGACCATAATCTGCTGATGACAGACTGGGAAACATTCATTGCCCTTGCCACAACGACCTGTCTTGTGCCAACCTGTAGCATGCCAAGGGCACGTAACCTCTCCTCCTGTGTTAGACGGCGATGGTCTCTGTTTAATTAACGACTTCAACCACTGATAATCTGATGCTTTCTCTTCAAAATCTTCCTTTACAGTGGCTCTAACCTTCCAATTCAGAGTCATGCAAATTTGTGGCACAACCCCCTTGATCATCAATAGCATCCCGTGCAGATCGTGAGAGTGTCATTGATGTGTTTGGGTGATGAATTTCTTTGGAAATGCTTCCTCAGTAAGGAACTATACAACATGGTTTCGTATCCCTTTGTATATGTGAAAATTTTGATCTCAAAATAAAATATCCCCTACTTTTTTTGAATAGTATACAAAACCCAAAACCAGTGAAGTTGGCACGTTATGTAAATCGTAGATAAAAACAGAATACAATGATTTGCAAATCCTTTTCAACTTATATTCAATTGAATACACTGCAAAGACAAGATGTTTAACGCTTCAAACTGAGAAACTTTATTTTTTTTTTTGCAAATAATCATTAACTTAGAATTTAAAGGCAGCAACACATTGCAAAAAAAAGTTGGCACAGGGGCCTTTTTACCACTGTGTTACATCACCTTTCCTTTTAACGACACTCAGTAAACGTTTGGGAACTGAGGAGACCAATTTTTGAAGCTTTTCAGGTGGAACTCTTTCCCATTCTTGCTTGATGTACAGCTTAAGTTGTTCAACAGTCCGGGGTCTCCGTTGTCGTATTTTACGCTTCATAATGCGCCACACATTTTCAATGGGAGACAGGTCTGGACTACAGGCAGGCCAGTCTAGTACCCGCACTCTTTTACTACGGAGCCATGCTGTTGTAACACGTGCAGAATGTGGCTTGGCATTGTCTTGCTGAAATAAGCAGGGGCGTCCATGAAAAAGACGTTGCTTGGATGGCAACATATGTTGCTCCAAAACCTGTATGTACCTTTCAGCATTAATGGTGCCTTCACATATGTGTAAGTTGCCCATGCCTTGGGCACTAATACACCCCCATACCATCACAGATGCTGGCTTTTGAACTTTGCGCCTATAACAGTCCGGATGGTTCTTTTCCTCTTTGGTCCGGAGGACACGACGTCCACAGTTTCCAAAAAAACAATTTGAAATGTGGACTCGTCAGACCACAGAACACTTTTTCCACTTTGCATCAGTCCATCTTAGATGAGCTTGGGCCCAGCGGCCGGGCGGCGTTTCTGGGTGCTGTTGATAAATGGCTTTCGCTTTGCATTGTAGAGTTTTAACTTGCACTTGCAGATGTAGCGACGAACTGTAGTTACTGACAGTGGTTTTCTGAAGCGTTCCTGAGCCCATGTGGTGATGTCCTTTACACACTGATGTCGGTTTTTGATGCAGTACCGCCTGAGGGGTCGAAGGTCACGGGCATTCAATGTTGGTTTTCGCCTTGTCGCTACGTGCAGTGATTTCTCCAGATTCTCTGAACCTTTTGACGATATTACGGACCGTAGATGATGAAATCCCTAAATTTCTTGCAATAGCTCGTTGAGGAATGTTGTTTTTAAACTGTTCGACAATCAGCTCACGCATTTGTTCACTAAGTGGTGACCCTCGCCCCATCCTTGTTTGTGAATGACTGAGCATTTCAGGGAAGCTGCTTTTATACCCAATCATGGCACCCACCTGTTCCCAATTAGCCCGTTCACCTGTGGGATGTTCCAAATAAGTGTTTGATGAGCATTCCTCAACTCTGTCTTTTTTGCCACTTGTGCCAGCTTTTTTGAAACATGTTGCAGGCATCAAATTCCAAATGAGCTAATATTTGCAAAAAATTACAAAGTTCACCTGTTCGAACATTAAGTAACTTGTCTTTGCAGTGTATTCAATTGAATATAGGTTGAAAAGGATTTGCAAATCATTGTATTCTGTTTTTATTTACGATTTACACAACGTGCCAACTTCACTGGTTTTGGGTTTTGTATTAACAAGATTTTAATCTTTTAAACAATTTGTGGGTGCAGGGTTTGAGGAATAGTTTTGTTTTACTGGAGGTAATTTTAGTTCAGAGACCATCCATTAGAAAGTGAATTTTATGCCAACTTTTGAAATGCCACAACTAAGAAAATGTGAGTTTGGCGCATTTCCCTCTACTCGTTTGGAGGGAATAAACTGGGCTTCGCAGGGGGGGTCATTCCACACCGAACTGAACAGGGCTCCCGGCCTTACCCCCTCCGATTTCCGAGAAACCTATTTTAAGAATAGCCCTTAGGACCAATAATGAGTTGCCCAAATTTCAGTGCCAACGGTGCAATAGTTTTTGAGATACACGCCTTTGAAATTTGCCGACCACGCCCACAGTGCCATTTGGTACCATTTGGTGAATGGTGATGTCGACAGTTAAAATTTGCTGAAAAAGTTTCATACAAGTAATCTCTTATCCTTTATGTCCACGTATACCAAGTTCCATCGACTAGCCGAAACTCCTTCAGGTAAAAAGTTGATGGGACAATTATCCTTGATCACAGTGAAAATGCTAATTAATCCAAGGAGTGTTTTTTATCTTTAAAAAAAAAAAAAAAAACAGATATTGGTAGCAGGTTACACTGTACAACAATTAAAGCCACGTTTCTTAGTATTTAACATAAATTGGTGCATTAATATTTCTAATTTAGAAAAAATATCAAGACTTTAAGATGAGCAATTTTAAGATGCTTTATTGACGACACTGGACAATGTGTAATATAGAGAGATCATAAATTTCCTAGTTAAGGAGATAGAACAATTCGGATTCACTTTGTAAATATGTTTTTCAGGAGTACAACCAGATTGTTTGAAGTAAACTTCAGTAGTATTTGATGTTTAATTTACATTTTGGGTTTTTGGTCATGTGGTGTATTTCAGACTTTTGTTTTAGTCGAGCCAAACCGATGTCAAGGGGCCAAATGCGTTTTGGTACTTGCAAAGTCGATATAAAATGTATCCGTTTACGATCCGTGATATTTTAAAGCTTTAAGTAGAAAACTATCAAAAGCCACCCCTTTGGATTAATTAGCATTTTCATTGTGATCAAGGATAGTTGTCCTATCAATTTTTGCCTGAAGGGGTTTCGGCTAGTCGATGGAACTTGGTATACATGGACATAAAGGATAAGAGATTACTTGTATGAAACTTTTTCAGCAAATTTTAAAGCAGCACTATGTAGTTTTCGCCAGATTTGCTCGCGGTGTCCCCCTGCAGTTGATAAACGGTATTGTCTGCAACAACTGTCGTAAAATCTGACTAGACGAGCATTTGTTGACAAGCCAACGACACCAGTGAACTTTCTGAAGCAGGACATGTAATGTGCGATCCGATCAACCATGTCTTCAGACCAGGTAAGGGAGACTTAAAAATAGGTCTAACTCACGTAGATGGCGAAGTCCACACTACAACTATAACGGCAATGATAATGGCAAACAACATTGTTGCAGTCACTTTCAGAGCGATTTTATGCACAAACTGACCGCCAATCGAAATCCATCGGAATTTACAGGGTTTCACGTTCATTCAACACGGCAGATGACATCACAGAGAAAAAAGAGCTCTGACACAGCTGGAACGCACAACATCAATGTTTACACAATGATATCGTTCATCAGTTTTGATGCTCAAATCGATATGGTTATCATTACAGTTATCTTTCTCAGTGTGGATGGCCCTTTACAGCATTTTATGCAGGCACTTTGCATGTCAGGAACGAAACCTAGAATCCGACCACAAAATCGTCATGCACAGAACCGATTAGCTTGTGCAATAAAACAAGGGAATTGGCAAAAAACCCTGAAACGACAATGGTACATGCCAAGCCAGATCATTACCTTATCCCTCCGAAATAAAACACGACAAACCTTTTATCTGTAGTACTCTATACGGGAGTGAAGAACACATTTTATGATCAAAAATTTTGACTGGCGACTAGTTTAGCAATGTTTGCCAGCTAGCGATAGCATGACAACTAGCTAGCATGTCAGATACCATCTAGATAGATAAATCGCTGTAGACGATTATTTGACTGAGCATAAACGGGATACTAGATGATTTCAATGACACAGCCTGACACAAAGCAAGTTGAAACGCACTAGAACTAAATCTAGAATGAAGCATTAAGGTAACAATTTGTACTTACTTGTCCAAAAGTAACAACAGCAGGTCGCCATCGGTCGGACATCCTTCCTCCTCTTTCAGCTCTCGCCAGCGAGTGAAAGCCGATCCAATGTTGACCCTAGTCCTGGCTCTTATTTTATCGCTTTCTCTTTTTCTCTTAAATGTCTCCTCTGATAACACCTTTGCCTTTTTTGGTTTCCTCGCCGCTTCAGCCATTACAACCACTTCCAACTCTGCTTCATTCTACATTCACTCGCTGGTCTTGAGACACATGGGGGAGGGGGATTGTGTGACGTGTGCCGTAAAGCAGTAAGTAAGTTTGTAGTTCTTTTTCGCCTGGGGTGGCCTGGGTTCCTACCCGAAACCCGAAGTTACATAGTGCCAGTGAAGGCGATGCAGGCGCGATCGAGCCATGACAAAGGTGTCATTCAACTTATTGTGAGTTGATGTATCACCAGAATGATCTTGGAAATATATATTTGAGAGTGAAAAAACTACATAGTGCTGCTTTAACTGTCGACATTACCATTTACCAAATTGTACCAAATGGCACTATGGGCGTGGTCGGCAAATTTCAAAGGTGTGTATCTCAAAAACTATTGCACCGTTGGCGCTGAAATTTGGGCAACTCATTATTGGGCCTAAGGGCTATTCCTAAAATAGGTTTTACGGAAATTGGAGGGGGTAAGGCCGGGAGCCCTGTTCAGTTTGGCGTGGAATGACCCAGAGGGTATTTCCATCAGATCAGCGGTATAGGATACGTTACGCACGGCTGTAGTAAAGGGAGTAGAATAAGTAGAGTTATCGAACTGGGAATAGCTGATCTGTCGTGAGTTTAAGGTTAGTTACATCAGAGCTTATTCAGCAAAAGTGTTTCCATCCAATTTGGCGTGTTAACTTTATCTGAAACAGTAAAAAACCACCTTGAGCGACCGCAAAAACTTCTGTGCTAAATTGAGGAAGGTTTTTTTTCTAGTTTTTTTCGGTTTTCATCAACATTTTGTAATGCGACACTTCAGAATGCACATAAAAATGCATTGATGGAAACATGGCTGTTGAGGCAGTGATGTGCTTAACCCTTTGAGCGCTGGATAAATTTTCAAGGAATTAAAATTTAATTATCCTGAGCTGTTGAAAACCTATCATGTGTCAACTTGTTTAACTCTTTCAACCCCAGATATTCTAGCATCACTATACCCTTCAACCCCACAGCCCTCTGTAGAGGGCTGGTCATTATCTGGACAATGTATCTTACTGTTATCTCTGGAATCCCATTAAATGTAACCTGATATGTTCCAATCAATTAGTCAGATTGTTTGAATTTTCCCTACAGGAATTTGGGGTTGAAGGGAATATGTTGGTCAGCCCTCTGTAGAGGGCTGTGGGGTTGAAGGAGTTAAAAGAGCTCCCTTGCGGGAGCTCTTTTAAACAAGTTGCCACACGATAGGTTTTCAACAGCAGCTGACTTTGATATTCTACATCATTGGGCAGCTATAGTTGCCCGCGGCGCTGAAAGGGTTAAGGTGCTGTCATCAGAAGCCTCGTTGATGGTGTTGATTAGCTGTGTCCGTTGTGCTTGAGGCGGAACACAGCACACACCTGGATCAGGATACAGGTAGGCGAGGAGAGGTTCAGGAATCGCTGTATCGGACACCTGCGTTATGTTCAGTGTGGCTCTGGTATGTGTGAGGCGTCTGTAAAGCATGATGTAATGCTGGTGGCCGTTATGTTGGCGAACCGTCGGGCCTATGAGATCATGAGCAGTAGAAGTGTTGCTGTGTTTGACGTGGCGGTGGTGGTGGTGGGGGGGGAACAGACTCGCTGTAACAGACCTGCGCGTGTCCCCCCCCCCCAGGCCGTCTCCAGCCCCCTGGTTCCAGCTCCCACCACATTCTGGGTGCAGCGAGGGCCGAGCCCCAACCCTGGGGCCGACAAGCCTACTGTGACATCATCAGAGGAGGACCCTGAGGACCGGAGCACTAACGGGGACCAGGGTAACAGGAGCGATCCATTCCTGCTCACGGGGGGAGTGGGAATCTTCCATTAGCAGGGTGGAAAGTGTAGGAACAGCTATGAGATTCGATGGCTTGATTTAAAAAAAATAAATAAATAAAATTAAAGTACAAGGGTCAATGACGTGACATTGTCAGAGTGCTCTACTTTGGTTTTAAAAAAACTGTAATGATTCATAATAGGCATTTTATTCTGTAAAACCTGTTTAATTTGAACATATTTCCAGTTTATCATAAAAATGATATATATTTTATGTTTTGCCCTCTCAAACCCTCAAAATGTTTGGTGGCGCAACCGTCTGAGCAAGTTAATACTGTGAAATGTATTAAATATGTAATTTAAAATATGAATTAATATAATATTAATATGGGGGCATAGTTTTGTATTGAAAACCTTTCAAATAAATAAAGTTTAATAGTTTAATTGTGCTTAAATTGTTTGGAAAACCAAAATACCCGCCCCCTACAATAAAGAATCCATAAGTTACTTTTAATACCCAGATCAATTACAAAATAGTAATGTATTAGCCAGAGTAGACACTCTCAGGTATACTTACTAAAAAAATCACTTAGGAAAAAAAGAGGGAAGTGTTTTTTTTTTTTTTTTTTTTTTTTTTTCCCCAATAAACTTTTGGTTGCGCCACCTGACATTTTTTGGCTGGTGAAATTGCAAATACAGTCTAAAACTGTACTCAACCCCTGTAAATGTTGTGCAACCATTAAGACTTGTTTAAACGCATTCTTCTTACTTCAAATAAATGTATTCTGTTCATTTTTAAAGATTCATTAAAAAAAAAAAAACATTTTTAAAAGGCTTATTTGTCATTGACCCACAAGCTTAATTTATAAGTTTCATTTTTAGTTGATGCTCTAAAGCTGATGCACTCAACCCTGATCCTGGATTTCTGCCGTCCTGCTGGTTTTCTCTCCAACCAAAGTACTTCACAGTGAGCCGCTAGTAGCCTTAGGTGTGCCAACTCAGGGTTAAAATGAAAACTATCTCCAGGAATAGAGTTGGTTATCTTTGTGCTAAAGAATGGAGGAGAAGCTCTTGTAACATCCACAAACGTATGCAACGTATGCGAGCAGATATTTATGATATTCCTCATCAGTACTTGGGTTTCATCTCCTCCTGTTGTCATGTATGGGTGTGGTGTATCTTCAGTGCTGAATCTCACGCAGTTGTGTTTAAGCGTAATTCTGTCTGCAGGTGAATATCCTGAGGAGTACATGTACAGAGCGCCAGGTCAGTCCTGTAAAATTGCCCCCGGGGGCAGATAATGTGTGTAGGCAGAGGTGGGCAATTCCAGGCCTGGGGGGCGGGGCTATGCGAATGCAGGTTTTTGTCTCCACCAATTATCCTGGGTAAAATGGCTCAATATGCAAACGTGAATTTCCTCATAGATTGGATCACAGTAAAATGCTTCATTTACGGGATCTTGAACAGTTTTCGGTGGTCATTAGATTTAAAAAAAAAAAAATGCTGGTAGAATGTAAAATTTCATAAATAGTTTTGCTAATTAAGATAATTTGGGAATGAAAGGCCACAGTGTGGAGTGAGAGCACAGCGCAGATACACTCCTCACAGCCTCTGGGTTAAGAGATCATTTCTCTCCTGCTTGTGGAGTAAAATCATTGATGCGTGTCTGAGCAGTGCATGATGGGAATGCGAGTTCTGCGCATGTCCTTTTCTCATACAGGGCATGTGTGTAAGCGCACATAAAGTAGATGTTATTAGAATCACACACTCCTGTTCTCTGTTTGGCAGATCCAGGTTTCCAGAGTCCGTCTGTATACACAGCTGCTGAGGCCACTGCCAACCTGGTATATGAACCCCACACACACTCACACACTCTCTCTCACACACTTACACTCACATTCTCTCTCTCTCACACACACACACACACACACACACACACACACACACACACACACACACACATGCACACACAAACCTCGCTCACACACACGTTTCCTATTTTATTTTGCAGACCATTCAGGAAGGAGGCTCTCGCTCTGGCTCTCCACCAGAGGGCAGCGCAACCTACAGTTACTCTCACCAGGTACCAGAGTGTCTGCTCAGTGACAACAGGCCTGCTGTACTGCGCTCTCACAGAATCTCTGCTCTGCTTTACACTCTCTGGCCACACATCTGGCCTACTGTACACTAATTTACGGCTGCTTGCTGTACTCCGAGCGTCCCTGGCCTGGTCTGCTGTGCTCTACAGTCTTGTGTAAATTAATTGGATAAAGCAGGCTGGAGTGGGAAAAACCAAACGACAAAGGATTTCAGAGTTTATTACTTTATTAGCATCTACATTCAGGACTCAGTATGAGATGTGTCCCCTATGGTTCTTGATAAGCTGTTCCACCTGTTTCTGCATGGAGCTGACCAGGTTTTTGCAGGTTGCCTTGATTTCTTCATCATGATGCCGCACCTGGGCAACTGCATCGATGACTTTGGCTTTTGTGCTGCAGTCCTTCTGCTGCAGCCTTGACTTGATGATGGACCAGAGATTCTCAGTGGGATTGAGGTCCGATGAATGACCAGGCCAGTCCAACACAGTTACAGTACTGTGTTGATGATGCAGCCGCATTAGTTGCATCATACAAGTCAAGGAAATTAATGAAACGTGGCTAAAAGGTACTATGCAGTGATCTTTGAGGTGGTTATGTAAAACATCCATCGCTTGGCACGGCTATTTGCGCTCCATTCAGCTCATTCAGTTGACGAGCACCTTTATCCAATTACTTTGCACAAGACTGTGACTCAAATCAGCCTTGGTCTACTGTTCTCTGCCTCAAAATGGCTTTGGTCAGCTGTAGTTATACTCACAATCTCTGTCCTTCTTTACTTTCACTTTCGACACATCTGGCCTACTTTGCCGTTGCTTGCAGCTGCCCTGGTCTACTATATTCCTATTGCAGAGGGGCACACCCCAATTCTGCTAGTGAAGATCAACCTTGTGAGGGGTTAGGGCTCTTGTTAGCACCTACATCTAACTGACCATGATTCAGGGAAGATATTCATTGAGTATGGGTGCTTCAGTGATCGTCCTGCCATCATGTTCTTCCTTTCTCACTGCATATATAATTATTGTTGCATAATTTCAAAAGTTAAATAATGGTTTAATGATCGCTGAAGCTCTTAGACACCTGAGGCTGTCTGTGAGATGATAAACAGCTGGTTTGTAGGAGGTTGTGCACCTTGGAAAGTTCTGTTCGGTCTTGTGTTCCTCAGGTGGTGGTAAAGTCGACGGTCATCTCCACCTCCGCCACCGTCAACACCGCCCCGGCCGCCATCTTCACCTCCAACTCCTCCTGCTCCTCCGGCGGCAGCTCTCAGACCCCTCCCACCTCTCTGGCCTCCTCCGCCAGCCTGGCCCCGCCCCATATGCCGCCTCACTCCATGGGCCGGCCAGGTACCCCCCCCCCCCCGGATTCCTGCGGGACCATGTTCTGTGCTCATAGCTAGGTCAAAATACGCTTTTCATGGATTCAAATACTTTTGTGCATTTGATTTTGCATGCGTGGGCTTGGAATAATACCATAAGTGTAAATCCCAGCCTGTGTCCGAAACCACTTGCTATATAGCGCACTTTAAAGTGGGTTCGCCATTATGTAGGGCTGTCTGAACTGTTGGTAAGAATTATTATCCCCTATATAGTGAACTTATTACATCCCACAATCCACCGCGAGATGTAGTGACCATCCGATGGTCACTAACCCAGCTATACGTCCCATCACGCACTGCACACAAACCGAAAAAAAATTAATTGTGCGACAGCAATGACGTCATTAACAGCGCTGACAAAACGAGCCGGTTAGTGTCCGAAAGCGTTTCTTCCCTCTGCCACTGAGCTCACTATATAGTCACCTACATATGAGTCCCCTTATAGTGAGTAGGGAATAGTGAATGAGTGACTGATTTCGTACACAGCGCTGCTCATCTCTTCCTCTTTGTAGACTCAAATGTCAGGCAAGACCAAACGGACCCAATGGAGCACTGAAAAATATTTGAACACGAAGCATGAACACATAAACGCTGAAGCAGTCATTCTCTATGTTATCCTGGAAGGGCCGGTGTGTGTGCAGGCTTTCAGTCCAGCTAATCAGTGACATAGCTGTGATGGTACACGCCTGACTCTACCGATCTCTACCGTCTCCAGCAATGACCCTCAGGGCTGAGCAGTGTCAGGTGTGTAACTGGCGGGCTGGAATGAAATCCTGCGCCCACACCGGCCCTCTCTGGATGAGGTTGAGGGCCCTGCACTAAAAGGTTTGAACTGGGGGAGAATGGACTCTGCTGGGTGAGTTCAGCGATCTTAAGGGCGCGTGGAGCGTCTATAGCTAGAGCAGTTTGATGCAGTTTTGGTTATATCGCTGCTCCTGTGTTTACTGGCTGAACGCATTCAGTGATGTCTATAATCTTGCCTTGTGAAATACCCAACATCACCAGCCCTGCTGTGGGCCCTGGGGCTGTGCTGTTTAAAATCTGTTTGCTTTCCAACAGAACACAGCTGTGTTGCATTGTGGGTAATGTCTCTTTCACTGCAGGCCTGTCCATGCCGTACCCCGGCGCCTCCAACTGGTTTGTGAACGAGATGGGGGAGACGGTGAACTTGACCCCCCCGCCGCCCTACTCCTATGACCCCAACGGCAGCGACCTGCCCCGAGGTGGGAGTCCGATGCCGATTTATCCGCCACCTCATCCGAGGCGTCGCGATGTAGAGGCTACAGGCCAAGACGCACCGAGAGTGATTATATCTGCCACGATATTGCCTCTGTTTGAGGCGATGAGCCGTCTTTAAAAGGAGCGCCAGCTCGACTCGCAGGGTGATGTTTACGATTGTGTTTTCAGTTCAGTGGCGCTGAGGGTGACGGTTGTTTTCGGTGCATTTTAACTGTATGGTGATTCACTGGGACCTCGATGTCTGGCTCAAGCCCCTGTAAAGCCACAATGACATCAGTCTAGCCATTAAAGGGAGACTTTGCCGATTCCCCCCCCCCCCCAAACTGGCTTTGTATAATTACATTGTGGTTAGTATATGCAAATGAAGATTTACTTTTTTGTGAATGTTGCCTGGACCAAGAATTTCTCTATAATCATTACAAATGTGTCATATGACAGGCAATTTCTGGCTCTTGGGAGGTTGATCGAACTACAGATTGTACTTTGGCATTTTTGGAAACTTTAGGATGTCGAGTAGACATCAGAATAAACCACTAAAGCTCGCTGGGCAAAACTGATGTCTCTGGTAGAGTAAGTGCAGTAGCGACAGTGTTTTCTTCCTAACATGGCAGTATTACATCATCCAGTACACATTTTTATTTTTATTTTAGACCCGAGCTATCTTGGTGGTTTTCTGCACTGGCGTAGCCAGAACTGAAGATCGGTTACGCACAGAACATGCCTTTAAAACACTTATCGGACCTGACTTGTACTCAATCATTTTACCTAATTACCAATACATTCACTCCAAAAACACTTCACACCATCAGGTTCTCCTCATTAAGGTAAGACGATAATTCGTCTGGACGCGCACTGTGGTGCGTTTCAATCAGCCTTATTCAAAATTGTGCAAAGTGGTTTCAGATCTTTCTTTTGATGTAATTTAAACAGTCATAAGGTGTAGGTTAGATCACCTGATTTGCCTATAAGATAGCAGGAAAGTTTCATAGCAGTTTACCTTTTGTAAAGCAGAGGTCTATTTATGAGTGAATTATCTTTCTCAACTGAATGTAGCCTGTTATATAATCGTCCTTCGATTGCCTCAAGAAGAAATCTGTCTTTATTTGCAAATGGATCATTCTTGTCATTGGAAAACATTTTAATAAAGGAAAATGACTGAGAACAAGTCAGCACTAGTAACTGTAGTAAAGAGATGTTCTGTGCCTACTCAATTTTTAGTTCTGGGAAAGCAACATGCCCAGTGCACTCTGGTTATTGTAGTTTTTCTACCTTTTGTGCAAAACTAAATACCACAGCCCTTTTTCTGTTTTCTCGGGTCATGAAGCACCAATTTCAAAATTTTACATTATTTGAAAATACTGAATCTTGCTGAATCTTGCTATATTTGCTCCTTTCCTTACAGACTGCAAGGTGCTGCAGTATTACTTCAATTTAGGAGTTCAGGTGAGTGAGTCGTACGATACTCGACAGCAGAGATGCACCGATACTGGTGTCAGTCCAACACTGACTCAAATATCTGGATCAAGTATCAGTGACAATAAGCGAATCTGACATCAAATACCATTATTTTCATGAATAATTTAGTACATGTATTTCTATGCATTTTTAATACTTTGTTTTATAAAATGTTTAAGTTAAGCCTGATATTGCCTTACATATAAAAGAAAGATCCCCAGTCCCTTCCACACAGTGAGATATGCAGCTTATTGATTTAACACTGATATCAGATCGGTACTTGGCACGGAGAAAGTCAGATCGGTGCATCTCTAATTAAGACAGCCTTGTGCAGCGCTGAGTGATGAGTGGGATATCCGAAAACAGTGACTGACACTCAGTTATTTGACAAAAAGTTGGCAGGGAGTGTCTGAGATTATCTCGGATGGGAACGAGCTTTTGCTGCGGCTCAGCGCCTCCATACCTGCTTCTCCTGATCCAGTGCTGCGTCTCTCGAAAGAACGCCTATATACTTCTCGACATGGCCCTGCTTCAAACTATGCAGAGAAGCAGCTATGCTTCTGAGAAATGTGCCCCAGGTCTTAAATGCAGACCTTAATCTGCTGATGAGCAGAATGTGTTGCACTGCTGCTCTATAACAGAAACCTGCAGCTGCGTCAGATGAGATTGGATGCAGTATGGAGTTGATATACTGTGTGCCTTGGTGTTTTGGGCAGTGATGCAGTCGGCCAAGATGTGAGATTTAATTCCAAAATGTTTTGACCCATAAGGTGATTTAATTTGTGTATCTTTGTGTGTGGTATGTTTGTCCGTGTGTGTGTGTGTGTGTGTGTGTGTGTGGTGTGTGCGCGTGTGTGTAGTGGTACCAGCAGGGTTATTGGCATTCAGTACTTCAGATGCAGCAGCTGTACCAGCAGCCTGGTATGGAGGCGCAGTTCCAGCCTTACTCCAGCGGGGGCGCTGCTCCAGACCACACCGTGGCTCAGGCTTTCCCCGAGGCTGGGCCGGACCCTCACGGGGAGGCTAACGCCAACGGTCAGTACCGCTCTGCAGTTTAGAGAGTGCGCTGCTGTGTTATTGTAGCCATGTCTCCATTAACGTGCTTTCGGTAGCTTTTAGACGTGTCACTTCAAAGAAGGTTGATGGAAATGGTTAAATTTAAAAAAAAAAAAAAAAAGTCCTCAGTTTCACAGAAAGTTTTTACACTCCCCGACGGAGGTTTCTGCTGTTCAGAAAAAGAGTTGATGCATTAAATGGGAAATGGAAACACCTGTGGGCTGTTAGTACTGACGTTGCAAACCTTTGAAAGTTAATGATTCACAACTTCTTCTGGTATGTTTATTATAGCCATACGTAACATAGCTTGTGCTGCTGTACTGCCGAAGTTCTGATGAATTTATGCTTTTCAAGCCTTGTTTATTTGCTTCAATCAGGTTGATCGAAAAGCATTGATGAAATTTTTTTTTTTTTTTTTTTCTGGCGACAGTTCAAAGTTTTCATAAAATTTGCTTGAAAATAGATGGCAACATTGCATGTGTGTGTATGATGGGGTTTGGTGTCTGGATGTACAGTTGTGGGTGTGTGTTACGGTGTAATTCTTCAGGCAAGTGCACATATGATACGCTTGCTAGTCTTGCACAGAGCAACTATTGGTCTCCATTGAGCCTCGTCTCCTTCGAATGGCATTTATGGCCAGAATATGAGTATTAAGTGTAATAATGCACGATAATCCTTGCATTTCTCTGAGACCACTGCTGCCGGAATCTCGCCCAGGGCTCCCCCACTACTGTTAGCACCCAGTTCCTCTTGTACCAAAGAAGAAGAACAGGCCTGCTTAATCACAGCCTTGATTTGACCAACAATTTATTCATGAGATTAACACTTCTTAATCCATTTAGCACTTGCAGCGTTAGCTTCTTATGGGAACTTCAACCGAAAAGCTGTTATCAGCAGTAAATTAGTCTGTCCATCAATGGCCTGGTCCAAAAATTCAGCGACTGGTGATCACGAGAAGTCAATGTGTTTCTGAGAGGCTGTCGGCAGGATTTCCCAGTTTTCAGAGCCAGTCAGGGACGCTAACGAGATGCTGTGCTTGATTTACAGGCTTGTGTGGTGCCCATCACTGCCACTGAAAATGAATAATATAGTCTTTAGTTTTATTACATTCAGAATAGATGGGGATGTAATGACTGGTTTTTGGTGAGGGAATAAGTCCCAGTTGTGAATACTTTGTTTATGTGTATTCTTGTACCATATGTTTACGGTAAGTGAATTTAGCATCCCTAGAGTAAACCACAGCGCGGTCCTCGTAATAAATACCCTCGCCAGGCTGAAGGACGTTTGGCCTTAAGCCTCAGGGCTCATTATCCCAGGGGTGTGTAAACATCAGAGGAGCTGCAGTGCTCCTCGTGGTTTTTCAGTTTTCAGCAGAGATAAATAATTCAGGTTTTGAAAGTAAGATCCCTCCCTAGTATTTGGTACCAATGGTGTAATTGGCTCTGTTCGTCAGCCAGGAGGTAGGTTTAGCTGTTAGATCAGCTGATTGTTGGAAGAAACCAAACATTAGTACAATGTGACCCCTGGAGTCTTGTTTATAAGATTCTGTTTGGGTTTTGTGCCTAAATATTGCATGAGCTCAAAAAAAGAAAAAATGGCGTGTAGCTACAAATATCCTTATTGAACTGTGTGTAATTTTTAATTCATCAGGATTAACTTGGAATTTTCTTGAGTGAATCATCTATTTTGCATGGTTTTTTATCTTTATGCAAGCTTTTTTTTTTTTTTTTTTTTGTATAAATCCAAAATCTGCAAATAAAGTGGCAAATGCATCATTTCTGTGCTCACACATCCTTTACAATTGAGAGTCATGGTCTTACCTCCTGGGGCCGTATGTATAAAAATTTGCCTGGGTTCCATATTTAACCCCAGTCCTGTATCTAGGCTAATGCTTATCGAGGACCAGCACACAGGGCAGTGGCTGCTGGGGAATGATAGAGCGATGACCGGCACACGGAAACAAGTGTGGGTCCTCTCTATATCGGCAACCAGCAGGACTAGGGTTAGCTATTGCGTACACTCAAAAAAAGATGCGTGGCGTCTGGTTAAAAAAAAATAATACAATCATGGGTAAGCTAATCGGCATGCAGTTTTTTGCTTAATCAAGATCAATTTAGAATTCATGCATGCATGTTATTTTGTTTTTTTTTTTTTTTTACAATTGTTATTGGAGGTCCAGAATCTGCTAAGAAAGGGGCGTGTGCATCTTTTCTGTGCGAACGCACTGTTTATAAATGAGGCCCCTGGTCTTTAGACCTGTGGTCATTTAGCTAACCTCTGAGGTATTAGTAATTCTTCTTAGCTGCGGATGAGTTTGTTAAAGGAGCGAATGAGAGATACTGTGTTCGTCACAAGATGCACAAAGGCGTAATTAATTAAAGGATTTTGCTGACCCATAAGAATTTCCTCCATCGCCAGAATGGTTCAGCCTGTGAGCTGTGCTGCTTGATGAAATGTGGCTGAATTCATGAGGAAAACGTGGAACAGGACTTAAACTTCCTGACCTCGAGCGTGTTCAACACTTTAGTTCCTGCTAATTACGCTGTAGTCGCACCTCATGTTGCACCTCACCACATGTGCTTCATATCAGCAAGGTGATGTAATGACCTTTGAACTTTCCCTCTCTTCTAATAGGGCCGTTCCTTGTTGTGTTCATAATGGCTCACGAGCCACTGTATAGTTCACTGTGTAGTTTATCTGCCTTTTTTTTTTTTTTTTTTTTTGAGTGCCCATATTCCCAAAGGTGAATTTCATTCACTTGCCCACTACAAAAACCCAAAATCGCAAAAATGTATTGAATTACATGGTCCACTTCATTGGTCTTATGTATGCGGCGTCTTAAATAACCTCCTTATAGAGAGCTGTAAGGAGACTGGCGGCACAGGAAGGTTTATTAATGCGACAGAGTCCCCGGGAGCACGTGTGTGTCACACAGATTTCATGCGCGTTCTGTCGATACAGTGATTTCTCAGTCGTGTCCGAAGCTTCCCTCAGTGTCATGAAGTATATGGGGAATGACTGTGGCGAATAATGAAAGGGTGAATGAACACAGTCTGACTCTAGGGTGAATGATGAAAGGGTGAATGAACAGTCTGACTGGTGAATAATGAAAGGGTGAATGAACACAGCCTGAGTCTATGGTGAATAAGGAAATGGTGAATGAACAGTCTGACTCTATGGTGAACAATGAAAGGGTGAATGAACACAGTCTGACTATAGTGAATAATGAAAGGGTGAATGAACGCAGTCTGACTATAGTGAATAATGAAAGGGTGAATGAACAGCCTGAAAGGGTGAATGAACTCTGACTGGTGAATAATGAAAACACAGCCTGGGTGAATGAATGAACAGTCTGACTTTATGGTGAATAATGAAAGGGTGAATGAACAGTCTGACTCTATGGTGAATAATGAAAGGGTGAATGAACACAGCCTGACTTTATGGTGAATAATGAAAGGGTGAATGAACACAGCCTGACTCTATGGTGAATAATGAAAGGGTGAATGAACAGTCTGACTATGGTGAATAATGAAAGGGTGAATGAACAGTCTGACTATAGTGAATAATGAAAGGGTGAATGAACACAGTCTGACTATAGTGAATAATGAAAGGGTGAATGAACGCAGTCTGACTCTATGGTGAAATAATGAACAGGACTATAGTGAATAATGAACAGTCTGACTCTAGTGAATGAAAAATGAAAGGGTGAATGAACACAGTCTGACTATGATGAATAATGAAAATGGGGTGAATGAAACAGTCTGACTATAGTGAATGAATAATGAAAAGGACTGCATGGTGAATAATGAAACACAGTCTGACTCTATGGTGAATAATGAAAGGGTGAATGAACACAGCCGAACTCTATGGTGAATAATGAAAGGGTGAATGAACAGTCTGACTCTATGGTGAATAATCTGAACACAGCCTGAAAGGGTAATGAACACAGTCTGACTCTATGGTGAATAATGAAAGGGTGAATGAACACAGTCTGACTCTATGGTGAATAATGAAAGGGTGAATGAACACAGTCTGACTATGGTGAATAATGAAAGGGTGAATGAACACAGTCTGACTATGGTGAATAATGAAAATGGTGAATGAACACAGTCTGACTCTATGGTGAATAATGAAAGGGTGAATGAACACAGTCTGAATAATGAAAGGGGTGAATGAACACAGTCTGACTATATGTGAATAATGAAAGGGTGAATGAACACAGTCTGACTATGGTGAATAATGAAAGGGTGAATGAACACAGTCTGACTATGGTGAATAATGAAAGGGTGAATGAACACAGTCTGACTATGGTGAATAATGAAAGGGTGAATGAACAGCCTGACTCTGTGGTGAATAATGAAAGGGTGAATGAAGTCTGACTTTATGGTGAATAATGAAAGGGTGAATGAACAGTCTGACTCTATGGTGAATAATGAAAGGGTGAATGAACACAGCCTGACTTTATGGTGAATAATGAAAGGGTGAATGAACACCTGACTCTGTGGTGAATAATGAAAGGGTGAATAATGAATAATGAAAGGTGAATGAACACAGTCTGACTATGGGTGAATAATGAAAGGGTGAATGAACACAGTCTGACTAATGAATACAGTGAATAATAATGAAAGGGAACAGTGAATGAACAACACAGTCTGACTATGGTGAATAATGAAATGAACAGCCTGACTGAATGAACACAGTCTGACTTTATGGCGAATGAATAATGAAAAATGAATGAACACAGTCTGACTCTGTGGTGAATAATGAAAGGGTGAATGAACAGTCTGACTTTATGGTGAATAATGAAAGGGTGAATGAACAGTCTGACTCTGGTGAATAATGAAAGGGTGAATGAACACAGCCTGACTTTATGGTGAATAATGAAAGGGTGAATGAACAGTCTGACTCTATGGTGAATAATGAAAGGGTGAATGAACACAGCCTGACTTTATGGTGAATAATGAAAGGGTGAATGAACAGTCTGAATAATATGGTGAATAATGAATAATGAAAGGGTGAATGAACACAGCCTGACTTTATGGTGAATAATGAAAGGGTGAATGAACAGCCTGAAAGGTGAATAATGAATGAACACAGTCTGACTCTCTATGGTGAATAATGAAAGGGTGAATGAACACAGCCTGACTTTATGGTGAACAATGAGGGTGAATGAACAGTGACTATGATGAACAATGAACAGGTGAATGAATACAGTCTGACTATAGTGAATAATGAAAGGGTGAATGAATGAATACAGTCTGACTATAGTGAATAATGAAAGGGTGAATGAACAGTCTGACTCTGGTGAATAATGAAAGGGTGAATGAACACAGTCTGACTATGGTGAATAATGAAAGGGTGAATGAACACAGTCTGACTATGGTGAATAATGAAAGGGTGAATGAACACAGTCTGACTCTATGGTGAATAATGAAAGGGTGAATGAACACAGTCTGACTATGGTGAATAATGAAAGGGTGAATGAACACAGTCTGACTCTATGGTGAATAATGAAAGGGTGAATGAACACAGTCTGACTCTGGTGCATAATGAAAGGGTGAATGAACACAGTCCCTGATGCATAATGAAAGGGTGAATGAACACAGTCTGACTATGGTGAATAATGAAAGGGTGAATAAACACAGTTTGACTCTCACCCTGTTTTTCAGGTGCTCCTTTACCCCTGGAGGCCCCCGCAGCAGCGCCCCCTTCAGGCATGGTGTTCTACCCGCTGCTCCAGGACCAGTGCGGCCAGTCACCCCTCCACTCCTATGAGCCGTACGTCCCAGTCCTGCCCACCTACCAATACCTGCTGCCCTGGACCCCTGGCCACGCCCAGACCCGCCTCCACGCCTCCTACTGCCCCTCCTCCTCCCACGCGGTCAGTTACATCACCGCACCCCCGCACCCCGCCCACTTCGTCCCCCCCAGTATGTAATGAGCGCGTGCGCCCTGGCCCCGCCCCTCTCCCCGCCCCCTTTAAATGTTTTGTTAATTAAGAGTTGCTGTTCTGACTGAACTCAGCTGGTTCGTGTTTGGAGTAATAAAAAGTTATGTTTTCCCAAAACTGCGAGAACGGCCCCTGCTCTTCATTAAAGCCTGTATTTCCTTGTCATCAGGGGGGGGGGCGGCGCATTGTGCCGCCATGGGCAGCACCGCCACCCAACAGTGAGAAGGTCGTGGATTGAACCCAGCCTGTGTACAGTTTGCACGTTCTCCTTATGTTTGCGTGGGTTTCCTCCCACAGGAGGCTGATTGGAGACCCTAAATTTCCCATTGGTATGAATGAATTGTATGTTGACATGAGATGGCTGAAAAATTGCTGAAAGTGTCATTAAACAGCAAATTAGTCTATCTATCCTCATCTTCAGTCACGCCAAAAGTCAGTCTGCTTTATTCCTCCAGCCAGGCTTTCAAACCTGAAGCTGAACCATCTCGTATTCAACTGAATATACAGTGCATTTCTAATGGCTTTAATAGGATAAAACACACACCCATTGGTGAAGTGCACGTTTAGAGTAACGGTGTACTTGCATCAGCTGAACTTCAGTCTGACAGGGTTAATTTATTTGGGAGCGAAAAGCATTTTTGAAATGCATCGTTTATAACTGTAGTCAGGCAGAAGTTCACATCTGTCTTTATGTCCTTGTCTGTATAGGACATGGTCAGAAAATCAGGGATAAATTCATGGTTTGACTGCCTAGTTATTTTCCATCGATCCACCATGATCCAAGCAAATGGACAAAAGTGGGAGTCTCTCGTGTTCCACAGCAGTTGTAGCCCGAGGGAGTGTGTCGAAGGCCTCGTGTATACAGTGTGTAACTCTATTCTCCAGTTCCCTCCGCTGGCTCTGGATATTTAATATGTTACTGCTCAAACACAGCAGTGTCAGCTAATAAAGCGCTTGATCAATAGTATCCAGAGGGCGCATCTCACAGCATTGGCTGCGGCCAGCAGGGTTCTCACTTACGTCCATCCGCCAAACTAACATTTAGGATTAGGAATAAGGATAGATTTGGGATTAGGTTTGGGGCTAGGTTTAGGATTAGGGGTTAGAGTTAAGGTTAGGGTTTGGGAAACCAGTGACAACTCACTTAAACCAAAGCTGTTTAATGGAGATGAAATGATGTCATGTCACTTTGGCGGATTTAAGTAAGTGACGACCCTTAAAAATACAGCCTCCGAAGGATGCAGCCTATGCTTTGGGATGCACCTGGGGTGTTTCGACTTTGAGCAGCTATATACAGTGCCGTGAAAAAGTATTTGCCCCCTTCCTGATTTCTTATTTTTTTGCATATTTGTCACACTTAAATGTTTCAGATCAGCAAATAAATTTTAATATTAGACAAAGACAACCCGAGTAAATACAAAATGCAGTTTTTAAAATGATGATTTAATTTATTAAGGGGAAAAAGCTATCCAAACCTACATGGCCTGATGTGAAAAAGTAATTGTCCCCTAAATCCGAATAACTGGTTGTGCCACCCTCTGCAACAACAACTGCAATCAAGTGTTTGCGATAACTGGGAATGAGTCTTTCACATCGCTGTGGAGGAATTGTGGCCCTCTCTTCTTTGCAGAATGTTTTAATTCTGCCACATTTCAGCCATATTGGAGGGTTTTTGAGCATGAACGGCCTGTTTAAGGTCATGCCACATCATCACAATCGGATTTAAGTCCGGACTTTGCTTAGGCCGCTCCAAAACCTTCAGTTTGTTTTTTTTAAGCCATTGAGAGGTGGACTTGCTAGTGTGTTTCGGATCAGTGCCCTGCTGCATAACCCAAGTGCGCTTGAGCTTGAGGTCACAATCTGAGGGTTGGACATTCTCCTTCAGGATTTTCCGTAGAGAGCAGAATTCATAGTTCCATCAATTACGACAAGTCGTCCAGGTCCTGCAGCAGCAAAGCAGCCCCAAACCATCACACTACCACCACCATGTTTGACTTTTGGTAAGATGTTCTTTTTATGAAATGATATGTTGTAACGGAACGCACACCTTCCAAAAAGTTCAACTTTTGTCTCCTCAGTCCTCAGAATATTTTCCCAAAAGTCTTGGGGATCATCAAGATGTATTTTGGCAAATGTGAGACGAGCCCTTGTGTTCTTTTTGGTCAGCAGTAGTTTTCACCTTGGAACCCTCCCATGGATGCTATTTTTGCCCAGTCTCTTTCTTATTGTTGAATCATGAACACTGACTTTAAACGAGGCAAGTGAGGCCTGCAGTTCTTTAGATGTTGTTCTGGGCTCTTTTGTGACCTCCTGGATGAGTTGTTGATGTGCTTTTAGAGTAATTCTGGTAGGCCGGCCACTCCTGGGAAGGTTCACCACTGTTCCAAATTTTCTCCATTCGTGGATAATGGCTTTCACTGATTCGCCGGAGTCCCAAAGCCTTATAATGGGCTTTGGCACCCTTTCCAGACTGATAGATGTCAATTTCTTTGTTTCTCATCAGTTCTTGAATTTCTTTAGTTCGCAGCATGACATGTTGCTTTTTGAAATCTTTTAACCTACTTCACTTTGTCAAACAGGGTCTATTTAAGTGATTTCTTGATTCAACAGGTCTGGCAGTAATCAGGCCTGGGTGTGGCCAGTGAAATTGGACTCAAAAAATGTGGTTAATCACAGTAAATTCATGATTTAACAAGGGGGGCAATTACTTTTTCACATAGGGCCAGGTAGGTTTGGATAGCTTTTTCCCCTTAATAAATGAAATCATCATTTCAAAACTGCATTTTGTATTTACTCGGGTTATCTTTGCCTTTATATTAAAATTTGTTTGACGATCTGAAACATTTAATTGTGAAAAATGTGCAAAAAAGTAAGAAATCAGGAAGGGGGCAAATATTTTTTCACGGCACTGTACCTGTATGTAGCAGCAGGGAGAGCAGCACTGTGTGACAGACAGGAGACACAGCAGATTTGGAGATTATAAATGTAATTCCACTTTTAAAATGAAGTCTGCTTTCAGTGCTCCCAGAATGCCTCCGAGCAGATTTAACACTCAAACACTGTGGGGTTACTAAAAACACCCATGTTAAACACTCTGAAGGCCAAGGGGGACAGTGAATTTCATCCCACACCTGTCATCCAGTCCAAATGTGTGATAAAGGAGGCTTTTTAATCTGTCATGGTACAAAAAGCCGTTGTTGAGGGTGACCTTTTTGGACCCGATTATTACATCATAAAATCGCCCAAAGTGACAACAGCAAGTAAACGTGACATTAACTGTCTCGTACAATGTAATGTGGGAACAAGTTCCAGGCTTGTGTCATTCAGAGCCTTTACTGGGGGGGGGTTATTCTGGTATGTCATGTGTCCTCTACAATGCACTCCATTGGTTCAGTTGGCGAGCGTAGTTTTTGCCCCTGATTGGTTGGTGTAGGTGGATGTTATGCACAGCTCTCTGCAAGCAAAGACACAGCACTATGGACAACTCTCTGAAAATAAATGGTACCTTGGACAGCTCTCTGAACACAGCACCATTGGACAGCTCTCTATAAACAAATGCACAGCGTCACGGAGAGCTCTGTGTAAATAAATACAGCAGCATGGACTGCTCTCTATAAACAGACACCTAGCACCAGAGACAGCGCTGTGAACAAATGGCAATATTCACAATGACGTCACGCGGTTGGCGAAAAGGTTCATTTACACTAAGTTTACTAGACTATCTGTCTTTCTGTACTTAATAAAAGATCTAAAATAGTGATGCCAGTCAGTTGTGTTATAGGCTGCACCAACAGGTTCGCTAAGGGTTCAGGAATCACGTTTTTCAGGATTCTAAGCAAAGTACCAAAGAGGCTACTTGCCATGTTTCTATGTGTTATCACACTTTCTGCCAACCACCAAACTGTGCATGCACAACTACCGTGAATATTGCTATACACAGCGTCATGTACCCCTTTTCCACCAAAAAGATCCTGGTGCGAGTGCCGTGCTGGTGCTGGCCCTAGTGCTTGGTTGGCTCAACTCACGCATCTCCTAAGAACCTGTTTGCTTTTCCATCGCCCAGGAGCCAAATCAGAGCCACACGATTACGTCACCGTAATTTTAAAACCAACAGACCACGTAACATCTGGCAATACAGAAATACAGTATGGATTATGGTAAAACGCGAATAAACATTTAAAACTGAGTGATGCTTGTGTTTCTATGCTCAGGAATACTATTTTTGTCATTGAGGTTTTGTCTTGAGAGGGGAAAAGGAATATAGCCTGTGAGATTGCTATGATCTCGTACTGGGTTGATATTAGATATTTAAAAAGCCGCAAATTAAGGTGCAAACATTAAATGTGTGCCATATCTTGCGTTGTTGTCCATGCATGTTAAAAATACCGAAACCTTGTGCAGCAATAGGGTGTAATAATAGGAACACGCTATCCATCTTTACTTTTCCAAAGGAAGCAGACAGGTAAGAAATAAATGAGCAGCTGTTGTATTTCTTTCCAGCTTCATAAGATTGAATGATCTAATGTTTTTTTTTTTGAGATGCCCTTCAAACTCGCTAATGGCAATTATCAGTAATTTGCGAACGCCCTAGCTAGCCAGCTAACTCATATTCGTAACGCTTTAGATCCAATTTTTGAGAGATTCAGGCAAAATCAGGCACCTTGAATTGTTGACCCCCCCTGGATTTGGCTGATTTTTAGCTCGCAGGGACGAATGTCCTGGGAGAGCTATTGCCATACCCTCTGCATCGGCATCCGCGTCCGTGGACAGCAAGGTTAAAGTTTTCCAGCGAGCTGTGCTGTCTTCTGACAACTCTTGTTTATTTCTGAGATGGGTATGGTACCCAAACCTCAAAACCCAAACCGTTCCTCTGTTGACCCCTTCTGTCCCGAGCTACAGCGACCACTTTTTTTTGCCCTTTTTGGCCAATTTAACAAAATTGCAAGTTCCCACCTCTCTAATTCTGAACTTCAATGGTGTCCCAGCTCAAAGTTTATTAAAAGTTGGTCTATCGGGAGGGCAGATTACCAGAATGTAGTTATCCAACTGGGGCACCCTTGAGGTTTGCCAGTAGGGGGCGCTCAAGATGCTCCAAACCATTTTTTTTTCTTAGGTTTGTCACAGATTTTCTCTAAACTTCAAAGGTATCCCAGTTGCCCTTTTGCAGGAATCTTTAGTTGGAAGGACCGTAATTCAAATCTACTGTTACTTTTGTGGGACAACCTTGAAGTTTGCAGAAAAAAAGGGCCTAAAAAGGGTCTCGGACCTAAAAAGGGGTCATTTTGGGATCCTATTTCTCTAAACTTCAAAGAGGTAGCCAAATGCTGATAATTACACATGAAAGCCATAGACCTATATATTACAATAAAAGAAGTCGTCAGCTGGGATCTGGGAAGAGCCACCCCAATGAGGCGTTTCAGGTAGAGACTACAATGGACTACAAATAGGGTTTTTTGAGGATGGTAGTATGAGCTAAATAAGGACGCTGTTTTGGACTTTGAATGATCAGGAGTACTCTAGGGGAGTCCAAGATCAAAAATATAACCTTGGAAATATAGCAAAATAGGTCCCCTTTAAAGAGGAACTATGTAAGTTGGTTGGAAATCACTCGCTTCTTCGTTGGTTTGGTGCTTTTTTTTTCCCTCTCCTCAGCTCCCCCTATAGTTCCGGTGTGTAAATTTCACACAACTTCGTAAAAATCTCGCCCAGTTACCTCCTCCTCCACCCCTCCATGTGCATTTGTTTACAACGGCCGGGCGAAAGGCAGTCCTGAAGCGATGTCTACCGAGGTTTGTAACCATATATACGTATCACAAGTTTTACATTGTATATCTGTCATAAACAAAACAATTACGGGAAAAAGTAAAAGGCTAAGAATAACTGCGGCTTTTTTGTTTGTTTTCTGAGTTTTTTTTTCCGTCAGCACCGATATTTATCAGACGTGATGTTTTCATAACACGCTCTTCTAGTTGCTCTTTTTTTTTTTTTAAAGATTTTTTTTTTTTGGGAATTTTTCCTTTATTTGACAGATATACAGTGTAGAGAGACAGGAAGGTTGGGGAGAAGCATGGGGGTAGACATGCAGCAAATGACCTGAGCCGGAATCGAACCCAGGTCGCTGCGGGAAGGACACAGCCTTTATGGTACGCGCGCTTAGACCGATGAGCCACCAGGGCGCCCCTTCTAGTTTCTCTTCTAACGAATCTTGAACTACAACATGTAAATAGCGAACTGCACAAAACTCACAAAACCTAGATTCGGCTGACGAAGTTATGTGGCTCATAGTAAAATTGCACTCCTGGGGCAGAAACAGGACGATGTAGTAAAATAAATAACAGCTACGTGACAAACAAACGTGTTTACCGGTAACTATGCTAACATCTCTGCTAGCTAACCAGCATTAAGCACCACTCATACAATAATCGTGCAAAGGCCTTTACAAACAACAGCAAACATGAAGAGTGGGCAACGACGTATGAATATAAGGAATACATAAATTTTTTCGCAACAATACTTACAAGTGCAACAGCAACAACGCAAGGTCGGCATCTGATTTGCATGCTTCTTTCTCCTTGAGCTCTCTCCATTCTGAAAAAGCTCGACCAAGATTGACTCGTGTCTGACTTCTCGCTCGGTTTTCTCTTCCTCGCTTCTTCTAACAACGGCCACCTCTTCTTTTTCGCCGGCTCCGCCATCGTAACACCAGTAAAGAGAAGCTGTCTTCCTTTTATTACTAGCCGGAGAGTGTTTTTGTCTTGTACTGTAAAGCAGTTCGTTTCTCGTGATAGCTCCATCCAGAGACGAGATTTGGGACAGCGGGGCGGTGGACCTGATCTTGCAAGGTCGGTTTTCAGCCAAGATACGCTAGGGAGCGGGCAGATAAGCCTCATTCTCCCCATAACAAGTCGCTTAACCATCACAGTGACTCTGAGGCACAATAATTACGGCCGAAATCCTGCACAGTTCTCCTTCAAGTCCAAACCAATAGGCAAACACCAAATATACGAACAAAAAGACCAAATAAAAGGATAAGAAATTAAGCAATGACGGATGTAATGTCAGCACCATGGACAGCTCTCTGTAGTCAAACACTCAGCACCATGGACAGCTCTCTGTATTCAAACACTCAGCACCATGGACAGCTCTCTGTATTCAAACACTCAGCACCATGGACAGCTCTCTGTAATCAAACACCCAGCACCATGGACACCTCTCTCTGAACACAGCACTACGGACAGGGCTCCGTAAAATGCCCTTATATTAGCACACACAGGATCATGAACTGCTCTCCACATGCACGTACACATACAGGCAGTACCCTTGACTGCTCTTCGCGAATGTGTACACACACACACACACACACACACACACGGACCACTCTGAGCTGCTCAGCGTCATGCTTCTGGGAGCCCACAAAAAACCAGAGCTCCGCTGGACGTACTTTCGTCTCTTAAGCCGTTTATCAACTCGCACAGCTCTTCCAGTCTCTGGTGTGTCGTTTGGGAGCATTTCAGCCCAGAAACACTGCGGCTTGTATCAAACGCGTGGACGTTCTGTTTGCATGGCACTGTCAATGTCTGAACACGGCCTGGAGGGGCAGGAGGAGGGTCTCTCCATGAACCTGATACCGAACACCTGCCATCCCCCCCGAAACACTGGCCTCATGTCTGCTCATGCATCTTGAACTGAGAACAGATTACGTAAAACCAAATTATGTAACGTGTGTGTGTGTGTGTGTGTGTGTGTGTGTGTTGCATGTTTTTAGCTCGGATGGGTCAGGCAGAGTGGATCTGATACAAATGAACAAATGCTCGGTATTTGTATGTGTGTTGATGTTTTTGGTCACGATCAAATGTTGATTATATAATGATGCCGTTACGGTGAAGTGACGAGCCTGTTTGATAAATCTCCTTTACCTGAAGCTCGTGGGAAAGAATTTTTCTCATATTAAATTATATGCGTAAATATAAACATAATAGACCGATGTGGCTGTGCTCCTGTACAACTTAAATGCGGATTAGCACCTGACGGTCCAGTGCTTGTTGAGCTATGAAGTGTGAACATTGAGGTTGTCGCTAAATACTTGAGTCGATCAGAGGAGGGAAAGGGGGATTGAAAGAGCGCAGAGGTGCGTGACCGCAGGCTGGCCAGGCTCATCTTCGCATCTGCCTGGCGTATCAGTAAGGCCCATATTTAGACTGGCACGTATCGGCGCATTACGAAACGTGTTTGTTCTGCGGTGGCTGTGCCGGGGTGTGCGTTTCTCGGGCCCTGACCCTCCGCGGCTTTGCATCCACTCCAATCCGGGCCCACAGTGATGTGCGTGGCGTCGATCGATAACCGCCCGCGGAGAGAGGAGTCAGCGCAGCGCTCAGCCACGGCGCTAACCGGAGATTAAAAGAGCCCCGGCGTTCTCCGCATTGCCTGCCTTCGTTCAAACGATCTGCAGTCTCTCTCTCTCTCTCTCTCTCTCTCTCCCTCCAACCGCAGTCCGGGGGTGAGCGAGAGAAAGCGAGACTGCGGTGGAGGAGCCACAACCGCTAACCGCTGTCATGGAAACTCCGGCTAAGCCTCTTTATCAACGGAGAGGTGCACTACGAAGCTAGTTCAACATTCGACAGGCTTTCTTTGCGAGAGCTGGCTCGACAAACCCTAAACGTGCGATCAGATACTATAAGTACAATGGCGGGTTAATAGAAAGCCACCATCGCATAGTGAAAACCCGGGCTTTAGGTTCAACATACTTCTAACCCACCGATCTCGCTTCGTTGTAAATCCCTCGGATTTCAGTAACTCTTACCGTTCGTCATCCGAAGCCTCCGGCGCGCTGACCCGACACATCAAGAAAACACCAACTCAAATGAAATCAGCTACTGCACCGCGTTTTCAGTCAAACCTTTTTTTATTCGTCAACAGTGCTATTTCATTATCAAATAAAAAATGCAACTGGTGTAAAATTGGCTTGTTTGGTTTCGCTTTTATAGAAATGCTCTGCCGAAGCGTTGTGCCTCTTGCTGCATGTTGTTTGTACATAGATGCTGGTCACATTGATCGAAACAAATAGGATTTTAAAAAAACTGGCACTCCAACACCTTTTTACCTTCAAAAAAGGGAAAAAAGAAAAGTTTAATCTGGTAATGCTCTATTGAATTTGATGCTATGAGAAATGAAATGATCATAAAAGTGCAGCCTAATGACTTTTTAGAAAAATAAGATTTCCTTGGACAAACACATGAATGTAATTTCCCCCAAATGTTCAAATTCCTCTTCTAGCCTGACTAGATGAAGTATAACATACTCAAAAATTGTAAAACCATAAGAAACTGGTAACTTAAAATGTGGACAGTGCTGTGGTAATCTCATATTCTCTCTGAGTTAGGTGAGGGGGGAAAAAATTGCTGTCGGTTTAAGGTTGTTCATCCTGAAAGGACAACCACAGTGACGAGGCTGGAGACACATAAATCATTAATTGGGACGGTGCTGAACCCACAAACTCGGATAAACATCTTCCGCTGACTACCACCAGTGTTTGGTCTGTTGTGTAATTGGAAAGACTGCAGTAGCTATTGGCTCCACCGGCTGATGACCACACACAGTAGGCCCTGCTACCAGTGGGGAGGTGTGCAGCTATGCTCTGATCCGAGCCACAGAGGGATGCTAGAACACAGACACAACTATATCCAGCATATAACGAGATATTGGTGAGCCGCTACAGGCCAGCCATGATGGCGGGTTCGATGCGCTGTCCATGATGGGCTCATTCCAGTGGCTTATTTGTCACCTGCGCACGTCCTTGCTTCTTCCCTGATCTGAAAATCGATCGAAGTTTGCCCTCAATGAGAACATTGCAACGCACACAGTGTGCCTCAGAGGAGTAAGGACAGAGGAGTTAGGAGTTTCCCCAAAGATATCTTAAGCAAGAAATCCAAGGGCATCCATTTTGTGGAAGTATTTTTTTTTCCAGAATGTGCGATGTTGAGTTGATCCACCGTTCTCCAGCAACGTTGCCTGCAAATTATACTGTTTCACCAATGGCATTTGAAAGAATACAGGTACACTCCTATTTCATGTTTCTTTCAAGGAAGTGAAAAACGAGCGATTGGAATCAGCCCAATCATATCCAAACAGCCTCCAACCCCTTTCTCCAGCCCCGCCCTTCATTCAAGATCACAGTCCATCAGATTGCTCGTAACGGAGGGGGCGTGTCCTCGTGGGCCCATGAAGGTCCCCATTCTGCGGAGATGTGCCTTGCTGTGTAAATCTGGTAGAAACGCGGAGCCACCTGTCCTTCAGACATTCAGCACAGACAGACAGATGGACGAGAAGGCCTGAGGCTCTTACATAAAAGGGTTAAACATGGATCTTATATTCTGGGGGGAATCATTTCAGGGCAGGGGAGGGGGGGGGTGTTTGAATCACAGGCAGGGAGTAGAGTCTCATACATGGGGTGGGGGATCTATGTTAATATGTACTACTATTGCAATAACTTAAGCTTTTTTCTCATTCAGAGTTTTTCTCCTATAAGCTAATATGTCTAAGTAAAGAAGCCCTGGAACTGCGTGAAGAGCTCGGTACTATAAATATAGGTCATCTTCATCGCGCTGCATTTCTCTGCGTCCAATAACAGTGCTGCGTTGTCCGTGGCCACGCCCACCCCTCCCACCCACCCCCAAAACCCCCACCCCGGTCTCTATAGCTGCGTGGTGACCGACTCCTCTTGCTCCGCCCCCCAGGGGGCGGGGTCTATCCCATCGCAGGGTCCCACCCACCCGTCGAAGACGTCCTCGCTGGAGTCGCCGATGAGACGGGAGCTTGAGGCGGCGAAGCTGGAAGCACAGTGCAGGGGGGGGTTGGGGCAGGCGGCGGGGCTCAGGATCAGGGCGTCTCGCCCGTTCGCCCGGGACGGGAGCCGGCGCCGCTCGCCGCCTCTAACGCTAACGGCCTCGCCCTCGCCGAGCTGGTTCAGGTGCATCTCGCTGCGCGTCACTCGCCGGTCGTCGGACAGGAAGTGCAGGTCGCCCAGCACGCCCTGGGGCGGCAGCAGGCCGTCGGAGATGCTGTACGCTGCGGGGCGGTTAGCAGCCGGCGGCGGCTCGGACAGGTGGCCGTTCATGCGGGAGAACAGCAGGCCCAGCCGCCGAAGCGAGTCCTTCTTGGAGCTGGAGAAGCGCTGCAGCCGGCTGCCATTGCGCAGGAAGGATGAGGATGAGGAAGAGGAGGCGGAGGACCCAGGCTTCAGGCCGTTGCTCTTTGGTTTGTCCTCCGTCGACACCTCCATCCCTGACATGGACTTGAAGAGGGCGGAGACGCTGAAGGCCTCTCGGCTCCTCCGGTCCGCCGCCGCGGTTGCTGCCGACGACATGCTGAAGGAGACGTTTTTGGGCTTTCCACCCTCGCCTCCGTCGTCTCGCCCCCCAGCCCCCGCACAGTCCTCGTCCTCCGCTGGCTCATCCTTCAGCGTCGCCTCGCTGCTGGAGGAGTACGTGCGCCGGGGCGGCTTCCTGTTGCCCAGCAGGTCCAGGACCTCGTAGCGGAAACTGGAGATGTCCTGCTTCAGTTCCTGAGGGGCGGAGTCAGGGAGAGGGCAGGTTATGGTGGGGCGGAGTCAGGGAGAGGGCAGGTTAGGGCGGGGCGGAGTCAGGGAGAGGGCAGGTTAGGGCGGGGCGGAGTCAGGGAGAGGGCAGGTTAGGGCGGGGCGGAGTCAGGGAGTGGGCAGGTTAGGGCGGGGTGGAGTCAGGGAGAGGGCAGGTTAGGGCGGGGCGGAGTCATGGAGTGGGCAGGTTAGGGGCGGGCGGAGGGGGAGGGGCAGGTTAGGGGCGGAGAGGGGAGAGGAGAGGGCAGGGGGGTGGGGCGGAGTCAGGGAGAGGGCAGGTTAGGGGGGGCGGACTCAGGGAGAGGGCAGGTTAGGGTGGGGCGGAGTCAGGGAGAGGGCAGGTTAGGGCGGGGCAGAGTCAGGGAGAGGGCAGGTTAGGGGGCGGGGGAGTGGGCAGGTTAGGGGCAGGGAGTCAGGAGTGGGCAGGTTAGGGCGGGGCGGAGTCAGGGAATGGGCAGGTTAGGGCGGGGCGGAGTCAGGGAGGGAGAGACACTTTCAGGAAGTAGCGGTGCAGGATTATACCACTGTTTCCTTTGTATTAGCAATGCTGTGCCATCACAGCCAGGAAACCACCGCCACTGCAAACATACGTATAAACATCGTAATTTGGCCTTACTGTTATCCATAACTAAACTAACTGCAGCCCAGATGTTTTAAAGGTAGTGATTATGTAATAATTAAAAAGATTTTGAACATCAACTTTAAACCTCTTTGATCCACAAAGTAGCAGATATGAGACAAAACTAGATTTATTGTCCAATGCACCACAGCTGTATTACAGCGACAGAGGGAACACTGCATATATAATCCACAGAAGTCAATAAACTGCATTGACGCCGGGGAATTTCTGAGCACTGCCAAGAACAGTGAGGCCTCGTTTGCTAACACGTTGCATCAGTGCATCCGTTTTTACTGCAGAACGAAATAAAGCCTTGGCAGAATCCGCATGAAACTGAGAGCCTCTTCTACAGCTTCTCTCTAATGTTCACATCCTGAAACTATAATAACTAATCTTTCCAAAACTAAAAACGCAAAAACAAAAACTCCTCAAATCTCTGAACGGAAACTAATCAAAAGGACATCCACACCATCAGATGAGGATGAATAACGCACGAGTTTGTATGAAACACTGCATGAAGATCTGAGTAGATTAAATTATTCATTTTGAGTGATGTAAAGTAAATGCAGGTTTTTTTTATGGTTTACTGACTGTACCGTCAAATGTATGTTCTAAATGACGGGTTCAGATCAATATTAACTGTGAAAAGTACAGGGAAATCAGAATATGAGAATTCAGTATGTTTGCGTAAGAAGACTAGTCTTTCATCTCTGCCTGGACAAAGACTTACAGGTTTAGTAATTTTCTCTTTGTTCGTGGCCAGGCAGAGAAGAAATCATCTCGGAGAACTACAAAAGATTAAATTTGCTGGCGAAATGATGAGGTGTCAGCGCAATCGTGGACGTCGTAGCCGTACTGTACTGATTTACAGCTTTCTCTTCAATTTTCGTGCTTTTTTTTTTACCTGTGATAAGAAGACACTCTCGCCCGGCGGAATGCTTTATGCTGAAAAGGGGCAAATTGATCATTTAAATAATGATGCTGGAAGCCACATTGAAAATGGTGTTTATGCCTCTCCATGCAGCATTTTGAATGGGCGAAATAAGCTTCCAATTATCGTCAGATCATTTTAATCTAAAGCCAGGCGGCCGTTTTGCAAATCCGCTTTTCGAAATAAACAGGCTGTGCCACCTCTCAACGCAACGGCACGTCCTCTTAAATGTAGGCCGCCGCATGATCGCATTTTTTTTTTTAGATTTTTTTTTTTGGGGGAATTTTTCCTTTATTTGATAGTTATACAGTGTAGAGAGCCAGGAAGGTTGGGGAGAAGAATGGGGGAAGACATGCAGCAAGTGACCCGGGCCGAAATCGAACCCAGGTCGCTGCGAGAAAGACACAGCCTAATATGGTACGCGCGCTTAGACCGATGAGCCACCGGGGCGCACATGATCGCATTTTTAAAAACTCGCAGGTGGCACGAGACTAAACTCGGGTCTTGGTTCAGTCGCTGCTCTCATTCCACCTCATTTCACCCCGTTCAGCGCTGCTGTACTCAGATAAGTGAAGTTTCCGTCGGACAGAGATCATGTCAACATTTGAAAAGGATGATGCTTAACATCTTATGCTATTGTCACACCAAAGTAGTTCTCAAAACGTCCTGCCCTGTCCTAAAATAATCGTAAAACGGGATGTGGTCGGGGTAGAACGTGTAACTTCGGCCAAATAATGTCTTACGCACACTTCCCGTCCGAGCCCGTTCATGAAGTTCGTAAAAAGACCGCAAAAAGTTGCTACAGCGTCCACTCTGTTCGCACACAGTTTGAGCCCGTTCGGCAACATTTTCAAAAACATAGTAAGAACTAGTTTGGTGTGATGGGGGTATTACGAGAGGTAAAAGATTTGCTTTGATTCAGATCAATTAAGTCAAAGATACAGGAGCAGAGACAGAATTTCTTACATAAGTACAGAAATGCCATGTTATGCGCAAGTACAGCCAATCATAAAATAAAGGAACCGGAACCATTGTAGACAAATGAACTATTTGTTGTTTGTAATTATTAATATTAGTCATCATAACAGCTGGTATTACAATTACAAAAACATAACAGAGCTGTAACTCACCAGCTTATTCTCATGAACAATAATGTTAAAAATGATGATAGTGTTTTTCCAAGTGAGGGTCAGATACGAAATTATGAAACAACACTACTGCTTTCCTTCAATTGTCCTTAGGGTCTAGAGTACAATCTGCGGGTATCATAAGAGATTGTTTAATGCAGTGGTCTTCAACGTCGTTCCTGGGGACCCACTGTGTATGCTGGTTTTTGTTCCGACCACAACTGTAATCGCAGGATTTTAACAAGCTGTTAATGTCTTAATTAGCTTTTTTCATGTTAAGCCTTGCTACTTACTGTCTTTGGTCAAATGTTACATAGAAACATCCATACATGCTGTGAAGAATAACATACCCTTGAAGATAGTGGTTTTATTTCTGTACTGCCAGAAATTTCAAGCATATAACATTTCAAACAGATCCAATTGGACACTGAGGAACCCCAACTTAGGCTGCTGGACTCAACTGTTTCAAGTTATTTAAAAAAACTTAAGGTGAACTTAATGAGACCAACATAACACAAAACTGGTTTGACTCTTTACCATTTGCATGTCGAATAAATTTGTCATGATGTGCCAATTAGTTTTCACCAATTAGGAGCCAACTACATCTTTAATTTGATTGGTTACATTGTTTCCTCTCATTTTATGCTGTTATTTCCAATACATCGCAATGTGGGTATGGTATTTTCTATTATTCTTGATGGCAAACACAGCTATTTCTGTTATCCTGCGAGTTAAGAGGGCAAATAACTGCTCTAAACATTCGATACACTTAAAGCAATGGTGCGTAACTCCTACATGTCCGTAAATTTCAGTTTCACTCAAGCCACTACTAGAGGAGATGACACAATACTGATTAAGCCGATCGGCTCCTCCAACATCTCACGGTATTTTTCAGTATTTGTTGTTTTGCATTTCGTGTCGACCCGCGACATTCCCGCGCTCGCTGGCACACAGGAAATGACGCATTTTACACACAAGAGGGGAGGGGGAGGAAGAGCGTAGAGTCTTCTAGTAAGAGGCAAGGGGTAGGAATACACCCGGAAGGTGAAGCTCAATTGAACGCTCTAGAAGATAGCAGATGATCAACTAGCGGTAGCTTCTCCATGCACCCCCATTCATTTTGCCTGACTTTTGACATCAAATAACTTTACACTAAAAACATTATGAGCCTTCATGTCAGCGATAATATTTTCTACAGAGAAACTACATTTTGTAGCAGACGTCTTTACTTCGTATGAAGCATTATGGTCTAAAAGTAAGCATTTTTAGCCGATGGCACCAGGCTAGGCTAAAAGTGACGTGAAATGCCCGACTTTCTGTCGCACAGGACGTAAATAACCGTACTGTTTAGACCAGAAGCCCATAACGAATCATAGACAGAAGACGATTGAGCCACATCGCTAACGAAGAGAAGTACCTATGAAGTAATAATTCGCAAAACATAATTACATCGAACGGAATCAGACTACACTGACAGATGCAATCGCTTGCTCGCTGGGAATTATGTGTAGGATACATCTACCAGACGAGTTACCGCTTCTCAGGACGTTGGTTTACGTCAGCGAGCTGACTTCGAGCCTGCGCAGTAGGCGTGGTGCCCAACTGAAAGCTCGTTCAATTGCGCTTCACACTCTCCCGTTGAAAATAGCGCCATCCCGCCGTCCACTGCTTTTACTGTCTATGGTAAGAGGCAGAGCGCTCCGAGAAACAGAAAGCGACATGGCGGAGAACCCGAAGAAGCGGTCGAGACACGCTTCAGAAGTGGATCCTACCACAAAGAGAAAGCCTGGTCGTTCGGCTGAAGGAATACTTGCGAAGAAGGAAAGTGACCGACGGAGAAGACAAACACGGATTTGTATCGGTGTCGCTTTTCCTCGGTAGAGAGCCCTGAAGGAAGAAATTGGGCTGAGGGCAGACACGGATGTTGCCTTGCTGCTGTTGGATAAGTAAGTTACTTGGTTTATTAGACATTATGAGTAGGATGTGTTGTTGTTGTTACATGTACTGGACCAAGTACTTTATTATTTTCTTGGAAATGGTGCTATGAATTTACTGTAATGTTAGCAGCTACGTTGTGTAGCGAGAGACCGTAGCGAGCAGTACACAGTGTGTAGCGAGTGTTACTCTGTGTACCGTAGCGAGCAGTACACGGTGTGTTACGGTAGGAACACACTGCAGCGGTGCGGCGCGAAATTTCGGACCGCTCTCATTCACTTTCAATTGAGCGCCTTCGCAATGCATTATGGGACATGTAGAAGAGCGACGCGGTGAGAAGTCGCCAAAACCTGAATCTCATTCAAATGAGGAGCGGCGGCCGCCCTGCTCTGGCCAATCATGTTCTTTGCTTGTGGAGCAGGAGGCGGGCGGGGAAATTGACATCTGGAAATGGAGGAGAGCCCACGGCGGTCTCGGGTTTCCGATAGACCACTTTATGATTGCTCACTCTTTGAATATCGGGACATAAAAAATAATAATTAAAAAAAAAAGACGCTTGGAGGAGAGTCGCTGAGATTGTGCGAGTTACTGGTGGGTTGCAATATTCAATTTAATGATAAAACACGTTTATCTAGAAGTTAATATAAACGCGAAGTGTGCCTGCAAACTTCCTAGCCATTTAAGCCAGCTAGCTAGGACAAATAGCGAGACGCTCAGTTGCACCGATGGCCTCTCGCAATGCAGAGCGCCTCGCAATCTGCGGTCCCACGCGGCTCAACAGATAATCAAATTCCCCCTTCTGCAGTCTGAAATACTGCTGGAAGGCAGAGTCGTCTAGCCGCAGCTCTTGGACGAGGCGGTGGTAGCCTACTCTCCGTGCTCTTTCCAAGTGCAGCGCATGGGATGCACCCAGTATCTTCTCCGCTTCCTCCTCCTCCGGAATTGCATCACGGCAATCTTCACAATTGCTTGCGGGGCTTCGAGCTGATCCATGGTCTCTATACTGGGCTGGCTAGCGAGGATTTTGATTTCTATATACTCAACATGAATGGGAGTTTTACTTTAAACCAGATAGGTTGAGAAAGTTAATTTATGCCAATTCTGAAAACGAGCGGGACATAATAATAGACTGAAGAGGCATGATTTGCGACCATTCAAACACTTGTGTCCAATTTATTCAGCCTGACTGGACAATGATATTTGAATATACCTACATACAACACCATAGCCAAGCTACCTATATTTTGCTGTCAGAGGTTTTAATTTTACTGTATGATGATTGGTATATGCAAGGTTTTCTAATGTCACCTTTGCTATACATTGCACTTCAATGTGCGCTCACCATTATTAAAAGTCCAACGCTTCCGGCATTCCAGAGTGGGGCGTACATCTAGTGGAAACACCCATAAGCGGCCGGTGGCCATGAGCGTCAGCAAATTCGCATCGCGCCGCACTGCTGCAGTGTGCTCCTACCGTTAGGGTCTGGCTGCACATTCGCGGTTTACAGTGCGTGTTAACGCCGCGTGAATAGCCGCAAAAAACGCTCAACGAGCAGCTAATGGAGACCGAAAGACAACAAATAACTTCTGCTGACTACCACTGGGTCTTTCCATCCACTAACCTGTCAGCTACACATTAGCAGGCACCTTGTCTCCCGTTTGTAATCGGCTAACCAAACGTACTATTTTGCATTTCTGTGGCAGAAAAAAAATCATACAATAATTACCGCTTCCGAAGAGTCCATCTTTTTTTTTTTCACCGGCTGTCCTCTTCAAGCAGAATAAAAATGTTGTGGAATCGCGTAGCACGGTTGTGGAGGGGTAGCGGTGGGAGTGGGGAGGCGAGGTACACCGGGGCATACGTCATATGGAAGTGCCGCCTGTATTTTTGTAATAACGCAGAATTCCTCTAGGGGGCAACAGAAGTTGCGCACTATAGCTTTAATTAAGACAAATTAACAGCTTGTTAAAATCCTGCGATTGCAACTGTGGTTGGAACAAAAGCCAGCATACACAGTGAGTCCCCAGGAACAAAGTTGAAGACCACTGGTTTAAAGAATTAATTTTTTTTTTTTTTTTTTGGTGGGGGGTTAGGCCTTTACTTGTGGGGTCTCATCTTGCATGCCCTCCCCATCAACTATTGACAATTAAAACTAATAATTATGCCAACCAAGAGCTCCTGAATCCAGTGGTTTGATGGGTCTCAATAACTGTCCTAAGAGTTTTCCTTTGCTTTAGTACTTAAACCCACCAGTTCAGGGGCGCATTTCCCAAAAGCGTAGTTGCTGACTAAGTTAGCAACTCACGTAGCTCGGTCGCTCACAGTCAATGGGTCCAACTATGTGAGCTAGCATCTGTGATTTCAGGAAACGCATCCCCAGGCATTCAAGCCACAGATGCTGGAGACTAATAATGCAACCATAATTGTAGCAAGGAATTGGGTGAACGTCATATTTTATTTAGCAATTTGTTTATCATTGATTGAAAGACCACTTCCGTCGTCTTTTAGTTGAACAGATGAGGTGAGGAACATCACTGTTCCAATCCAAAATATTGGATACCGTATGGAAATGACTTTAGAGATTGAACAATGACAATATAATTCATAATTTCAATTATAATGAGACATACATTTTTTTCTCAAAGCATTTTACATGAATAAACAATGACTGTATTGAACTTGCAATTTATTGAGCGTGTAATTAAGCTACAGCCACTCAATATAGTGCTTTATTCAATCCATCTTTTCTTGTATGAAAAGTCCGCTATCAGAATCTGTATGTGTTCATCTTCATCTAATACAGGGAATGCCTTCAAAATGCACACCATAAACCTTACACCCCTTCCTTAACAAACCGTCTGTGCGGCCAAGTCAAAAAGCTCTTAATGTCGACTTAAACTTACTGTAGAATAAATATAGCCAAATATAATATGCATTCTGATGCACTGGTTAATTTTGTTTCTAAAGTGCAAATTGATAATGACTTAATTTTGTCACATACAATTGCTTAATTACTACAACTCACTTTTCGTTTGCACTATTAACAAAATGGCAAAGGAGGGCTTCACTCATAACAGGAAAGGTCAGGGGTCAAGCGGGAAAAATGCTGCCCTGTGACTCTGTCACAGCAGAATCTCAGCAGCTCATTTCTACAGTTAGTTATTCCTCCAGCAATAAAATGCTTATAATCCTGCAGTAGGCAAACTTAGTTCATTCTGGGGAAAAAAAATGTGGAGAGAACTTTATTTTCAGAATCTGGATCTCCAGCTAAACCACAGTTAAAGGTGCACTATGCAAGTTTGTTTACTTTCACTTCTGTTTACATTCGAACTCAAACAAAACAGAGGTAGCCCGCCCCTCCCTCCCATAGTTCCCTCCTTCCCATGCTTCCGTAACTGTCAACTCTTGTCTGTGATTGGCCGGGACGGTTTGTTAAGCTATGGGACACAGCCTGTGCCCCTTGTGTTTATTTGCAGTTTGTGACACCTGTGCGGTCTCCAGAGCCCGGATTTTTTTTACAGTGAATTTAGGGGCAGGCAGCTAGCGGATCGTGGAGAGATGTTGGCGAATTGAGACAAAAATATAATCGAGCAGAAAGTAAACAAACTTGCATAATGCACCTTTAAAGTTGTCCCTGACACTGCACAAGTGTGCAACTTTACCCTTTGACCCATTGGTTCTTACACCTCTCTTTGCTGTACTAAATCTAAGTACACTGATGGACTTTAAAAACTTATAACCAGAATTGTAGCCAAACTCGGATTCAAATTTGTAACCATTTATTGACCTTACCCATAACAACAACTTCGACAAAATGTCAGATAACATCAACAGAAAAAGAACGACAAAAGAATCAACAATGACAAGTTTAACAACAAAATCAACAACAAAGATCAACTCCAATCTCAGTACCGAGTGTGACCGCCACATGCCTGCAACAAAGCCATCACTCGTCTTGGCATGGGCAGCACCATTCTGTTGAGCTGTTGCTGGGGAATGGCCTGCCACTCCTGGAGAAGGGCTTCTTGGAGCTCCGCCCTCGTCCTGGGCGCTGGAGTGCGTTTCCGAACCCGCCAATCCAACAGGTCCCACACATGCTCCATGCACTTCATGTCAGGGCTGAAAGGTGGCCATTCCATGACTCGCACACCATTCTGGGCCAGGAACTGCTGGGTCACACGTGCTGAGTGAGGTTGTGCGTTGTCTTGCATGAACATGACCTCAGGGTGGTCTGTGATGTAAGGCACGACGTGCGGTCTGATGACAAGGTCACAGTAGCGGGCTGCATTAAGATTTCCATTGATTATGACCAGGTCAGACCTCCAGCCGCACCGAATGGCACCCCAGACCATCACCGAGCCTCCTCCAAAGCGATCTGTCTCAGCAATGCAGGGGGCCGCGTGTCTCTCACTACGTCGTCTGTAGACCCTCTGTCTTCCATCATATCGGTACAGACAAAATCTGGACTCATCACTGAAGACAACATTCCTCCAGAATCGGTTGGGGACTCGTCTCTGACCATATTCTTCAGCCCAGCGAAGCCTGGTAGCCCTGCGCCGTGCATCAAGCTGCATTCCAACACATGCCCTGTGGGCTCTGATCCTTCGCTCTGCAAGTCGGAGACTCACTGTTCTTCTGCTGATCCTTGGTCTGTGGATTCCTAGGGTCTCCTGAGCCGTCCTGGTGCAGGTTCGAAACTGATCTCTCAGGTGGATGAGGCAGATCTGATTGTCCCGGGCTGGAGTCGTGACCCTAGGCTGACCAGGTCGGGGTCGATCATTGGTGCTTCCAGTCTCCTGGTAACGAGCCACAAGGTTAGAGATTGTGGGTTGGCTTACCCCAAAACGCTGGGCGATGCGATTTTGGGATGTTCCAGCCATCCACATCCCAATGGCTTGATCACGTTGGGGTCTGGAAAGGCGAGGCATGGCTCACGTAGTGTCTTTGAACAAATGCTCTCGGGTTCTGGCCTTAATGACCTCAAGGATTGTTTTAAGGCATTTGACAGCATTGCAGTTGTGATCAGTGAAGCCGGATGAGGTTACATCACTAATTCCTCAAATCCTGCCCCACAGACACAAACAAGGTCATGACCTCATGCACTGTTGTGTCTCCTTACTCAAAGACAACTGCATATCAATTATGTAATCATCTAATTTAAGTTCCCCTAAACCAACTGTTAGATTCTAGTGTTCACAGCACATATAGTGATATATGGTGTTCTGTTGACAGTAATCTAGAATATTTACAACCAGCTATTCTGTCTCGCCCAACTACTTAATCAAGGCAGTTTCAGTTCATTGCTGGGTTGATGTAGTCAAGCAGGAACACACTGATGGGTTATGTACTGTATTCACTGAGACAATGTCATCTGTGTTTAACCCAATGAGTTACTCAGGCACTATTGTTTCTGCACCATAGCGAAACTCCTGGGTCAATATCTTTTGTTCACAATGAATACTTAAACCCTGCTGTATCCCAATGAAGGCAGTCAGATCATAATTATACTGGACACTGCGCTGGTCGAGACGACGAATAAACTGTTTATTTTTAACTGTTTTCTCTAACACCGAATCTGACTCCGTCTCTTCTCTTGAAACGCACCACGAAGTCGCGGCTGTTTTGTTTTCATGAAGAAAACAGAAGAATTCTTCAGTTGGAGGTTCCACCGAGATCGACAAAGATAACCAAGGCCCAAGATTTTCCCCGGCGTCTGGAAAAACTTGAACTGTTCCAGCGGACTGTCACCTCAGCAACCAGAAGTTGCACGTACTGGTGGAGTTTTGAGAGTTTCTTGGTGCTAATTACCTTCGCTCGATAAAAAACTAGGGATAGAATCGCGGCTGGTGTGGTTGTAATTCAAGGGAAAGCCTCGTGTTGTGGTGATCAGCGGGCGCGTTCATTCATTTGTTTGTTTGTTGAATAAGTAGGCCTATATTGAGTCGGTGAAACTCACATTGTAGTCCTTGCGGGATTGATCATTGATCGTGCGGGAGTCATAAATTTGTGAAATTGATATTAGCGAGGGTGTTTGCTGGGGGCAAGCATTAGAATATTAATTCTATAAGACGTTATTCGTCAGGGATCCAAGTTGTATGGCCGAACAAGGCACGTTTCTTTAATTGAAAGAAGTAGATTAAGGAATCCTCCATTGAGCGGTCAACATTTTTCAGAGGACTTTTGACTGCAACAGGGTGTCTGTGGCAGTGTTCATGTTTTAACGCTGGTGCAATACTTGTTTAACCCAGGGGTCTTGGTCAGTTTGGGAAGCAAGGCACACTCCTTTAATTGAAAGAAGTAGATTAAAGGAATCCTCCATTGAGCGGTCAAAAGTTTACAGAGGACTTTTGACTGCAACAGGGTGTCTGTGGCGGCGTTTGAGATTGAAGCGCCGGTGCGCTACTTGCTTAACCCGCGACGCAGGGAAGACCTATCTGGGGTCTGTTTTGAACAGTGGTGCTGCTCGGTTTCTGTGAACGTTTAAGTGTTTGTCTTCGTTGTGTTTACCCTAAAAACGTAAGTAGGCTACTACAATAAAATTGAGTATGCTTGGTTTGTAAAGTGGGCCGGTTGTTGCATTGATCGTTCGGTCATTAGAGTTCGGAACTCTTTGGCGCTTCAGGTGCCTATAAATGATCTGATCGTTTGTGGACACGAAATTTTGCGGTACACGGGAGCTAAGCTGGCTGTGCACGTGTATTCATTTTTGCAAAAAATTAAGGACGCAAAATCGGCGCGAGAGTGAGTTGAAAGAATATACCTGGAGAGTATTGATCGGCAAGACCCCTGATAGTTTGCATACGAGTGAAGGTGTGAGAGGCTTCCGGAGTAAATTATTTGCAGTTGCGAAGAATTGTGTGCAATTCTGTTGTTGTGTTGGGTTTTTCTACTGGTGGGACCTGCTGGAGCGCTTAAGGTGTGAGCGCAAGTGTTAGGCCACTGTGTTCAAGCGGTTACTGAGTTGATTCGGACTTTCTGGGTTTGTTCGTTTTAATAGCGTTTTCCAATGAGATTGTGAGTCCCACGGTTATTAGGAAACTGAGTCGCAAGTGGTACAATTTTGTTTAGTTTCAGAGGCCTAAACAAAATCACTTAAACGTGGAACCAGAGTGCTCATTTTTAGACCTTTGGACAAAAAATTGAGGCGTGGTGTCCCCCGTGACGAGTCAATGGACCTATTTTCAAACAAATATTGGACTAAGCATTAGGCTGTTGTTTACCTACTGAAAGCTCCAAATTTGAATTAAAAAAAAAATCCTTAATCATGTTCGGTAAAAGTAAAAACGCGTCCGAAATCCCTACCACTGAGAAAGGTGGCAGGGCAGTACCCGAAATTAATGCTGAAACAGTGTTGAATACTACTAAGGGCTTTTTGCAATCATTTTTGAGACTGGACGATTACGAGTGCAAAATTAAATTAAAATACGGTTTCAACGTTAACGAAAATCACGTTTGGTCCATAGATGTCATGAAGAGAGCATGGGGCAAAATGCAACGTCTGCCAGCGAAGGAGAAAGTTCCATCGGCTTTGTTAATTGTCAGCCATATGAGAAGGAGGAAAGAAGTAAATACCAAGTGTGAAGCTGAGCGTTTATTCAATATCGAGAGAGAGAAAGTTCAGGCTCTGGTTGAGGAGTTGAAAAGCGTCAAAGCAAAGGTGGCTAAGAAAAATGCGGAAATAGCTGCTTTAGAAGATGGAATCAAATTATTGCAAAACGGGCAGTTATTAGCGCAATGTCAGTTCCGCCCTCCGCTCGTGATGACGAGTGGACTAGAAGTGACAGCGAGGCATGTGACCATGATTTGGCGGCGGTAACCCAGCTTAGAGCGTTGACGCAAAGACGGGTCGAAGGCGAAATGCAGTATAACCATAAACCCGTAAGGCAGAGCAATCCTGACTGTACTTTGAAATTCCCACAGGCACTAGTACACGAAACAATGATTCTACCCAGAGAAAAGAACTGCCATGTTTTGGGGAATCCTGGCCACTTTGTCAAAGACTGCGAAGTTAACTGTGAGAGGTTTTTCTGAACGTGTCAGAAAGAAGGCCACACAGAACAAATGCTGGTCACTTGGTAGAGGCAAACCTCCCCTTACTTTCTCAGAGGACCATGTTCATTAGACAGTGGGCACCCTAAGAGCAGGAAAAAAAATGGAGTCTGAATTTAAATTTGAAAAAGGCAACCAAATTCTTGATAGAAAAGATGAGTCATATTGAGGGACTGTTGACTCAAATCTTTCCAGCAACATTAACAATATGAATTGTACGACTCATACATACTGTTGCCGACCTTCATTTTTTGGGTGAGGACTACGATTAAGTTGATGCTTGATTGGTTTTGTTGATGTATGTTCTGTGTAATCAAAATGTTCAGCATTTTTTAAGTGTATGCTGATGTTTTATTGTTGTTGCTGGCACATGAGCAATGCACTTCTTAGACTGCAGGTTGTTTGTGTTGCACCTAGGCTGTGTAAGTTGTTAGAAGGCATATGTCCTCAATGCAATAACAGAAACAAAGCATTTCACTTGAAATGTGGAATTTTTTTTTGTATTGTATTTGAAATGTTAAATATTTTTGTTTTGTATTTGAAATTGAGAATCTGCTCCTATAACAGCTCTTAAATCACTTCTGTCGTTCACAGTGCACTTACATTGTAATGGCTGCTTATTGTCAATCAACGCATGGTTGTTTGTTATTTTTGGAGATTGCCGGTAGTCCAGTTTTCGGTTTTGGTTTGTTTAAAATGTATTTTCTTTTGTTTAAGGGAATCTTTGGGTCCGACGGCCCATTGCGAGGTTGGCCCGACGATTTCCCTTCTTCTGTTCTGTTTGGCTGGGATCTCCACTTTCCTTTTCATTTCCATGCGCTGAACTCACTTATATACTGGACAAAGAAAGTTAGGGATCACTCTGATTTTTAATATTGAAATATGATATGGAACATAATTTGAACTATCAAATATTTCAAATTCGAAAATTGGGGTGATCCCTAATTTTCTTTGTCCAGTATATTTCATGTATTAGAGAAATCTTCGAATGCTGAGTTCCAGATGATCCTGCCGCACCTCTCTCCCCTTGATAGAATACAGACAATAGAGAATTGATCCGGAAACGAGCACCCTCCTGGAGCCGAAGTGTCACGGTTCGCAAAGAGAGACATTCAAAAACATAACCCATTACACATCCGTGGACACCAGCAGACTCTTGCCCTTGCATGGAGTTGTACCTTGTGTTCGACCTTAAGCCCACCTGAACCAGATAATCACAGGCTTGATGTGGTACGTCAGGTGTGTTTAAAGGTAAAGTACAGTAAATACCATGATCTGACCGGTGGTCCTCAGGAAGAGGTTTGGCTAATGCTGCTTTAAGTAAATTATCACATATCTCCTATGTATGGATAAACGCCTCAGGGTATGTCATTTGTGTCGGCTGCGACCTCCACGACCGTTCCATATCTCGCTTGCCACTGCACCATCATGTAAAGTTTGTCTCCATTTCCTTTCATCAGTGCAGAGGCTGATTGCTGATGGATTTATTTAGGTTTGCATTTGAACCCCTGTGGGGGGACAACAGCCAACCGAAAAAACACCAGTCAGCATTTCGAGTGGCGGTGCTCTCCATTTAAATAAACTGCGTTAAGGTTTGGTCATTAAGGCCACAGAATCGGTCTGTGTCGGTGACAATAGTTGAAAGAATAAGTAATAAATGATGTTTTAGGCCACAGAAACTTCTACCTGACCTAATCAGATGGGGCATGTTGACATAAATAATCTGTTAAGACACTAATCATCTCGTTTCTCTGACATTATGATCGCTGAGCACAGTGAATAATGTTGCAGATGGTTTTTGAGAGCTTATATACGCTGATGGGCGGATTGGTGGTCGGTTACACGCGGCACAAACCTTGAAGTTCTCCTCTGTCAGTCCCTCGTCCGTTTTGGCGCTTCGGATCATGGCCGCCACGTACCGCTTCACCAGATTCCTGATGACCTCCTGACAGGGAGAGAGAACTACATTTAAAGAGGCAGCCCCTCGCCAGCTAATTAGCCCAGATAGCGCCGAGGCTAAATTCACCTCGACAGCATTTTCGCCAGAACATTTTGAACTTTCCAAGGGAAATAATGGCTTGTCTGTCTGCTATTTTTGGAGATTTTTTATTATCCCCAAAGGATGGGATCTTTGATATTGGAGTGGGGTTGGGGGTGGGGGGGTGTAGTTTACATAATAACGAAAACTTGTTTCAGTCATATTCATAACATGTATTAACTGGAGGGGAAAATCCAGATATGCATAAATTTGCACTCATTTTCATATTTTAAGAGAAAATTGGCGGGTTTATTTTACATTTTTAAAAATGCTGGCATGTGTTGAACACCTGTGTTTCTTTGTGTCTTATGTTAAAGACATCAGGCATCAACCAGGATATATGTGCGTCCCTGTGATTTATTTCATAAATGAAGTCTAAATTTGGAAATAAATGAGTGCGTTCACCTACCTCAGTGTGTCCGTATGCATATGAATATGACAGCATGTGTAAAAGCATGTGAGCATGTTTATCTGTGAGATTTTTTTCTGTGTGTGAGAGCATACGCTTGTGTGTGTGATGGTGTGCACATACTTGAATGAGATTTTGTTTGTGTGTGTCTGAGTGAGTGTGATTGCATGTAGGGGTGTGTTTGTACATATGTGTGTATATGTGAGTGTGTGCGCACAGTGTTTTGTGTGATGGACTTAGTGTGAGCTGTATGCATGTGACAGTGTGCCTGTATGTAAGAGTGTGTATGTCAAAGATGGGGTATGTGTTTACGAGCGCATGTTTTTATTTATGTTATTGTGTGAGAGCATTTGTGTTTGTTTGTATGTGTGTGTGTGTGTGTGTAAGTGAACGACAGAGGTTACTTGTGTGTGTGAGAAGGGCAGCTGAAATGTGTGTGGGAGAGCGTGTGCAGGTGAGATAGTGTGTGTGCTTGCACGTGTGTGTATGTGAGTGACAGAGCTTTCTCATATCTGTATGTGTGTGTCCTGCCTAATCCTCAGAAATCCTTACATCCCTCCTCTCCTCCATCAGCTTCAGTTATAATGGGAACAGCTGCACTCCGTCATTCAGCCATTTAGATCATGACTGGCCCCTCTCCAGCCCAAACTCACCACAGCTCTACCTTCATAACTCACTGCGGGACACTAGGGGACACCAGGGGGGACACACAGCCAGTGACGGGGGGAGAGGGGGAGCGTGGCAGGGGCAGGTGGTTCTCGCTCGGCTAACTGCACTCGCTACTGCTACAGGAGCGAAATAACTGTCTGGTACAGCTCATATGCTGTTGCTAAGCCAAACTCTCTCCATAAATTATTGGGATGCCAGCGCTCTTGAAATATGGATCATCCATGAGGAGTTTATGTGATGGGCTTAGTAAAAGTTGGCCCTTTATCTTTTGAGACTTCTTGAGGGCATCGGTGAACTAAGACCTTTAGCAGGAGCTAGAAACATACAGCGCATGCGAAACCAGTGACGGGGCCAGTGATTGGCTGTGGTGTTTGTTTTGCACCAATAACGGGTTGTGTTATTAATTTTACTTGCTCTGAAAGGATTTGTGCCTATGCAGGGTCTCTGCCAGTACGGCTAACTGCTCGCGTAGAGTACGTGGTCATCGTAGCACTTCCGAAAATGTCCGATGTCCTTGTGCGTGAACAGCTCTCTTTCATTCATATTCTGGACAGGAGCGATAGGCACACTGCAAGCTGTGCAGATTTGTCCTTGTGTTGCCTTTACTCAGCCAATCCGAGAGCAGGAGGGGTGCATGCTGTCCACAGCGACCATTAATTACTCCTCTAACCGTCCACTCGCTATATTCATTAACCTTTGCAAATCCAGCTGCTCTAATAGCGTTTAACCACAGCAGAATGGGACTTCACGCTGATCCTGGAACACCTGCACCCAACAGCAACAGAGCTGAGGCCAAATTCTGATCAGATTCACCAGCAGACATCTGTCATAGGCAACCTGCCTCATGGTCTCCTGTAACCCAAGAGCCCAACACCTTTACAGCATACATAATCACACCACATCACACAAGCAGCAGGTGTTCGCTTTCTTTCCGAGATTATCCTCCACTGGGCATAGTATCCGGCCACACTGCCTTTGGGTGAGCCAGCTCAGTCTGTGACTATGTTCACATGCACAAAATATTCCACCAATCAGAAAATAATGGTTAAACCCGTTTTGGCTCGTCAAATTAAGAGGTTTCCAGAGGGAGGAGTCAGAATTACAATACTTTTGGCCGCAGGCTGATTAACGCTACATAACCGCGAGCAGAGATGGAGAAACAGAATGGGGCTTATTGCTGTTTTTTTTTTTTTTTTTTCTTTTCTCCAGTAGCCTGACAGTTACCTTCTCCGATTAACGGTGAGAAAAAAAATGGATCTGACAAGCGTCAGCACCAAGTGCGGAACTGCGGACGAAAAAAGGGCAAATTAAAGTTCGCAAATGAAACCCAGAGGAGCCGTTTGGAGCGGGTGGACAAGATGGAAGTTTCAATCTGCCCTCCCCGCCTGCGGAACGAATTCGGTTCTCCGTCCGCAGTGACGCATAGAGCTGAGCAAACACTTTATACACTTTATTGAGTCACTGATTTTTACCCCAGTTAGCCTGCTCGCTATCCGCTAGCTGCCAAATTAGCATTACCTCAGCAATAAGGCCAATGCAGCACACAATGCTTCCGGTTAGACTGCGCTCTTTGCATCGCACACCGAGTTCTGACTGATTCAATTACAACGAATGCCATTCTTTAGTTTTTGTTAGATTGCACACCTGCAGTAAAATCCATGAGAAATAATGCTTTGTTTGCATTCAAAAATACAATAATCCATAAATAACACCACTGTATTCTTTTGCAAAAACACCAATCCCATAAAAGAAATCTCTACCAAAGAATTTTAATACAATTATAAAGAATTATTATTTAAACACCATCCACTGGTACAAAGAATCACAGAGCATATTTATTTCTTTGATAGCTCAGGAACAAAGGACATGCAAAATTCATTCAAATACTGCGAACTCTAGTTAACTGAACTGTGAAAATAGGTTTGTAATAAATGAAATTTACTGCCAGTATGAGCAAGGAAATGATGTGAAACATTCATCTAATTTATTAGCGGTGACCCCTGACCTATAACCCCAATGAAGGGGTCAGTCCTACTCACCTGATAATGCTGGTTCTGAATGAGGTTGTCAGCATGCCGCTCCTGCAGTGAGAAATAATCCACGTCAAAATGGCGTCTGCGAACCGTTTGTATTATTTTTAGTCCCTAACCATCATGCGACAGTGTATTTCTGTCCAAGCCTTTTCTGCTACCACTAAAATCAACATGTTTCTATTTTTCTTCTCATGGTGTATCTTACAAAGACATGATATTTTCAAAGTAGATTGCTACTTTACAGCCAGTGTGCTGTTCTAATTTTAGTCTGGGTTATGAATTGTGAATAAAATTTGATCTGAATGCCTTTTTTTTAATATTCCGTACAATTGTAATTCGGGAGGTATGCCAGTTTACAGAAGACCATTAATTCAAAAGAACCAGATGTTGCAAATACTGCATACCAGCAAAAAAAAAAAAAAAAAAACTAAGTATGCCAACTAAGATTCTGTGTTTGTGGTGATTGTCAACACATTGCTAAACTGTCACAAAATTACAATTTAAAAAAGCTCTGTGGTTATATAATTAACCTAATATAAGGGTGCAACCGTGCCTCCTATTCAGCTATTCAGAAATCATTTTAATCGCTCAGATATTTTTCTCCTGGTAGTTGGCAAATGATAATAGTGAGATTAGTGTGAAAAGCGAGTTAACTGGAAGACGGAACAAATCAGTATTTTTTTTTTTTTTGCACAATAAAACAAGCGATCACCACGGATTCCTTGATGCAGTGATGCATGGATTTATTAAATACAAGGGCGAGGAGCGGTGATACACCGTGTGCCCTTTGGAGAGTTAACAGCTCGTTCTGAATGTTTTGTGCCTTGTAGCGGTACAGATCCAGATTTCCTGCATGCTCCCCGGAGCTCCAGAGTTACTGCAGTGACTTCATTAACCTAATGGCTGCATTTTGCTCAGCACTATCCTGCACTAGTAGGCTGAAGTGCTCAGCGAACGCGCAAGAGGATCTACACACTGATATCGGTGCTTCTGACTGCACTGCGCTTTAGTTGCATTGCAGTCTCTGTGTATTTCGCACCAAGCACATGAAAGGAGTATACATCCTTTTTTAACCCTTAGAGCACTGAAATAAATTTTCAAAAAATTATAAACTAAATTATCCTGTGCTGTTGAAAGCCTATCACGTGGCGACTTGTTTAAAAACAAGTCGCCACGTGATAGGCTTTCAACAGCTTTGAATTTGATATCTGATAGCGCGCCGAGGGCTAATCCTTCACTTAACCTGACAGGTGTACCACAAAGGGAGATGAGTGGGTTTGCATGGTATATTGAGCATAAGGCCTGGGTTTTTGATGTCACAAAGGAGGCTCTCTGTTAACCTGCCACGGTAACGTATGGCATCAGGGATTGTGAGTTTAGGGTTTGTTGGGCCGGCTCGCTCAAAGAAAGCCTGGCGAATGTTGAGCTCGTTTGCCTGTACAGCCCTCAGGAGAGGTCCATATGTTTCCCTCCCACATGAAACTCCCAGAGGGAAATGACAACAGAGAACGGAAAATGATTGGCCAGGGAGCAGTCGCAAGCCTCTGGAGCTGGTTTATTAATTAAGGTCCCTCTTCAAAGGCCCAAAGGGCGAGCCCTCCATCACCTCTTCAGATAATGGTGATAATGATAATAATCTATCAGAACTAACTTAATAAAGACAAAAATTGATGAGTCACAAATCAATCCCAAGTGCCGCTTATATATGGGCATAAAGATGAGTGTTAATCACATTTTATGCGAGTGGTCTGTACCAGTTCAGAAAGAGTAGAAGAAGAGGCATGATGGTGCGGCTGGGACTCTGTACTGGGACTTATGTAGTGAGTATGGTCTGGAGCACCAGGGTCAATGGTATGAGCGTAACCCAAAACCTGTTCCTGAAAATCAACATACCAAGTTGCCATGGGACTACAATAAACAAACAGACAATAAAATACCTCACAGTTGCCCAGATATTACCCTGATAGATAAGAAAAATTAGAAATGTTATTTGATGGACATGGCATCTTCTGGAGATAAAAGAATTCAAGAAAAGGAAAAAGAAATTCAGCACTATAGAGATCCGTGAATCAAAAAAGAGAATTTGGAAATTTAAAAGGAGTCACAACAGCACCTATTGTTATCGGGGTCCTCTGAGCGTTCACCAACAGATTGGGAAAGTACCTACAAGAACTTGAGATCAATACTAGACCAGTCATGATTCAGAAAACCGTTGTACTACGGTCAGCGAGTATCCTCTGTGGAGTCCTACGGTATGTGTCTGAGGGGACTTGTCACCTGACACTAAGACAAAAAGCCAGTGATTAATCTTAATCTTTTTACTGTGAAAATACAAAATAATAATAGTAATATTAATAAAGATACAAGTATTATTTAGCTAACACATTTATCCAAAGCGACTTACAGTTGATGTGACCGCACAGGGGCCAAACTCCCTCTAGAGGACACAGGGGTTAACTGGAGCGCCAAATACATTTTCAAGGAATTAAAAATGTAGTTATCCTGAGCTGTTGAAAACCTATCATGTGGGAACTTGTTTAAAAGAGCTCCCCTACGGGAGCTCTTTTAAACAAGTTCCCACATGATAGGTTTTCAACAGCATATGACTTTGACATCTTACATCATTCGCTGAAAGGGTTAAAAGCCTTTCTTATGGGCCCTATAGCTGCACACTGATCTCATTGTCATGCACCTTCAGACGAGAGTCAGAGAAACTACAGAGTTGCCAGTCAAGCAGCTGCTGCTAGTCTGTCCTGCCAGCACACCGTGTTGTTATGGGCATGTCGTGGAGATTGTGGGCATGACGTGAGCTGCAAGCGTCCGGGTCGGTCCCAGTTCTGACCGTGAACTCCTTGAAGTTCTCGTGTTTCCTCTGGTCGTCGGCTCTGGGGGCCCCCCCTCGGCACAGGCGGTTGTGCACCCACACGCACAGGTACCAGAAGGACTTTGGGCTGGGCACGATGTTGAAGGGCGGGGGGAGGGTGCCTCCTTCGTCGAAGTAGCTCATCCACAGCTTGGTGCGAGCAAACTTCCATTCTATATCCGCGTGGTCCTGCAGGAACAGTGACAGGGGAAATCGGTACGGAAGCACAGTTTCGACCTTTCTGAATAATGTGTATTTGTACATCTGGCATTGTTCTGTTTATTTCCTATTTATAGGTTCCTCAGGTCACCTCCAGATACGTCCATTAGCCAACAAAGGATTGCTCTAAAGTCCAAGCCATGCCTATTGTCTTTCTCTCTCCCTCTCTGTTTCTCCCTCTCCATCTCACTCTCTCTCTCACTCACTCTCTCTCTGGCTGTTCCTCAGTGCCTACTTGTGTAGACTAGTAGTCTTGTAAGATCTGTGACATCATATTCATTGGCACACATCTTGTGAGAGACGAGGCAGGAACCTTATTAATGCAAACAGGATAGGAGCCGACCTCGTATCCCATAATTCACGGTGCAAACGCGGAGGATACGAGTGAGGCTCAATTAAGTTTTCAGTTCCACCATCTCTGCAATAAATAACGCCAAAATCCAAGAACTGAAAATGAAGTGAAAAATATGTGTAATAATTTCCAGCCCCGATCTAATTTTATGCCGGCGACGTATAATTAAAAACATTTAATACGCTTGGGTGCTTTTGTGTGCTTTGTAAGTAATTAAAGAGCCTGGTGCTAAAAGTACGGAAGTCATTAAACGTCTATTTTCAGAAAAAGGGACTGAGTATATAACATACCCATAATACTACTAATTAAAGACCCCAGTGCTAAAAGTGCTTAAGTCACAAAATGTACATTTTGAGAAAATCAACGAAGGTAACTACTGTAGAAAAGAAGTTTTTCCATCCTCACCTCACAGTTAGTGAAAATGTGGCTTAAGCTGTTTTATAGCGCTGTGCTCCTCAGTTGAATTATGAGCTCACTCGGGCGCATTCATTACCTTAAGAGCAGCGCATGAAAGAGACATTACATCTAGCAGATGGAGACCGTTGAGATAGTCTGCTGCTGCTTGTTTGCAAACCGCACGTCACAAGTTTGCATAATTTCTCAATGCATTTAGCAGCGTTTATCTGTGCTTATTATTCTGTAAGTGCGCTCTTCCCGAAACACAGATGTGAAAATCTTGACATTGAGAAACACTCTCTCTCTCGCTCTCTCTCCATCCTCTCTCTCTCTCTCTCTCTCTCTCACTACACCACTTCATTCTCACATTTACCAATCCTCTTAATTTAATGAACACCTCTGAGTTTGAAAACAGCGATGATGGTTTCCTTCATGTTGCGTCCTCGGAGCCAAAGTTGTCAACAGTAACAGGCTCCCTGTTGGAGTGTGGGTGAGAGCAGAGCTATCTGCTTTATATCACCAGAAACTGCATCAGGAAGCGGCTGAATGGCCTGCCCTTTTTATCTGAGAGTCTGTTGCACGGCCAGGCAGTGTTCCTGTGTTCTGCAGAGGGGGTGGGTTGGGGGGAGGGGGTATAGAACAATCAAACTGCAGCTGGTTCCCCCCCGACCCAAGGGAGCGCCTCTTGCGTGGGTGTTCGAGGTCCTCGAATGTGCGCTTACATAAACTCCACCAGAGGAAAAAAAAAAAACAGTTTCCAACAGAAATCCACACTGACACGATTTCATCTCCGAGCTCAGCGGCACTGTTTTTCTGGTACAGTACGGGGCGATGGAAAGGACCAGAACTGCTGGCTCGGTAACCACCAAATATGCCAGTTTGCGTGACCATTCTAATCCACTCGATGGCCATAGTTACTGCACATTGGTGCATAGTTATTCAGCTGACGCATCTAATCCAAAGCGACTGGCATTTTGTTTAGCCTAAGCTGGGGCCATTCCCCCCAAGGCAATGTTGGGTTAACCACTAACCTCACTATATGTGCATCATGGTGCTTAAGCTGGGTCCGATTACAGCACCAAACCTGTTAGGCCTGGGGCATTCAAACACATCCGGAACAAGCCGGTGTGGGAGCAGGTCTTCATTTCAACTTATTACTTAAACACCTGATTCTACTAATCAAGGACTTTAGCAAAGACTGTAGGGGATCATTAGTAAAATCGGGTGTGTAACATTATGGCAGGAATGAAAGCCTGCGCCCACATCGGCCCTTTCTGGAATAAGGCTGAGGGCCCCAACACTTGGTCCTCGAAGGCCCCACCTGCCATTACTCAGGCTGTGAATGGTGACCACGACTTTATTTTAGACAGTAAGCAATAAAACCCTTTTCAAAAGCACCGTGATATATCACAGCGCACAGGCAGGCAGAGATACAGCGTGATATATGACGATTACGGCGTGACTGTCCAGGTGCCGTAACTCACAGCGATGAGCTGGTAGGAGTTGTTCATCATGGCGATGAGCATGTTGAGCAAGACGACCAGGGAGATGACGTTGTAGGTGCCAAACATGGTGGCCCCGACAAACTCCGTGAACTCGTGCCGAGCCTTTACGTTAGTCACGTACAGGTTGAGCAAGCCGAACACGGACCAGAACAGAGATTGCAGGGTCTCGAACAACCTGAGGAAGAAGAGAGAGAGAGAGAGATGCGTATCATGTGTGTCAGAGAATAATGTTATAATAAACAGCTGAAACAGCTAGACAACCGTGAAGACTGACAGAGCTAGCCCTCAGAAATATTCTGTCTTGGCAGAGGTCTTCTGAATATCCCACAAGATCCATATCAGGAAGTAAATAATGAATATGCACATATACATGTGTACAGCAAAGGGCGACTGAGACTGGAGAAATGAAAAGGAAAACCAATTAAATGAGAGGAAGAGAGGAAAAGTTTTTTCCAGCAAAACAATTCAAACTTCATTTTTTGGTTCGTCTCGTCGGCCATGTAAGGGGCTCACAGCTCAGCTCTGAAGTCCCACTGACTCCTCGGGTTGTGGACTTTTGTGTTCATTTTCAGTTAACAGCAAATTTAGGTCAGCTGTGTGGGCCATTGCCTGAGCTACGCTCCACACACATTAAACATTAAAAAGCTTAATTACACTACAACTGCTCCCTGGGAATGAAAATATACATTTATTTACAAGTAGCACAGCAGAAATGACCTCACCACCACCTCCCTGACGCGCACACACACACACTTACAATTATTTTGGCCACCACTTTTTCCAAGCAAAGTGTTTGGAAAGCGCCCATAAATTCATAAATTCTTCTACAGTCCGTGTGAGTACTGAGCTGGCTCCCTCTTCTCTCGACACCCCAGACCTTTCATCTTTGTCCTTCACAGTGCAGTTACGCAATTCCAAGTCTTTTTTTCTGCTAGTACACGCTAAATACTGTTACTGTTACAGTACGTACTGCATACTGATCGAGCAAACTGATATTAAAGCATTTATGTTATCCTTACATGCTAGGTACTGCTTCTGTCTACCGTTCAGAGTTCAGTACTTACTACTTTAGACTTACATACTTCCTACTGGTTCTGTTGGCCTTACGCACAACATTTTTACAGTTACTGTTAGAAATCCATTTGTATTGCAGGTTTCATCCCTACTTTCTTAATCTGGGGTGCTTCAAAATTTAGCCAGTGTGCATCAGAGTATCAGAATTACAGCTGCACCCCAGGACCTAAAAATGAGTCTTATTAGAAGAAATCTTGTTTTTGTATTTTACCCAACACATTCTCATCCAGACTCAGTGACGCTACCAGACCAATCGTGGATATTCAACGGAAAAGGAAACTTGGGGCGTCCTTATATGACGTTTACGATAGGGTTCATTTTAAACTGGCGTCATATTATGACGCCAAAAGCCTCCCTTTTCATCGTATATTGACGCTTGGCAAGGTAGCGTCACTGTATGATGAGTCCGGATGAGACTGGGCGCTTTTAATATACAAATCCTCTATGTGTTCATTATGCCAATTAGCACTGCTAAAAAGTAAATGAAACACAAATTAAAGCGGATCATTTTAAAAGCCCTCAATTGGTCCCCGTCGAAACTGAATCAAAAAGAAATATTTGCCAAGGTGCTTGAGCTGACAGCATAGGTTTGGAGCACCCTTGCTCAGAAAATTGCAGTAAACCTCCGAATAGCCGAATAAGCATATAAGCGAGGCCTTTCTGCAGCAGCATTATGGTAAAATGTGTGGCGCGGCTCCAAATACGGTCGGCGTGAAAAAACGCTGCAGGGAATCATTATCCCTCTGCCTCGTAAAATATAGAACAAAAGCTGTATGCTGCATATCTGTCACAGCAAACGCGGCTTAAAAGAGCAAAAGGAGAAGGCAGAGTAATGAAAGCGCGTCTCGCTTTATTACAGACGTCTGTCACGCGTCCCGCTCGCCAGCCTCGATTGAATGTCGCCGCCTTTTAAGATGACGGACATGATTTTCCGGAGACGCGCGTTTTTCTGACCCCTTCAGAGGGAGCTGCCGCTGAGATGAGGTGACAGTGTGCTGACTAAGAACCCTGCTTTAAAATAACCCTGTAGTAGCCCGGCTCTCCTATCCTGTAAATGTAAAACAAGGTTTTGATTCGCATCTTTCCGTTACTTTTTTGAGACAAATGCTTTCCGACTGTTGACCTATGTTAGGTTTTAGTGTTCACAGCACATTTAGTGAGATATGGCGTTGGCTTTGTTAACTGTCAGCCATATGAGAAGGAGGAAGAAGTAAATACCAAGTGTGAAGCTGAGCGTTTATTCAATATCGAGAGAGAGAAAGTTCGGGCTCTGGTTGAGGAGTTGAAAAGCGTCAAAGAAAAGGTGGCTAAGAAAAACGCGGAAATGGCTGCTTTAAAAGATGGAATCAAATTATTGCAAAACGGGCAGTTATTGCCGCCTGGTAGTGGGGTGACCGCAATGTCAGTTCCGCCCTCCGCTCGTGATGACGAGTGGACTAGAAGTGACAGCGAGGCATGTGACCATGATTTGGCGGCGGTAACCCAGCTTAGAGCGTTGACGCAAAGACGGGTTGAAGGAGAAATGCACTATAACCATAAACCCGTAAGGCAGAGCAATTCTGACTGTACTTTGAAATTCCCACTGGCACTAGTACACGAAACAATGATTCTACCCAGAGAAAAGAACTGCCGTGTTTTCGGGAATCCTGGCCACTTTGTCAAAGACTGCGAAGTTAACTGTGAGAGGTTTTGCGGAACGTGTCAGAAAGAAGGCCACACAGTGGACAAATGCTGGTCACTTGGTAGAGGCAAACCTCCCCCTTACTTTTTCAGACGACCATGTACATTAGACAGTGGGCACTCTGAGAGCAGGAAAAAATGGAGTCTGAATTTAAATTTGAAAAGGCAACCAAATTCTCGATAGAAAAGATGAGTCATATTGAGGGACTGTTGACTCGAATCTTTCCAGCAACATTAACAATATGAATTGTACGACTCATACATACTGTTGCCGACCTTCATTTTCGAAGCGAGGACTACGATTAAGTTGATGCTTGATTGGTTTTGTTGATGTATGTTCTGTGTAATCAAAATGTTCAGCATTTTTTAAGTGTATGCTGATGTTTTATTGTTGTTGGCACATGAGCAATGCACTTCTTAGACTGCAGGTTGTTTGTGTTGCATCTAGGCTGTGTAAGTTGTTAGAAGGCATATGTCCTCAATGCAATAACAGAAACAAAGCATTTCACTTGAAATGTGGAATTTTTTTTTTGTATTGTATTTGAAATGTTAAATATTTTGTTTTGTATTTGAAATTGAGAATCTGCTCCTATAACAGCTCTTAAATCACTTCTGCTGTCGTTCACAGGGCACTAACATTGTAATGGCTGCTTATTGTCAATCAAGGCATGGTTGTTTGTTATTTTTGGAGATTGCCGGTAGTTCAGTTTTCGGTTTTGGTTTGTTTAAAGTGTATTTTCTTTTGTTTTAGGGAATCTTTGGGTCCGACGGCCCATTGCGAGGTTGGCCCGACGATTTCCCTTCTTCTGTTCTGTTTGGCTGGGATCTCCACTTTCCTTTTCATTTCCATGCGCTGAACTCACTTATATTTCATGTATTAGAGAAACCTTCAAATGCTGAGTTCCGGATGATACTGCCGCACCTCTCTCTCCCCCTGATAGAATACAGGCGATAGAGAACCGATCCGGAAACAAGCACCCTCCTGGAGCTGAAGTGTCACGGTTCGCAAGGAGAGACATTCAAAAACATAACCCATTACACATCCGTGGATGCCAACAGACTCTTGCCCCCAGGGAACCAGAGACTATACATTCATTCCATTGTGTTTATTTCAATCGGAGTTTTCTAGGCAGTGTTTGTATCCCCATAGCTTACAATGAACATTTCACTTAGTATTCTGAAGTCGCATGTTTATACCTCTCTGTAATTATGGTTTGATCATAGATATGAGTGATCATATGATCAGAGGGGGAAACTGTTAGAGTTTTAGTGTTCACAGCACATATAGTGATATATGGTGTTCTGTTGGCAGTAATCTAGAATCTTTACAACCAGCTATTCTGTCTCGCCCAACTACTTAATCAAGGCAGTTTCAGTCCACTGCTGGGTTGATGTAGTCAAGCAGGAACACACTGATGGGTTATGTACTGTATTCACTGAGACAATGTCATCTGTGTTTAACCCAATGAGTTAATCAGGCACTATTGTTTCTGCACCATAGCAAAACTCCTGGGTCAATATCTTTTGTTCACAATGAATACTTAAACCCTGCTGTATCCCAATGAAGGCAGTCAGATCATAATTATACTGGACACTGCGCTGGTCGAGACAGCGAATAAACTCAGTTTCTTTTTAACTGTGTTTTCTAACACCGAATTTGACTCCGTCTCTTCTCTCGAAACGCACCACAAAGTCGCGCAAGTTTTGTTTTCATAAAGAAAACAAAGAATTCTTCACCCATAAATTACGGGATAGGAGAGGACGTCCTTAAAAGATCGTAATTTGAGGCATAACAGTAATAATGGTGCCAATACATACGGAGTTGGAGTTTCATCCTCCATTTTGAATACATTTGAGAGCGAACGCTACAGCAAATGTTTCTTGGACAGTGGCAAGCTAAAGTTTTATGGGCAAGTCTCATATTTATTTCTTACTTATCGTTATACGAGAGGAAATACTGAACCAGCAACGTCCCATTGCTGTTGTCGAGAATATCGTATGAATGTTTGTATTCTTGCCAAAGCACATCAGAAGGAATGATTCTGGGGGACTTCGCCATAGACTTTGCCGTTTACGACTGTATGCTCTGTTGCCAGGGCTGCATGAATCTCAAACCTATTTGCGGTACTTCCTCGAATATTTAGTCATTTTTACTCGTTTTAAAACATGATGCCAGAGTGGTTTGAAGGTTATTTTAAATAGGCAGAAAGACAATGCCTTGTCAATCTGCACATACATCATACCATCAACCCCACTACTGCTGCCACAGTGTAGATGCAACTACAACCCACTTCAGCCAGCCAGCACCGGCCCCTGCATCTGAGATCTACTGCAAATGTTCAAGATGGGTCGCTATCTTGACCTGCAAAGCAAGTTGTGTCATTTTCTTTAGATGAAATCAAATGAATGTGTTTTTCCCTTACATTCTGTTTAAGCAATGATATATGTGCAATTTGTCAGACAACTGTGATGTCTCAATGACTTCCTGGGTCCACTAAGCCATCATTAATAAGAACGAAATACTCAGATCCCCGTCACGGAATGGCTGATATCTGCCCTGGAAACAAAACGCGGCGGAGGGACGGACAGACAGACAGGACGATGAACCGAAGTATGAAGAGGCACATCTACACAATAAGATGTGTTTTGTGAAAAAAATGTAGAACGGTCTAAAAGTTCTGGCCTGGAAAAGAAGCGTGACAGATGGACGGATGAACAGACACACAGAGGGACAGCACTCATTCCTACATCCCCTTTCACTTTGTGGTGAGGGATAATAGTACCATACAGAGATATGTCTTACAGGCCAACCTACACAGACCCTGACCATCAATATGTATTGACAGCTTGGGGACATAAGATAATCTTCCCTAAGTTTAGTTGATTTAAAAATAGGCCCAATGGCCCTGTAGCTCACGGACCCAATAATTGAACCCATTGCTCAGCATTTTTGAGAAGTCAGACATTGTCCCAAGGAAGCTCCATACCAAATTTGAAGTAAATCAAGCCAGTAGTTACAGAGAAGTAAATTTGTAAAGATTTGTAAACGGATGACTATCACGACAACGATGCCGGACGCCGCCTAATCACAATAGCACATGGTCTCTCGGCTGGTGAGCTAAAACTATACTTAAAAAACATTTTCAGGAATAAGTGAGCTATGAAAGCCATAAAGAAGGGTATTTGCATTTGTTTGCCTTACACTTTTCCAGAGTCCTCCACTCCACAAGATGGCGTATGGCCATATATGGCAAACCAGCAAACTCTGTAAGTGTGCATCCTGGTGACATAAATGCTTGTGTACCAGCATTTGCATTCTCAAAACAGCATAGACGTAATTCCTTGCCTTCACCCCATGGAGGTAATTTAATAGAACTGGAGAGAGCGAGGAAGTACCACCCCTATTACTTTCAATGGGACATGCTAGACTAGCTACTTCAGCCCAGGAAGTACGGAATTGACCGACGCCATCTATAAAAATGGCGTTCCATGGGTGCTTATTTCCGGCACCATTTCATAAGATTGCCAATCTGATTACACAGCACAAATGGCCAAGAAAATGTGTCGTCTGTGCGGATTGGGGAATGAGTTTGAGGGGAAATGACGGCAACGCTGTTGATCCAGGACGCGCACGCACTATACACCTATTGGCTGAACTGCTGCAGTCAGAGCAACAGCTGGACAACCAAACTTGTGCACGAGCTGTCATCAAGCTCTAAGTAGCAGTTCTTATTTTACAGGCCCTCTTGAAAACATCGAACAGCTGCGTCAGACAAAGAGCAAAATAATGAAGGATTACCGAATACATTTTCTTTTGTTTTCGCTTTATTTGGCAAGAAAAAAATGCGCACTTTTCAACTGGTGTCTATGGAACTTCAGCGTCTTTGGCCACAAAATTGCATCCTTGGGAAACGCGGAAGCAGGAAGCTAACATGCTAACTGGCTGAAGTAAAGGTACTTACTCGTTCTCTCTGGTTCTATTATATATCTCTATGCTTCACCCACAGAGCTGAAGAAAACACTAGAGTGGACAATGTCATTGGCTGAACCAACCAGAAAATGTAAGACGCGTCCACCATCTTGTGTAAGGAATCGGCAGGGGAATTGCGCAATCAAGCGCTGTACATGTGCATATGCGACTGGATAAAATGAAATGAACACTTAATTTATTTCACAATAAAAGTATTCTGTATGATAAGTGATAAATCTATTAATTGTAGTATCATCAAGTTCACTTTCGGGTCTGTTTTTCTCATATACTGATATACAAACTTCACCTGGGTTAATGTACCCTTAGAATTTTACTTCATGTAAAAATCATCAACATAATCTCTGTATTCCACCTCTAAACTACCTTAGTTGAAGGTTTCTCACAGTTCCATACGGGAAGCTGCCCTTTGGTAAGATGGCGGACGCGAATGTTGCCAAAACTGGTCGTGTGTCCACTCCAGTGTTTTCTTTAGCTCTGTGCCTGTGCATCATAGAAAGTGCTTCTTCCTCATCAAGGTCACGGGGGAGCTGGGGCATATCCCAGCCAACTAACGGGTCAACGATCAACAGCAGAGCTCACACAAAATTCACTTGCGCAGTCATGATTATGGGCTATTTATTGTAATGTTAGCATAGCATGCATCTCCTTTGACTGTGGGGGACAATCTATGCGAACACGGGAAGAACCTGCAGACTCCACACAGAAAGGCCCCAGGCCAGAGTCGAGCCCCCTTTCCACTGCGCCAACGCGCCACCCTCAGTCATTCACGACTCCTTAATCTTCCTTTGTCTGTTTATATGGAGCTGAGATCATTTAATAAATCAAATTTAATGCAGGGCTCTTAACAAAGCACTCGGCGCATAGCGCACAGAGCAGGAACCGTGCCAGTTACATAGCGTTTAATGCTGAGGGAACAGCAGGGATGTTTTGGCAGCGCAGCATAAGCACTCAAGAGACGGAAACAGCGAGTCGTTTAAGGTCTGTGCACATAAAGATAATATTACAAGAGCGAGATGTCTTGACTGTGCTATTCTGTGTGCAGGGAGATAATGTAACGCCCACGAGTTAATAAACTGTGTTTGTTTCAGCGTACATTTCAGTCAAGGATATTTAAATGTTTATAGAACATTCTGAATCCTTTTATGTGAGTCACAGAGCAGACCAGAACATTGTGGCTTGTTGATCCGGTTTACCTTCCTGAAACCTCACCAAAGATGCGGACCATCTTTTACCCTGTGTTGTACAACAACACAGAACCAACGTGGGTGCCTGATTTGGTTGTTGTTTTTTTTTTTTTTTTTGCTGTAGGGAATGTATTTTCCTCATTGACTATATATAGATTTAAGAAGTGTGTCATAATGTAAAACCGCGAGGGTCCTCTGGATTTATTGAAACCTGTATGCGGCCCCAGGAAACAACTGGAAACTTTTGGAATGGAATCCACGTAATGCCGAGCCGCAGAATCCATGTTAAAGAGTAACATTTGGAATTTTTCAGCACAACACTGTGTAACGATCACACTGGCCACAGCGAGGATCGCCGTAGAACCATCCAGTTCAGTTGCTTTTATGCGACTCTTAGTTCAAGTCCCTTTAGAAATCATGTGGAGAGAGATTACCTCCACGGCTGGCTGCCAGCATTTGCAGTCATTTAGGGCCACAGCTAATCATGTCCCACACAGTTCATGTTTTCTGCATTTTTTTTTAAAGTCGTAGCAATTGTGCTGTATTCACAAGGAGCGATTCACAACTGCTACCTCTAACCACCTTCATCCTGCTCTCAACTCTTAATATTTCACTGTTACGACCCCTGTCGTACATTTGTGAGTCTGTGCTCTGAAATCTGTTATCTTTGCTTTTTTTTGGTTCGCCTAAGGTCTGACACTTCCGTTTCCGGTTCACCCCTTGAAAAAGCGCAGTCTAGTGGCAAGCTGTGGAGACTAGCTCTTCCGGCTTGTACCTAGCGTTCACGACCTGTGAGTATTTTACTGCCTTCTGTGTTGACTCGGATTGCCTTTGGATTTACGATTCTCGCCGTGCCCTTTATTTGGTTCGTTTGGATTGTGGTGGTTGACCCTTGGCCTGTCCTATTTGACTTGAATTCTAGCCCTGGCGTTTTGGTTTGGTTGCTTGGTGAATTCCCGGTGTTGGACCTCGGTTTCTGTATCTGACTACCCCTCTCGTCTTGCCTGTTTTGTACGCTGTTAGGCTTACTCTGGTTAGTTAGCGTGCTCCCACCTGGATCTCACAGTCCTTCCATCGGGGCACTTCTTTGTTATTTTGCTTTGTTATTTTTCCTTTTTTATTTTTGAAGGTGATTCTGGGCGGAAACTTGTTTCCATAGGAGGTACACTATTCGTTCCCTCAGTCTTTATTTGCGGACTGAGAGTTCGGGAGCTCAGTGTTTAAAAGCCGCCCTGAGCCCAGCGAACCTTCGAAGATTAGCCGTAGGAATAGTTTAGCTCTGGTTAGGCAGTTAGGGACCAGAGTAACTGAGCAGCGTGCTATTCGCCTTTTACAGTTCTCCCCGCCCGTCCTTCCCTTACTCTCTCTACCTGTTGCTGCCTGCCCTAGACCGGATCATAACATCAGAGTAACTGTAGACACGCCAGGAAAACAGACTGCCGTACAGAGGAACAGACAAAACAAAAGACCAGGATTACAGACCGAGGCACTGACCACATACAGTGCCCTCCACTAATATTGGCACCCTTGGTAGTATTGGCTAAGTCTATGGAAAAGGTGTGGTTGCTGTTAACCCTCCCTAACCGTAACCCTCCGATCAGTGCACCAACAAATTTGGTGAAGAAATATTGAGCAATTTTGGACTTATGGTCCGGAAACACTCGGGGAACACTGATGGGAACAGAGCCAAAATGTCTTCAGGGGGGAGACATAAAAATCTAACCTTGAATTTACAGAAAATGAATGAAGTAAAAAATAACTATATTAAAAGAAATATTGTTCCACAATTCTTAGCACCTCAAGAAAAAAGCTAGACACTTGGGCTACCCTTGACCTTGATGGAAACGGGTTGTGACCTCGTGCGTAGCCTTTTTTTTCGTGACGCGATACCTGAATGCTTTGGGCTAATTTCCAATGTTTGCCGTAGACAAAAGACAGACAGACCAAACGGTGGACCTAGACTTCAGCTACCTTACAGGTAGCCTGAGTAACTAGATAATGGATGTATGGACTGGGCCTCAGTGAGAGTCCACGATCAGGGGCCGAAACTCACGTGGAGAAGGCGTTGTTCTGCTTCTCACAGCGGATGCCCTTGCAGTGGTTGGGCTCGTCGGCAGCCTGTGTCTCGTAGTAGAAGTAGAGCTGGTTGAGGCCGTTGGCGAAGGCCAGCAGCACCAGGCAGTAGATGAAGAGGAACTTGAGGATGTCCAGCAGCATGCGGCCCAGCGAGATCTGCAGGGGGCCCAGGTGTGAGTTGGCGGTGAAGAGCGAGATGAGGCGAAGCGAGCTGAAGATGTTGGCGATGGCGAACAGGGCCTCGGCTATCAGCGTGGGATGCCACATCTCCCACTCCTCCCGGGGCCGCGAGCTGTTGTACTTTCAGAGGGGGAAGAGGTAAAACCAGTTAGAACCAGTTTGGACCTGCTCTTCAGAGGCTTAATGGTTGGGTGACTCTGATGATTCCCTGGGTTCTTGAGCTTATGCTCTCTGGACTGCAGAGGGTTTTACCCAGCTTGCCCCGCCCCCTGTTTCATTTCTGTACAGCGATTGGTCGAATGGTTCTCAAACCTCTTCTTGAGTACACTAAGCCAGATCCAGATGTTTGATGTGCCTTACTTTAAGCACACTTGATGCAGACAACCACATTCTTTATTACCACTGTTAGGTGTGATTGAGGTGGAGTAAATCAAATCCCTGGAGCAGGTTTGGGGGGAACCCTACGTTTGGGAATAACTGTATAAACCACTCAGCGTATGAAACGGAGAGAGGGGTGCTAGCTTGGCCACAACTGCTACTCTCCTGTGATCTAGAAAAACCTAGTGAATTTATCAGTGGCAAGAATTCTCACAACTGAACAAAAACTTTTGGATTCTGGACTTTTCCTAACCGAAAACAGTCATTGAAACTTGATTTTGACAGTTCAAATAACACTCATAGCTAGTTTTTAAGATTTTCACCACTCTTAATTACTGAAAATGAGGGTCAAACTAAGTTTCTCCCAAAAGTGACATACTAGGTTTTTCCAGATCACAGGAGTACTGTCCAGACAAGCAGGTGGAGGGCAAAAGAGGGAAAACTTCTGAGCCATTAGACGCTAACCCTTCACTAAAACCCCTTACGCCAGTGCTAACCAATCCTGTTCCTGGGGATCTACCATCCTGTAGGTTTTCACTCCAACCCTGACAAAACGCTCCTCATTCAGCCAGTGGAGGTCTTGTTGAGCTGTTGATTAGTAGAATCTGGTTTGCCTAATTTGGGTCGCAGACTTGCAGTTAAAACCTACAGGAAGGTTGAACTCTAGGACCAGGGATGATTGTCACCTTATGCAAGTTATTTCCTAAGAAGTGAACTAAACACGCGGTAGAGGCAAAGTATTCAGCACTTTGGATGGAAGCAGTTACCTTACACAGGTGCGGGCCGTAAATAAACAGCCCTAGGCATTGTGCCTAATATTTCCTGAACTGAGCATCTTACTATCAAAGGCACAGTCCGCAGAACATTTTGTGTGACGAGTAGATTCATTATGATGATTTTTCCCCCAATATTCAGAGGTGAGAGTTGCAGATCTCTGTTGATTTCAGTTACCAGGGGCGATTGTTACATCGGCAACAGAACGTTCTGTGAGGAACATTCTGTTCAGATGTTTGTGCTCTCCCTCCCCTAACGGTCGGTATTGGGGTTAGTCGGTGGTTGCGAGAGGAGTGACAGCTGACGGCTGGGCGTGGCTTTCGGGTGGGAGGCGGCCTGATTGAGTCAGAGCGGCAGGTGGTCTTGCAGTCTGTGCGGCCGGGAGCGCGCGGCGAGTGCCTGCCAGGGACAAAGCTGCCTTGTTTTTCTCAAAATTTTTACACAACCATTCGCATTCTGTCGCTCGGTCTCCGCGGCGACCACTCGGAGGTCTTTGTATGCTTAATTAAAGGCATTTCTGAGCGAGATCTGCTCGCCCAACTGTCATGTAGCGTTGAGTATGCCTGGTCTGTTCAGAAGGATCACGTGTTGCTGCTCGAAGGCATTACGAGAGTGCCTTCATTAGATCTCCGTGTGGTAAAGCCAGCAGACACGGGACATCTCGAGCATGTTTGGCACCTTACCTTGAGATACGCCACGATCTTCAGCGAGATGGTGGCCAAGTACAGCGAGTTCATGGCGAAGTCCATCAGGTTCCACCAGTCGTGCACGTACTCCGTGAAGCCCCCGTCCCACATCTCCTTGATCTCCGCCCAGATGAAGCCTGTATTCAACAGATGGAATTAGTGCCTCGCGTTTGTCCACCACATTTCACAATAGAATCAGTTTTTTTTTTTTTTTTGCAAAATTGAGAAGAATTTTGTGGAGAGAGTGAAGAGATGGAAGGAATGGTGAAGGAAGACAAAGATGTGAAGAAATTTGGGGGGGGAATTGCCCAATTACAAACAGACAGTATTGCCTCTTTAGTCATTGGAGATCCACCTGAACGCTCCTGATACGGATCATTTTTGCCACAAGGCTTGGACACTTCCCACTGGGGTGAAATGCAGCCAGAGAGACCAAACGCATCCCTCTGTACTCTCTCAACCCCAGAGTCTGCAGCATATTATTGGACATACTTGCACTGAATTAATTTCTCTTTCTTTTAATTATTTTATACACTAATCTGTTTAAATACCATGCCTGGGAGGTGAATAGCAGCACATAAGATCTCTCAAGTGACAGGATGCAGTAATTTGTGAATTTAAAGCCTGTGACAAACTGTTGTGAATATATGTAAACAATAGAAAATACGGCAGAGGCTGTGTTTATTGCACCCAGTAGTTCGGTGAGCTGTTTCCAAACTGGCCGACAAAAAGGCAGTGACTATGAAACTACAAGAAAAAAAAGACCAAACTTCATTACCCATCACCCCCTTATAGTGCTGCAACTAATGATTATTTTCATTATCAAATAATCTGTTATTTTTTCACATTTAATAAATTAATCTTTTAGTCAATAAAAAAGTAAAAAAGACGCTGCGACCAACAAATGTTTTACATCTTTGCTTGAAAAAAAGACTGAAATGATTTAATCAATTATCAAAATGACTGGCTACTGTTTCTAAAACAATAGACAATAATAATAACCAGTAATCAGTAATAATCAGTAAACAATAATCAGTCAACTGACTAATCGGCGACACTCTGCCACCCTCCCACTCACCCAGCACCCAGGGCAGGATCATCCACTCCACCACAGTGGGAGGGGGGCCCTGCATGTGCAGGTTGGTGCGCACGATGTGCTGGGAGGCGAGCAGGAGGAGGAAGAGGAAGGTCAGGTAGGAGGCGGTGTGGCAGATGAACTTGATGAAAGGCTTTTTGATGAAGAGGCCCAGCGAGCTCTTGGGCGCCAGCAGGTACACCAGCGAGAAGACCGGGAACAGGAGGCCGATGATGAAGCACGTCACCAGTTTCACCACCCAGTGCCGCCGCCGCCAGCCGGGGAACCCGTCATACCACAGCGTGGCCAGCAGCTGCTGGCAGTTCGGCTGAGCGACAAACTGCAGAGAGGTCAGAGGTCAAGATTCGGGTCAGAGGTTGAAAGAAAGGTCAGGCACAGCAAAAAGTGCCTGTCTCAACAAGCCTTTTAATCTTTTTTTTTTTTTTTTTTTTTTTTTTATTTGGCATCTCCAATCCCACCCGAATCTGGAATGTCCAATTGGGGAACTATGTACAAGGCTTTTGCATATGCGGCCCCCTATTGCCAACTCAGGAGAGTGAAGACAGCTCGCGGCTCTCCTCCGAAGCACACACCCGTTGCCACCGCTTCTTATACACTCATTGGTCGAAACCTCACAAGTTCAGAATGAGGGCGGAGGATACCCGAACATGAACAAGCTTAGAATCTTCCTAACGAGCGCCCATCTGGCCAACAGGAGTCACCTGAAAACTTATTATTTACAATACCCTATCCCGGCAGACCCTTCCCAAATTGCATCCCTGTAGCGCATTGGCCAATTGCGCGCTACTCTGAAAAGAGCTGCTGACCACTGCTGGCTGGTACGAGGCGGGGATCGAGCCCCCGCCGTAAGTCTTTTAATCTTATAATGAAATTTCTTATGTTTTCTATCTCAGGTGGAGCATACTAGTATATTATAAGCTACCATTTGCTTGACAAGTTAAATTTTCTCACTGTATTAACAAATCTTGAAATGAGTCAAAATTCTCTCAGCTCATCATCAGAATTTTTGACTTACTGAGAAAAAAAGTAATCAAAATAAGTGATTTAAGTCTGGATATAAGATTAAAATACGAGGTTAGATGGAGTTATTTTTTCATCTTTTGCAGTGCATGGAATGACATTTTAAGAAAAGCTAAAAAATCATGTTTCCCTTATTGTGCGTAACATAAGAAAATGTCTTAAATTACTGCATATTCTGAAAATTAATGGTATTGTAAAACTCATAAATTTTCACACTGAATATTGATTTCCCCCACTTCCTGAAAAGTGATTTTGCTGTTAGCGTGACAAACAGGTTCCAGTGCGTGTGGTTTGGATTAAATACAGTGCCGTGAAAAAGTATTTGCCCCCTTCCTGATTTCTTACTTTTTTGCATATTTTTCGCACTTAAATATTTCAGATCATCAAACAAATTTTAATATAAGAAAAAGATAACCCGTACATTTTTTTAAATGATGATTTCAATTAAGGGGGAAAAGCTGTCCAAACCTACCTGGCCCTATGTGGAAAAAGTAATTGCCCCCCCCCCCCCACGTTAAATCATGAATTAACTGTGATTAACCACATTTTTGAGTCCAGTTTCACTAGCCACACCCAGGCCTCATTACTGCCAGACCTGTTGAATCAAGAAATCACTTCAATAGAACCTGTCTGACAAAGTGAAGTAGGCTAAAAGATCTCAAAAAGCATCATGTCATGCCGCGATCTAAAGAAATTCAAGAACAGATGAGAAACAAAGAAATTGTCTGAAAAAGTCTGGAAAGGGTGGCAAAGCCATTTGTAAGGCTTTGGGACTCCGGCGAATCACGGTGAGAGCCATTATCCACAAATGGAGAAAACTTGGAACAGTGATGAACCTTCCCAGGAGTGGCCGGCCCACCAGAATTACTCCAAAAGCGCATCGACACAAAAATCGAGGTCACAAAAGAGCCCAGAACAAGATCTAAAGAACTGCAGGCCTCACTTGCCTCAGTTAAAGTCAGTGTTCATGATTCAACAATAAGATGGAGACTGGGCAAAAAATGGCATCCATGAGAGAGTTCCAAGGCAAAAACCACTGCTGACCAAAAAGAACACAAAGGCTCGTCTCACATTTGCCAAAATACATCTTGATGATCCCCAAGACTTTTGGGAAAATATTCTGTGGAATGACGAGACAAAAGTTGAACTTTTTGGAAGATGTGCGTCCCATTACATCTGGCGAAAACTAACACAGCATTTCATAAAAAGAACATCATACCAAAAGTCAAACATGGTGGTGGTAGTGTGATGGTTTGGGGCTGCTTTGCTGCTTCAGGACCTGGAAGACAAATTGATGGAACTATGAATTGACTGGAAAATCCTGAAGGAGAATGTCTGATTGTGACCTCGGCTCAATCCTTATGAAGGACAATGATCCAAACCCCAGCAAGTCCATTGCATGGCTTAAAAAAAACAAAATGAAGATTTTGGAGTAGCTTGTCAAAGTCTGGGCTTAAACCTATTGAGATTATGGCATGAACAGGATGCAAAACCATCTGTGGCTGAATTAAAATACAAAGAAGATTCATTCATTTTCTAAGTCCACTAGGGTCGCATGGCCTATCCCAAAAAAGGCAAAACCCTGAAGAATTTGGAGGGCGCTTGTCACCATTCACTTAAACACTCATACCTATGGGCATTTAGTGTCTCCAATTAACCTAACATGCATGTCTTTGGACTGTGGAAGGAAACCGAGTACCCGGAGAAAACCCACGCGAACATAGAACATGCAAACTCCACACGGAAAGGCCAAAAACCCAATGCTGTGAGGCAGCAATGCTAACCACTGCGCCACCGTGCCGCCCAACTCTGCAAAGAAGAGCGGGCTAGAATTCTTCCACAGTGATGTGAAAGACTCATTGCCAGTTATTGCAAATGTTTGATTGCAGTTGTTGTCGCAGAGGGTGGCACAACCAGTTATTAGGTTTAGGGGACAATTACTTTTTCACACCAGGCCAGGTAGGTTTGGATAGCTTTTTCCCCTTAATAAATGAAATCATCATTTAAAAACTGCATTTTGTATTTACTTGGGTTGTCTTTGTCTAATATTAAAATTTGTTTGATGATCTGAAACATTTAAGTGTGACAAATATGCAAAAAAAAGAAGAAATCAGGAAGGGGGAAAATACTTTTTCACGGCACTGTATGTCTGTCCATTTCCCTCCGACCAATGTCCTTTTACCCCAGTTCAAATCTATCTCAGTTGAGGAACTGCGTCCACATTTGAAGTCAAACTGGTTCCCCTCCATTCAAAAATTCTGCCACAACATTTGTTGCCCTCGAATATTCTGGTTATTCCTGCTCCAATTTTTGTTTACTGGTGTCTTTAAGAGACTTTTGGCAATTCAGAGCTGGGCATCGCCCTGCAAAGCATGTCTATCAGAGGCTACCATAACTGTACTCTTTTTCTACTCCTGGCTTGCAATACATTATTCATCTGTACCTGATTGCTTGTAAACGGTACATTTTAGCACCCAAACAGAACACTGTGCAATCAGCACCCGAAATAAATAAAAATAGGGTAGTACTTTAAATGTGTGTTTGGGAATTTTTTTCTTGGGGGAAAAAAGTTACTGCTTTTTCATGTCTGCGGATACACCTTAGAAGTCATCTTACAGGGCAATAGGAAGCATGTGAGGGAACTGAGAAAAAAGTGCCTCAGTCTACTAAACTACTGAGGAAAGAGCCATAATATAAAGGCGGACTGGAAGACTAGATTTTTCCGGAAGGTAGTCGGTCAAATCTCTCAGATCTCTAACTCATAATTACAGAAATGATGATACTCTGATCACAGAATCTGCCTCAATACTCCTACGAGGGACTGAGAATCACATGGCTGGAAAAGTTTAAACATAGTTGTGTTCTATTTTTCGGTAACAATTCATTCTAGGAATTACATATTATATAATTTATATGAATGGAAGTAACACCTCTAGAAAGTGCCTCATTGTGTGGTTTCTAAGTAACAAGCTATTTTTCACCCTCAGTGCCAGAGAGATTGCATTTGCTAATGTGAGACAGCAAGATAGCATCTCAAATACAAAAATACAAGATACGAAGTCATTGTTTTGTGTCACTTCCTGTTGTATTTTGTTTTTTTGAATTTCACCTTTATGTTGATGTCCTTTTGGATCATTTGTGCTGTGTTGATTTGTTACAATTAACACTGTTTTGTATTGATTTTTACTGCACTGTTTTGAGTGTTTTGTTTTGTGTTACAGGGTGTGGACTCTGGACTTTTGTGTGGCGTTGCATGATATTATATTGTTTTATGCTGTGCTGTCTTTACTGATGTGCTGCTTGTGCGATGCTGTTTTCCATTACACAACATTGTTTCGCGTCACTCCATTTTGACAGTGTTGTTTTGTCTCACACTGTTTCTTCTGTGCTTTGTGCTGTACATGGCGTTGTATTGCTTTGTTCCGCCGTGTTTTGACACTGTTGTTTTGTATCGCGTGGATGGCACTGTGCTACCTTGTTTCGCACTGTTTGTATCGCGCTGTTGCTTATGGCTCTGGTAGCATTGTGGCTGCCTGTAATGAGAGCCGGTGGAGACCACAGCCTCCTGTGAAGCGGGTAAAGCGATAAGTGTGACATACGGCCCCCTGGGCCTGTGTGTGTCTGTGAGGAGTGATTGAGAACATGTGAAGGGCCCGTGTGCAATCGCGAGGTGGGAAACCGCTGGGATTCGGCAGGTGAGAATTAGCATCGTGCTGACTTCCCTGCAGCAATCCATTGTACTAATGATGAAAGGGACCTGTAACCAGGGGGTTGATTGAGTAGACCTGAGGCTGTGTCTCTCAGTGACCTGTGCATGTTTCTGAGGATGGGGTGGGGGGGGGTCCAGGAATTCTGCCAAAGTACTCACATTGCCGTTGTCTTCTCGACATAAACCGCAGAATCCCTGGGTGCTTGCTGTTGCTAGGGAACGGCATGTTAATGGAGAGGAATGGCTTCCTCGTGACTCGTAGCTTTGCATGTGCATGGTCGAGGCTGGCCCCTTGGTGGAGGGGGGGTCACATGACATCACCCATCATGGGGTGGGGGGAGTTTCATCAGTCATGGGTAGACAGACAGTGGGAGGGATGGAAGGGGGTGCGGTCCGGCCCAGCAGAGGTAATAGGCTATAGGCCACAGAGGTGGATAGGCGCATCACATGCCAATTAATTGCCAGTGTTAATTCAACTCTAACAGAGTAGATATGTGAGACCAAAAATGCATTACATGGAGCTGATTTGACACTGAGAATTTTCTCTGCAGGGGAAAGCGTAAATTCGCAGCGCGAGCCTGAAGCACATCCATTAAGTTCACACAAACAGATTATTAGCATCTCCGCTCTGCTAACAGCACAGTGTTTTGGAACACAAGCATTCCCACAGTACCGCAGGGATCGAGTGCCGCAGGTCCCACTGCCTGCTAACGCCCTGCTGTTTCACAACGTCCCGCATTTCCTTGTGAAATCAGAGGATCAGCGTGCATGAGATACTCAGAGGAACTCTGCAGGGAGATTATGATGGAGGACCTCTATCCACTGCACATGTAAAACAAGACCCCTGTGTAGTGACCCGTGAGTACCAATACAGAGAGCAGTGTAGAGAATGTCCCCAATGCAGAGGCCCGGAAGCAGGAAAGCAGAGAAATGATCCCCCATACAAGCAGTATAATGGAAAGAGTATCCCTTGTACAGTATGACGCAAAGAGTATCCCCGATGCAGTGGGCAGTTTAGAGGAGAGAGAAACTCCTATGCAGGGAGCAGTATTGAGGAAGGAGTATCCCTGATGCAGGGAGCAGTATAGAGAAGAGAGTATACACTATGTAGGGGGCAGTATGGTAGAGAGAGTATCCACTATGCACGGAGCAGTATAGAGAAGAGAGTACACACCATGTAGGGGGCAGTATGGTAGAGAGTATCCACTAGGCAAGGGGCAGTATAGAGAAGGGAGTATCCACTATGCAGGGAGCAGTATAGAAGAGAGAGTATCCCCTATACAGCGGACAGTGTAGAGGAGAGAGTATCTCCTATACAGGGGCAGTATAGAGGAGAGTCTCCTATACAGGGGACAGTATATAGGAGAAAGTATCCCCTATACAGGGGGCAGTATAGAGGAGAGAGTATCCCGTATACAGGGGACAGTGTCGAGGAGAGAGTATCCACTATACAGGGAGCAGTATAGAGGAGAGAGTATCCCCTATACAGGGGGCAGTATAGAGGAGAGAGTATCCATTATACAGGGAGCAGTATAGAGGAGAGAGTATCCCCTATACAGGGGGCAGTATAGAGGAGAGAGTATCCCCTATACAGGGGACAGTGTCGAGGAGAGAGTATCCACTATACAGGGAGCAGTATAGAGGAGAGAGTATCCCCTATACAAGGGGCAGTATAGAGGAGAGAGTATCCATTATACAGGGAGCAGTATAGAGGAGAGAGTATCCCCTATACAGGGGGCAGTATAGAGGAGAGAGTATCACCTATGCAGGGGACAGTAAAGAGGAGAGAGTATCCCCTATGCAGGGGGCAGTATAGAGGAGAGAGTATCCCGTATACAGGGGACAGTGTCGAGGAGAGAGTATCCACTATACAGGGAGCAGTATAGAGGAGAGAGTATCCCCTATACAGGGGGCAGTATAGAGGAGAGAATATCCCCTCTGCAGGGGGCAGTATAGTGGAGAGAGTATCCCCTATGCAGGGGGCAGTATAGAGGAGAGAGTATCTCCTATACAGGGGGCAGTATAGAGGAGAGTATCCCCTATACAGGGTGCAGTATAGAGGAGAGAGTATCCCCTATACATAGGGCAGTATAGAGGAGAGAGTATCCCCTATACAGGGTGCAGTATATAGGAGAGAGTATCCCCTATACAGGGGGCAGTATAGTGGAGAGAATATCCCCTCTGCAGGGGGCAGTATAGTGGAGAGAGTATCCCCTATGCAGGGGGCAGTATAGAGGAGAGAGTATCTCCTATACAGGGGGCAGTATAGAGGAGAGTATCCCCTATACAGGGTGCAGTATAGAGGAGAGAGTATCCCCTGTACATAGGGCAGTATAGAGGACAGAGTATCCCCTATACAGGGTGCAGTATAGAGGAGAGAGTATCCCCTATACAGGGGGCAGTATAGAGGAAAGAGTATCCCCTATACAGGGGACAGTATAGAGGAGAGAGTATCCCCTATACAGGGGCAGTATAGAGGAGAGTCCCCTATACAGGGGGGCAGTATATAGGAGAGAGTATCCCCTATACGGGGGACAGTATATAGGAGAGAGTATCCCCTATACAGGGGGCAGTATAGTGGAGAGAGTATCCCCTATGCAGGGGGCAGTATAGTGGAGAGAGTATCCCCTATACAGGGGACAGTATATAGTAGAGAGTATCCCCTATACAGGGAGCAGTATAGAGGAGAGAGTATCCCCTATACAGGGGGCAGTATAGAGGAGAGAGTATCCCCTATACAGGGGCAGTATAGAGGAGAGAGTATCCACTATGCAGGGAGCAGTATAGAAGAGAGAGTATCCCCTATACAGCGGACAGTGTAGAGGAGAGAGTATCTCCTATACAGGGGCAGTATAGAGGAGAGTCTCCTATACAGGGGACAGTATATAGGAGAAAGTATACCCTATACAGGGTGCAGTATAGAGGAGAGAGTATCCCCTATACAGGGGGCAGTATAGAGGAGAGAGTATCCCCTATACAGGGGCAGTATAGAGGAGAGAGTATCCACTATGCAGGGAGCAGTATAGAGGAGAGAGTATCCCCTATACAGGGGGCAGTATAGAGGAGAGAGTATCCATTATACAGGGAGCAGTATAGAGGAGAGAGTATCTCCTATACAGGGTGCAGTATAGAGGAGAGAGTATCCCCTATACAGGGGGCCGTATAGAGGAGAGAGTATGCCCTATGCAGGGGACAGTATAGAGGAGAGAGTATCTCCTATGCAGGGGACAGTATAGAGGAGAGAGTATCCCCTATACAGGGGCAGTATAGAGGAGAGAGTATCCACTATGCAGGGAGCAGTATAGAGGAGAGAGTATCCATTATACAGGGAGCAGTATACAGGAGAGAGTATCTCCTATACAGGGGGCAGTATAGAGGAGAGAGTATCCCCTATACAGGGTGCAGTATAGAGGAGAGAGTATCCCCTATACAGGGGGCCGTATAGAGGAGAGAGTATCCCCTATACAGGGGACAGTGTAGAGGAGAGAGTATCCCCTATACAGGGGGCAGTATAGAGGAGAGAGTATACCCTATACAGGGGGCAGTATAGAGGAGAGAGTATCACCTATGCAGGGGACAGTAAAGAGGAGAGAGTATGCCCTATGCAGGGGACAGTATAGAGGAGAGAGTATCTCCTATGCAGGGGACAGTATAGAGGAGAGAGTATCCCCTATACAGGGGCAGTATAGTGGAGAGAGTATCCACTATGCAGGGAGCAGTATAGAGGAGAGAGTATCCATTATACAGGGAGCAGTATAGAGGAGAGAGTATCTCCTATACAGGGGGCAGTATAGAGGAGAGAGTATCCCCTATACAGGGTGCAGTATAGAAGAGAGAGTATCCACTATGCAGGGAGCAGTATAGAGGAGAGAGTATCCCCTATACAGGGGGCAGTATAGAGGAGAGAGTATCCATTATACAGGGAGCAGTATAGAGGAGAGAGTATCTCCTATACAGGGGGCCGTATAGAGGAGAGAGTATCCCCTATACAGGGGGCCGTATAGAGGAGAGAGTATCCCCTATACAGGGGACAGTGTAGAGGAGAGAGTATCCCCTATACAGGGGGCAGTATAGAGGAGAGAATATCCCCTATACAGGGGGCAGTATAGAGGAGAGAGTATCACCTATGCAGGGGACAGTAAAGACGAGAGAGTATGCCCTATGCAGGGGACAGTATAGAGGAGAGAGTATCTCCTATGCAGGGGACAGTATAGAGGAGAGTATCTGAATTGGATTCAGTGAAGTCAGTGTGTCTTTTCCTTATTTCCCTGTATCTCTGTGTCACATCCTTTTTTTGGCTTGCACCCCTCCAAAACTCGTCCAACCAGAACCTGAAAGCTTCTGTCAGAGCTGTCGTTCGTCTCCTGACTCGCCTTCAAACTTTCCCTCATTATCTCCCAATCCTCCCGGCTCTTCCCCCTCAGTTACTCTCCTCTCAGTCGTCCCAGCAGACCAGCCCACCCCGACTGCACGTTTGCAGAGGTGTTTCTGAAAACCCAGCCCCAGCTGGGAATCGTGTCATCATTGTCTCATATATAAATTCACCAGTGAATGTTTTTTTTCATAGAGCCCAAGCCGCTGCACAGTTGAGCCGAGAAGGAAGCGACTATTGAATCTGCAGCCTCCAAATTGCATTGCGCTCATCTGACTGTTAATTAGCAGCATGTGCCCACTTACAGTGTCTAAGCAGCCACACTTCAGTAGGTCAGTCTCTGAAGCCCAATCAGGATGCTAATTTTAAAGGTACTTCCTGAAGATAGTAGCTGTGTTCCTAAGGGTGCCTAGACTGCCAGTGTGTTGGTCACAAATTATTTTTATTGAAGGTACCGAGAGAAAGAGTGTAGATTATAACATATGCTGAACAGAGACGCCTGCAGCTTTTAAATCTACTTTTCATTTATTGAAGGTAAAGCCTTATTTAAAACCTGTATCACCCATGTGAAAAAAATAATTGACCCCCAAAACCTAATGACTGGTTGCGCCACCCTTGGCAAAAACAACTGCGATCAAATGTTTGCAATTACCAGCAAAGAGCCGTTTATAGCATTGGGGGAAAAAATTTTTGCCCCTTTCTTGTCTGCAAAATTGTTTAATTCTGCCACATTAGGTTCTCAAGTATGAACTGCATGTTGAAGGTCATGCCACAGCATCTCAATCGGATTCAAGCCAGGACTTTGACTAGGCCGCTTTCAAATCCTCATTTTGTCTCTTTTGAGCCATTCAGAAGTAGTTTTGCTTGCGCGCTTCGGATGAATGTCCTGCTGCACCCTGCTTGAGCATTAGGGCACTAACTGATGACCAGATACTCTCCTTCCGGATTTACCGGGAGAGAGCAGAATTTCTGGTTCCAACAATAATAGAAAGTCCCCCAGGTCCTGAAGCAGCAAAATAGACCTAGTCAGTCACACTGCCACCGCCGAGTTTGATTGTTGGTATTATGTTCTCATTATGAAATACAGTTTGCTTTATGCCAATTGTAACGAGACCCATGTCATCCAAGAAGTTCCACTTTTGAATTGTCAGTCCAGAGTATACTATCAAAAAGGTCTTGAAGGTCATCACGGAGTTTTTTGGCAAATGTGAGATGAGTCTTTGTGCTCTTTTTGGTCAGCAGTGGTTTTCGCCTTGCAGCTCTCCCATGGATGCCATTTTCGCCGAGTTTCTTTCTTACTGTGGAATCGTGAACACTGACCTTAACTGTGGCAAGTGAGGCCTGCAGTTCTTTAGATGTTAGTCTGGGTTCTCGATTGACATTCTGGATGAGTCATCAATGTGCTTTTGGATGAATTTTGGTAGGCCGACCGCTCTTGGGCAAATTCACCACCGTTCCCAGTTTTCTCAGTTTGTTGAGGATGGTTCTCATTGTGGTTTGCTGGAGTCCCAGAGCTTTAGAAAAGGCTTTGTAAAGTTTGATGTTCTTAAGCATTTAAGCGCGATATATACTGTATGTAAAAATAGAAGAATTTGGGAAGGAGAACATATTCTTTCACAGGACTACATCACCGGACCTCACCACCGATACGAGCGGGGGGAACAGGCTTGGGTAATTCATACTAGCCGCCCCATCCTCTCTTTCAAAATCAATAAGTACAGGACCAGCAGCAGCACCTCATTTGTGCATAATCGTAGCGCATGGTTGAGGAGAGGGGACAGGCTTTTATATACTGAGCAGGCCTTGGGGTGGCCGTAGAGGCCTGGGGTAGAGTTTCCCTGGGGGTTGCAGGCTTGAATCGCCCTCTGCCAGATGTGAGCGAATTTCTGTTTGAGCAGCGTTAACTGAGATCACACCCCACCAGAGGTGGGGGGGTTCTGCTGCAGCAGATGCCTGATGTGTGTGTGTGGGTGTGTGTGAACTGTGTACTCTGAGGGCCATCTCTGGCTGAAGTACAGTGCAGTGCGGTGTGACCGTGATGACAGACTCAAACAGCCTGCTGTTCCTGCGCCAGAGTGCGCGGTACACTGCCAAAACAGACTCTCCTGTACGCCGCACAGAATTAACCCAGCGTTCATTCTGCTCAGTGCCTTTCCTTTAGAAAATACACAACTAACCCAGCGTTCATTCTGATATCGTCCCATGAATAACAAAGGGTCGCAAGTGACATTCCTGATGAAACCAGTTTTTCTGCCCCACGAAGCAGTACAGCGGCTGTAGTACTTCGTGGTGCAGAAAAACAGGTTTCATCAGGAATGTCACTTGCGACCTTTTGTTATTCATGGGACGATATGTGCCTTTCCTTAAGAAAATACTTTACTGACAGTGTTATCTGGAGAGCACTCAGGGAGCGCATAACTCCACCAGCAGGTTTTTATCATAGACTGTTTAGAAAGATGGACTCCCCTTCCTAATGTTGCACCAAAATGAACCCAAAATATCAATCATATGGACGCTGCTGTCTTGCACATTTGGAGCCACAATCTGCACAGTAGTGATCGGGGGGTTGAGCCGCGGTATCGAGGTCCTGCCCATATGCTCGCCCAACTGAGGCGCAATCACATCCCCTGAACTTTTTATGTAGTCCAACCGACGGCTTCACTGCTAGCAGTAAACGCCGCTTGTTGTACACGGACAAGAGACCCGTTTCATTATGAGTGAAAGCTTGTCAAAGGGTTTGCTTGTTCGGATCTTTCCCAAGTAAAGGTGTATGAGGCTAAAACACGTTTGGTGCTTTCCTTGTCCTTAGCATTGTATTGCTTAGCTCCCATGCTGATGTCTGGTGTTCCTGCCTGCCTCTACAAACCTGTGCCAACTGCTATCTGCTGGTTTGGTGGCTGATACATCAACTCATACAACCCCTCTTCAAAAAATCCGACCCAGCCCTTCAAAATAAGGTAGCTGAATACAGTCTAGGCATTAGCAGAGCTACCGCGGGGCCCCAGGGCCCACAGCCAGTGGGGGCCCCTGCTGCAGCCTCGCAGAGCTACATTCTCATTACCGTCAAACAGAAAAAAACAACCACAATAATCGTAAGGCGTGCTGCTACTACATGTATTCCCCTAACTGAATAATGTGAGACATGATGTTCTATATATAAACCCCCATGTGGGTAATCTAGTCACTATCATGGGTTTTTTTTTTTTTTTTTTTAAATTATTCGTAACTATTATATCACGTTTTCATGCTTAATATACTCGCTTTTTAAAGACTATTACTGAAATCAACTATTTTCTTATTTTATTTGATATTTTTCTTTCACACTGATATGCAAATTGTCAAGATGATTGCAGGGTAATGTGTTGCCCAATGTCAAGTCTGTATTTGATTTGATCATGTGACCACGTTAATGTCTGTAACGTCTGAGTTCAAGCGCAAAATCTGAACATCATCAAATTTGCAAACTTAGAAGCAGTCATTCCATTCAAACATAAAAGCAGTAGTCAAAAAAGAAAAGAAAGAACTGGAGGAGAGGGTAGCAAAGCTACCAGCACAAGTTCATTTGGCTTCAAGCAGTTGCCGCACCACGGACGACCCTGCCTCAAGCAGCAATGCAGCCAACAGGTAACAGATCAAGATAAGCTAAAGTTTGACCTAAATAATGATAACGTCCACGGCTATTGAGTACTAAAGTGATGACGTCACGCTGGTGTCGGAAGTAAAATTTCCCATTCATTTTACCCATAGACAGTTTTTTCAGTTCACTTTTAAATCACTTCCCATTGTTTTCAAGCCTCCATCTTTTTCGAGATTTTGCATTATATATCCCACTAAAAACGAATATAAAAACTACACGTCCTATGATCCTCCTGATTCCCGGGCTGAACGAGTTCAGGACGCGTTTCCGTCTCGAATTTTCCAGCACCTCGCAAAAGCCGTTTGTTTGCTTAATTAGTTAGCCACTCTACGTTCTACTTGGTTACGCTTTCCTTGCTAGATATCAGGTTTTACAGTTTGCGCCAATTTACTTTAATAGCCAGGCATCTTTGGCCAACGTTTGTTTGCTTAAAAACTCTGTAGTCGGCGAACGAGCTTATCAGCCTTGTCAAAGCATAACTGACAGCGAACTCGCTGTCAGCAGGCTAACTTAGCCAGCGAGCTAGTTTACCGACTTCGGTGGTTGTCTAACTTTATATTTGGCGCATTTAGTTATATGCCAGCTTATGAAATGCTCGCAGCTCAACGCTAGCTAAGTAGCCAAATAATGGCTCTTCACTGCTTTTATTCACTTAGCTAGCTAGGCTAGCGAACTAGCTAGCTAGCTGAGCTAGTGATATTTATTGAATAATCATACTAGCTAGCTTGCTAAATAACAGTAAGTGACGGTACCATTTACTGTTTCTATCGGTTTAGCTATGTGCACAAGATGTAATAAGCTCACTAGCTGGCTAGCTCAGTGGTTCGCTAGTGTAGCTTAATGCTAGCTAGCTAAATGGCGAAATAACTATTCATTGCGATCATTTCATTTCTAGGTATGTAGCTAGCTAATAGTAGCCCGCTATGTGGGAATGGGTGCACAGACATACGGCAATGTAGGGCACTGATGGGCTGCCGTCGTGGTACGTTATGACCGTTGGCTGAAACTGAGGTACCTTATTGGCTTGGAACAAATCAAGGGGTACTCGCCCACTTGTACAGCGGATATGTAGTTCGGAGAAGTGGACTACAAACTGGACTGCAAGTGCAAAAGCATATAATTTTTGGCAATAAACTACGAATTTAATGTGATCATTTGAATCTGTATACCCTGTATGTTAATCTCGGAGCGAGGCGGCTCTTAGAATCAGTACGAATTCGAGCAATGCCAGAAAGTGTCCAAACCCCATTATAAATTCCCATAGCGATTTTACTTCCGACATCAGAAGCTAAGTAGCGGTGACGTCATCACTTTAGTACTCTATTGTATTAATTTCAAGACAAGACGAGGATTTTGCTCAGGGCAAAGTTTGACAAATGCCATTCAAATAGGTGAGTAGGCCTACAAGTGACTTTTCTTTTAGTCCAGAGTTGATTTTTGTACATTTGAGATCTATGGCAGAAATAAAGCAGTTAGTGTGCAGTTAATCGGTCATTTTATGGGATTTATGCAGACGCTGTTTTGTTGGGCAATTTAGGGGACATTGTGGCATTGTTTTAAATATATTTAAATATCGTTAAATATTGCAGCTTTCGTCCGTCTCATCGCGTGCTTTTTCAAGTCACTTATGTCCTGTCTTTATGTCACCTTTATGTCAGATATTGCACTCGTGAGGTAATTGCACAGAAATGCAAGTTTTCGGACGTTTTAACCAACCCAATTATCGCTGTACAGGAATTCTTTCCAAGGTAATTGCCAATTTCATTTTCTTCCCATAAATTTGACATTCGCTTGTGCCTCTGTGAAATATTATGGACGGTATTAACGGCTAACAGTGGTATTCGTACAATGTTTTTCGTAGTAACCCAAATATTACTGGCGGTATTAACTCCTAGCAGTGGTATTCGTACAATGTTTTTCGCAGTAACCCTGTTACTGACCGCGCTGCCACACACTTGTATTTATGCATGTGCAGGTGACATGGTTTTGTTGTGGTGCGCACCAGAAAATGGGGCTCCCCGAAAGCCAATCCATGGGTTCACGGCCGCTTTGTCAGAGTGCCCTTGCCTAAAGATCAACGTCATTATCTCACTCTTTGCTGTAATGTAACGTTTCTTTTTTTTTGCTCATGTATACGCTTGTGGTCGTTGTCTTGGCAGGGTAGCAAGCTTTGATATTTACATATCTTAACCAAATCTGAATTTACAGCTCTTAATCGCAGTTCTTAACTTAATTTCAGTAGTTTCAGAAATCTCTGTTGTTTTCTTTCCCTCATGCAGGCCAATAATTTGACCCTTCTGAAACAGTGCAACAACACCATTTCCATGGCCACAGGATATGATCTGACATTGTTGCTTAAAAATGAGAAGCTACTAACTGCATCAGTTAGGGTTAAATAACTTGTTACCGGCTGAAACATATTAAAGGAGGACTATACTGACCTACACGTTTTGACTTAATCTTATAGTAATTAACTCCAACATAATATCCACGGTCGATTTTTTGTCCATACATACCCCCTGTTCTTTTAAATGACCATTAATTAGCCGGAATTGCTGTTTACAGGAGGCCGCCATTAACGCCACGCGTGGCATGAGAAGTTGCGAGCTCATAACGTCACTGCGGCTGCTACATGCATTCATGTGCATGATGCATGCGATATCAAAATGTCTGAATACATGGATATCTAAATAAATTAGACTTCCAACCAATTTAAAATTGTTCATTGAGCGAATCAACTGTGTGATTGCAAATTGAGCCAAGTAAATGGGAAGAGGGTGAAAGCAATTGTCGAGTAGAGGATGATGATTTTGAAGACCTTAACTTTGCTTAGTTCAGCGCGCAGTTTGCCTGAATGTGTTTGCTTGATTATTACTTTTGGCCGTTGTGTGCGAATCTTGTTCAATTATTAAATAAAAAATGTTTAAAATTTGCGGCACAGATTTGCCTGAATGTGCTTGCCCAGTCTTCGGTGCATTTGTCCATTGCTTGCAATGCGAAAATAATTTCTCTCTTGCATTCAAGTTTGATGCGCTTCACACAATGTTTTCTACTTCGCGTATATTTTTAGACGCTTAAAAACCAGGGCCATTTTAACATGATTTTATTTTTAAGAAATCTTCTTTAATAATACGTGAAAGTTTTCCGACGAGAGGTGGAATTCAGAGGTCTGCTATTGATTCAGATTACTGACATTATTTCAATCTAGCACGGTAGTCTGGTTCGGTTTGTCTGCTTCTCATTATCTCTTCTAAATCATTATTGGCTTGATTTTGGTTTTGATTGGTCAGTTGGCTGAATAAATGGCTTGATTACAAGTTAGGCAAAGTACACGAGAATTGATTTAAGGTGAGCTAATTATGCCAAGGTGACGGCAGCTGTCCAGCCTCGCTGGTAATTAGCAGACTTCAAATCGCACTTTTCTTTCCGGAAGCATTTCAAATGGCCTCTGAGGTTAGTTCACCCCTAAATTAAAGTTGTGTCGGATAGAAAAAGGTAATGATCAAGCTCGTCTGTCTGCCCCATAGAGGAAGCGGGAATATCTCGGTCATTCAACAATCTCAATGCAGGACCGCAGGATAATGGAAATTCATGGCGCTGACAGCTGCACAGACGTCACGATTAGGGGCGCCCCAAGCGGATTGAGGGTGAATTTTCGTCTGCTGTGGTGAAAATGGCGCGGTCCACTAGTTTTGTAAAATCGCTCATAAAAATTAAAGAAATCGGAAAAATAAAGAAAACCAAGTCGTAGGAGCTTTTTTCATGATACATTGAAATAATAACACCCAACTTTCCCAGCCATGATAGTCCTCCTTTAATCACTGCAGTAATTATCCAATGGAAGGCTCTTACCTTTTTGTTTAGTTAAATCCAATAGCTGACTTTTTTGGCCGGGCAGTGTACGAACTCAAGACATGAAATAATTTGCTTCATTTAAACTGTTAGCGTTTTTTCTTTATTTAAATTTCTTTTTGATTTGTATAAAGTGTTTTAATCACGTTTGTGCCTGTGCATTTAATGATATTCCAGTCTTTTTCAGTTGGGCTTGTTAAATCTTCTGAGGGCTAGTGACTTTTTTCTCTCTCGCAAGCTCGACCAGCTAGTGGCAAAAAATGGGAAGATCCAGCTTTGCCGACAAATCAAAATAATGAAACTCATGTAGTAATTCTCACTTTTACCTGGCCGAAGGCTCGGAATAAATGAAAATGACTACTTTTGTTCTCGCCAAAGGCTTGGAATAAATGAAAATGACTATTCTCGTTTAACAGACGTCTGGCAACCATACCCTATATGCTTTTGCTGCCAAAGCACTGGCAACTTTTTTTTTCTCCCTCTGAACAATTTGATTGACAAAGTGGCTTCACTGTATTTTATCTGAAACATAAGTTTGCTTGGCTCAATAAGTGACGATTTGTGTTGGTTAGGATAGAATATGATGCAGACCTATCCGTTATTTTACAGTTGACTGCAATGACAATCTGAGGGGCCCCTTGTAATGCTTCGCCCCCTCTGGGGTGAGAGCCTAGCTCTGCCCCTGAGTCTAGGGGTAAAAAGACTCCCCATGATCATACGTTTTCATGTTACTTTTAACTACTTAGCCAGCTTGCGAGCTTGCTACAGCTACATGACCTGCTACTGAAAGTCGATTTTCTAATGTTGGATAGTTAGCCACCAATAAATACCATTAGCAATTAAAATCAATGGTAAAAAGTTCATTGCTTTGAACTTAGCATTGCTGCTAACAGTACACTGTGCAGTGCTCAGAGAAAAGAGATTCTGACCATTGATTTCTGTCGTTATCCTTTGTTAACTACGGTGACCTGTTATAGAACTTTGCTGAACTACCTAGATTGCTAGTTAGACAACTGCTTTTATTTTTCAGCAGTAGCATCCTCGCAAACAGTTCATGGCACTGTGTTGAGAGCAAAAACCTTTTTACAGGCAATTTTCATTGGAGTTCCAAAATAACGATGAGTTATGACAGAAATCATTTTCAGAAAAAATTACTTAACACTTTTTAAATTTTTTTTGAGGCCCATGACCCATCTACTAGCATGGAGGGGGCGGGCTTATAACCTGCACTACAGCCAGCCACTAGATGGCGATCAAAATGTTTTGGCCTCACTTTTGGGGAGCTGTTATGTCGTTCATCTTTATAAACACACGCACGCACACACACACACACACACTCGCATGCAAGTGATCACAATATCTCCTGGCAGAGGAAATTGTAGCGTGCCTTTCCTGTGCACAGCACACAAATTATCTAGCATTCATTCTGTTGCATTTCTTAAGAAAATACCCAACTAACACAGTGCTTATTATAACAAGCCTCTCTCCTGTACAGTGCACAACTAACCCAGTGTTCATTCTGATGTGTATATCTTTCCTTAAGGAAATACAACTAACGCAGTGCTTATTATAATGTGCCCCTCCTGAATACAACACACAAATAACCCAGTGTTCACTACTAACACAGTACTGATATTGCTCTTCTCCTGTACACAGCACACAAATAACCCAGCATTCATTATGACATATGCTTTCCTAAAGAAGATATTCAACTACCACTGCTCACTATAACGTGAACCCCCCCCACCCCCGTAATCAGCACAAAAATAACTCTGCATTCATTGTGCTGTGTACTTTTCCTTAATAACAATACACAACTAACGCAGTGATTATTATAACATTCTGCCGCCTGTCTCCTAAACACAGTGATCCACATGGTGAGCATTCTTCTGCATGCCTCTCCTTAACGCAGTACACAATTAACAGCGCTCATTATACTGAGCGCACTTCCTAAAGAGGGTGTACGACAACTATAGCGATCACTGTACGTGAAAACACGGTACGCCACGATCAACCGCCCCCCCCCCAATCATAGCGGCGTTCAGCTGAGGGAGAGAGGGGGAGCTATAGAGGATTCCACCAACCGCTCCCCCGTCCTCCTCCCTCCTCCCAACACCGCCAGATTATACTGCAGTATTTCTTCACCGTCTGGGAAGCGAGAAAATCACCAGCCTTGGCGCCCGTCTCTAAACTCCTTAAGACATCCTATTACAGGCTTCAGCAGCAGGAATACAAATAAGTGAACGTCTTAAATGCGCATTTCCATAAAGGAGAATTTGAAACAGAAACGACGATTGGAATCGAGTCGTGCCGCACTCTGTTTCTTTGCTCTGATGAGCAAATTTGTCACAGACGTACTTTTTGTTTTCTCTCTTCGCAACATTCGTCACTCATTTTTCAATGTGTTCAATTGTGTAAATAGCAACTAAATGAGCAAATTCGAGTACAGCAGTGCTCGGCCCCAAATGCAACATTTGTAAATCCAGCATGTGCGGGGGTGGACAAAATATTGGAAGCACCCATAAAAATGACTTTAACTTTGGCGTATTTAAACCATGATTACAAATGCATCCATTCCTATCAACTGAAATACTAATTTGTGGCATGCGTCTACTTAAAGGAGGCCAAAAGTCTCCGAAGCAAGATGAGGATACGAACTTAGTTCCGAAGGGGGACAATGTTTGGTGAACAAATTGCAGTTGCATTGGAAACAATACGCCAGAATTATTTAAGGTGGCAAGGGGAACTGTCAAAAATTATGAAAACATATGACAAACACTAAGAAAAAGCTTCAGAAAAAAGCAACTGTGGCCACAAGTCAAAGGTCTCAGGCAGGGACAGACAGATACTGAGTAGAGCAGTGGCCAATAAGAACAGAACGGCAGCCCAAAAAATCAGCACATCATTGAATAAGCCCGTCTTTGATCCAGTCTCATTAAAACATTACTTGAGCTTCGCACAACTGGAAAACATGCCAGTGTTTCAGATGTTTTATCACCACAGTATTTATTTAATGCATTTTTACATACTATATCTAACATTATAAATGTGGACAAACAGGGGAACTAAAGGCAGGGACTGTTTATGGAGTTAAATGCTAATGTATAAATTAGCCAAATTTTTTTTCGTAGTGGCTATTGCCCCAGATGTCGCCGGGTCAATAACAGGTAGAGGCTGAGTTATATAGCCGGCGTCCGGTTCAATTGTCTCAAATGTCCAGTTATTGAGCAGGATTAAGTGGGGGCGCTCGTCCTAAATTAGAAGTTACGTCCGGGTCATTAACAGGAAAAGCTCGAATAATAGAGCCGGCGTCCTGGTCAATAGGCCCCACCTAAAATTTTAGCAAATCCAAACATATCTGTTCAATCTTTGGCCAAATTATATTCTGGATTAAATTTCAAAAGAGCTACCCATCACTTTTTTTTCAAGTAGAGTTGATACCCTTGCTTTTGTTTCGGTGTATTTTCCCCCAAAGCCGCGGATTCTGTTAATAGAACCTGATAAAGTCTCATCTTATTTGTCCAGAATTTGCTAGGATTAAGGAGCTGAGTGCAGCTATAAATCAGTAATCCTGGTAATTATTCAGTGGCGGAAAAAAAAACAAACTGACATTTGTTGTGATTGTACAGGCAAATTAGTAGGGAATGTACAGAATGTTTCTGTCACGCTGGCACCAAATGAAATTAAGGTTAGATATAAAATTCAGTAGGTGACGTTGGAACTGTACCTAGATCAGTGTTGATGTGTGTAGTTTAGAGATAACATTCAGGGTAACACCAGAATTATGAGACATAATTCTAAATTTTCTCTTCAGTCTCCATCATTAGTGCGATGTTGCATTTTAAAATGGCTGCTGAGCAAAATATAAGCAGTCAAATAAAAGAAATAGTGTGAGAAATAAAGGATGTTTGTGAGAAATAAAGGATATAATGTAAAAAATCATGACTAATGTTAGAAATAAACAATTTACGGAGAGAAATATTGACTGTAGCGTGAGGACAAAGGATGTAGGGTGATAAAAAAGCATGTAGGGTGAGAAACAAAGTCTGTATTGTGAGACATGAAGGATGTAGTGTGACAAAGACTAATGTGTGAAATAAATACTGTACAGTGAGAGAGAAAGAAAGAATGTTATGGGAGAAATAAAGGATGTCATGTGAGAAACTAGAACAACGTTTCATCAGGACAAACCTCGAGAGTGTGCTTCCTTGTATGTTGATGGTTAAGATGCAGTCTCTCTCTCTCTCTCTCTCTCTCTCTCTCTCTCTCTCTCTCACACACACACACACACACACACACAGAGTAGAGTGACAGTCTGGCAGAGTGTAGGTAGTCTGTCTGTCTGTGTCTCTCTCTCTCTCTCTCTCTCTCTCTCACACACACGCACACACACACACACAGTTATCATCTGACATTGTTTAAAGGACAAATTTGTCTATATACTGGTTGTGGTGTTGAGGCTGCCCTCTAGCGTTCCGTGATGTCATAATGGCAGAGCTCCACCATGCATTTTTAATGGAGAGAAAAAGGGATGAAAAAGAGGGATTGCGAAAGAATGAAAAGGGGTTATGCAACCGTTTGTACAAGGCCCAGAGACACGGTCGGGCCGGACGTTTCGGCGTTTGAACCGCGTCTCTGTCACGAACACTTAGGCACTTGATATGGGACAAAAAAAGTGTGTGAAAATGGAAAAATAATAATAAATAAACAGACTTAAGAAGAACAATGTGTTGCTTGCCTACGGCCTTCAGCCTCTGCTTACCGCAAGCACACAATAAAGACTGTAGTGTGAGAAATAACAAGAGGCCCATGGGCTTTAACGGTCACCTGAGTTGTACAAAAACTGATGTTATTGATGTCAATGAACCAAATACACCCAAATGTATCATTTTCCTATATAAAGTATAGTAAACTTCACCCCCTCACCAGGGGCAAACATGGAGCCTGGGGGCCATGAAATGAACAATTTTGATAAAGCACCTCAAGACCCTTCCATCTATGAATAGTATTGGTTTCCAGCCTATCGGTCTGGAGAAGAAGATTGTTGAAATTTTTGTCAATATGACCCCATTTGGGCCCCACCCCTCAGGCCCTGGGGAAGAGACAGGGTCAAAAATGTCATAGTATCAAACTGTCATCTCATAGTTATAATGCCAATCAAGTTTGAATGATTTCCAGTAGAAAATGAACAAAATATACCCAAAAGTATCACTTTCCTGTATAAACTATGGTAAATTTCACCCCCTCCCCAGGGGCAAACATGGAGCCTCGAGGGTCATGAAGTTCACAATTTTGATAAAGCATCTCAAGGGCCTTCCATCTATGAAGAGTATTGTTTTCCAGCATATCTGAGTCTGGAGAAGAAGATTTAGAAAATTTCAGCCAATTTGACCACTTTTAGCCCCGGCCCTCAGAGCCCCAGGGGGTGGGCACCATATGATTCACAATTTTGGTGCATATTTGACCAAGGAAGGTTCCTGCAAAATTGTATTGAAATCGGGTCAGCGGGTTCTGAGAAGAAGTCAAAAATGTAAATTGTTTACGGACGCACAACGCACGAAGCACGACGCGCGATGGACGACGACGGACAAAAGGCGATTAGAATAGGTCACTTTGAGACTTCGTCTCAGGTGACCTAAAAACTGCAGTATGAGAAATAATGGGTTTAGTGTAAGAAATAAAGGATGCAGTGTGCATAATAAAGACTGTACAGTGAGAAATAAAGGATGTAGTGTGAGAAATAAAGACTGTAGTGTGAGAAATAAAGGCTTTAGTGTAGGAAATAAAGGATGCAGTGTGCAAAATAATGACTGCAATGTTAGAAATAATATGGTGAAAAATACGATATAGCATGAGAGATAAACTGTAGCGAAAAAAGCACAGGATGTAGTTTGAGAAATAAAGGTATTGGTTAAAGACTTAGAGGCTGCAGTGTGAGAAATGAAAGATATAGTATGAGAAATACAGGAAGGAGTGTGAGAAATAGAGGTAGTAATGCGAGAACTAGAGGCGTGAATGTGAGAGCTAAAGAATGCAGTGAGAGAAGCACGTCTATAATGAAAAAACTAGAGGCGCTAGTGTGAAAAATCCAGAGTCATTGTTTGAGAGAGAGGGTTTCACAGACTATGAACATTTCTGCCTGCACCTTCAGAGAAGCTATAAGGCTGCTTTCACGGTCATGCAGAATCAAATATCTACTGTGGACGAGCTGAAGGGTGATTTATTATATAGAGCCAGGGCTACATTCAGCTCTTCGCAAAAGGCAGCTGACACTTCTGCCACGCTACTTTCAGGAGAGATGAAAGCAGAAAGGTCTGCGAGAGCACGGAATCATTGGCAAGATTGCATTTTATTACTATAGCGTGCATTGAAAGCCCAGAATTCCTGTCCAGCAATCTACTCGATCAAATACTATTGATCAGTCGACTGATTAATGGATGGAGCAATTCCAACAGTCCGGCCGCGCGCTTACGTCCACAAACTTCCGTCCTCCTCGTAGGCGCAATCCCTTCATTATGATGTTCTAAAACTGCTGACAGGACAGGCCAAAGCAAGCGCTAGCACATTTAATTAAATGCGGTCAAAATTACCTGCCACAGCACAAATTCGGACTTTCATTATGCTGGGGATGCGCGGTCGGTTCGGTTAGCCAAAACAGGCGCTGGGCAGAGCTGACCTCGAGGTTTTAGCTGAACCTGGTTTCAGCACCAATGCTCGAGCTGGCAGAGTGTGTTCGCGTCGTACATCACCACTGAATAAATCACTGTACACTACTGGTATTTATATAACAACATGTATTCAAATGTCCTTTAAAAAGTTGTGAACTGTGCTAAGACAGGTGCCTATCTGGAGACAAAACATTCTCATAATGCAGCTACCATGTCGCACCAACAGTGCAGCATTGACAGAATGTTCCGGAAACACAGTAAGAGCATTCTGTGATACCCAGGTGCCTGTTGTGCTAAGCCTGACTGCCGATCATCATTTCTCCCTCCCTGTGATGCCTACTTTGCCAGCTCCCTCGGCAGGAAAAGCGGTACTCGAACCATAGCGGTGAGTAACGGGTAAAAGTAAGAGGGGTTGAATGTGCTGATGCATTAACGGTCGCTTCGCTGTGATTTAGGAACAAACCACCCCCTCAGTGCTGCCCTGGGGACGACTCTTTCGCATTAAATAATGCTCTGCAGTTCGGGGAAGGGAAGATTCATCGCCTGACTGCGCAGCATATTCCGCTATTTAAGTCCGCGGAGCCATTTCTCAACGGAAATTAAGGCTCGGGACGGGTAGCAGCTGGTTTTGAGGCCATAACGGACAAATTGGTCCGGCAAAGTGTCTGTGACGCCTTCAAATTAAATGCATTTTACGAGTCCAAAACAATAGCTTCTGCTTCAAAACGACTTATTCCCATCTCCAAAATAAATACACGTTTTCCACCTGCATGAAATATGGATGGCTTTTTGTGGCTAAATTTACTTTTTTATGTAGGTTAAATCCCCCTCATTCCTGTTCTGCTGCCTTGTTTCCCCGAACACTGAGTCATTATTTTCTTGCTGCTGTCAGATGCGTCACTCCAAAGGCTCCAAAAAAATCAAAGATCTATGGCGCAGTGTCTCTCCGAAGCTCAAACGCTGTAAATCCCACAAGGACGTCTCCTCTCCCCGCTTTCCCTGCGCCGCTAATCCAGAAACCGTCTCCCGTGCCATCTCCGCACAATGGCAGGCGGAACGAGCTCCTTCTTATCTCGTACGCGCAAGCGCGGGGTAACGGAAAGGACACGCGCAGAGGTTCGGAATCATTCCCGCTCTCCTCCCCAGGGGAACCAGTTTGAGCGCAGGAAAAGCCAGTAGCTTGAGTCGTGGACCGCGAAACCCACACGGGCAGATACCGCATCGTCCGCAGTGCAAATAAACCCAGCCTTTTCCAGGAACTCCTCAATTCCTACAGCAACCTTCATAAATTTCTTCGCCGTGAAGGACTCGTGCTTCTATTTTGTCTGTCACTGCACATTTTTGAAAATAATTAATGAGCCATTGACGATTTCTGATTATGAATAATTTGGTAATTACTGAGCAAATAATGCACACAACAGCAGTGATGATGAGCCCTCATGGCTTCATTTTCCATCAAGTTATCTTTGCGATTGCTAGCCTCCTCTGTAAATTGGATACCAACTAACGTGACACGACACCTGTGACGAGTTAATGAGGTGCATTACTGGAGCGAACATGTTTTATTAGATTAAGCCATTTGGGACCAAAGTCGGATAATATGTCCCCTGCACATGATTGTGTTCGCCTATGTGTAATACAGTGCAGGTATGGATATTAGATTTAAATGGATGAGGTTATGAGAAGTTTTCTATTGAGAAACACTTCTGTGCCAGTCAACAGCATATTCATTCCTTGCCCATTTTCTGTTCAAGCTCCACCTACATTTATTTATTTATTTATTTAATTGCACACGTGTAAAAAAAAAAAAGAGAAGAAGAAGAAAAAAAACTACATAAAATCTTATTCTGAAAATACATATTCAAAAATGGATGTGTTAGGAGAGGTCAAGAAGCCTACTGGCTTATACAAAGGACCTCACCTTTCTTGACAGGCAAAGAAAGTCCAAAAAAAAAAAAAAAATACAACTAATCAAAGTAAGACATATAATTTAAATATATTATATATATACACAAACATACATACATACATACATACACATATATACACATATACATATATGCATATACACATACACACACATATACATGTATAGACAAATATCTAAATTAATCAATCTGACAATAGAAACTTCCTGAAAAGAAATCCAATTATCGATAAACAGAAGACAAAAATGGACATGCATACATAAAAAGTTACATTTCATGAATTAGGTGAAAAAACAGTTTCCTTTTAAAATTTTCTACGGATGATGAGCTTATGACAATATGTCTTTTGGTATTCCATAACTGGGCACCGCGGTATTTAAGAGAAAATTGACCATGTTTAGTTTTATAGAAAGGAAGGTAAAGATGATTAGTTTGTCTGGTAATACATGAGTGAATCTGGGAATTAAATTTAATAAAGCTTCCAAACGACGACTGTAGTAAATGTGGTAAAAAAAAATATATATAAACACACAGATCTGATGTGAATTTATATCATATACAGAAAGAATGTTGAGTTTTTTAAAGAGCGGAGCGGAGGGTTCTGATGGATTTGATTATGTTACTAATCTTATGAAGCGTTTCTGAAGTAACTGGATTTTTAAATGGTTAGAAGGATGGGCATTTGCCCAAACAATATTACCATAAATTAAATAAGGATAAATCATAGAATAATACAAAGTTAACAAACAAGACACACTTATAAAACGACGAAGTTTGCTAATGATCCCCAATGACTTAACAATTTTTTTATTAATAAAATTTATGTGATTTTTCCATGTTAAATGTTCATCTAGAAAGATGCCTAAAAATTGGGTGTGAGGGACCTGTGTTATATCAGTTCCCTCTGTCGACCCTTGGGCAACATCCCTCTGATACCTCTTTCCCCTTCCGACAATATTATGAAGTTTGACTTTTTAATATTTAATGAAAGTTTATTAAGTTTAAACCATCTTGCAACTTCCACCAATTCCTCATTGGTATTATTTATGAGAGTATTTAATTCACTGTGTGATAGGACCATGTTAGTATCATCAGCAAACAATATAGGAAAAGAGAATTTACAAATTAATGGAAAATCATTAACATAAATAAGAAACAATAAAGGTCCCAATATGGATCCTTGCGGTAAGCCACATGTTGAATTAACAGTACTAGAAGCACAGCCATTAATTGTCACATACTGCTCCCTTTCTCTCATATAACTGGTAAACCACTTCAGTGTTTCACCTTGAAAACCATAGTGTTGTAGTTCAGCAAGCAAAATATTGTGGTTAACAGTGTCAAAAGCTTTGGATAAATCTAAGAAAAGGCCAAGTGCGTATTTATTATTGTCTGTGGCTGACTGAATTTTGTCAACGAGCTGTAAAAGTGCCATATAAGTAGATCTGTTCTTTCTGAATCCATATTGATGCTCAGATAAAATACTGTTTTCTTGTAAATGTCTTAAAATTCTATTATAAACCAGTTTCTCCAGAATTTTTGAAAAACATGGTAAAATGGATGTAGGAGGATAATTTGTAAAGATACTTTGATCACCAGTTTTAAATAATGGTATTACTTTTGCTTTTTTTAAGTTCTTTGGGCACAACTCCACTTGCCAACGATTGACTTAAAATATGAGTGAGAGGCTCCAGGATGTCATTAGATATTTGTTTCACTAATGAACTACTAATTTCATCATGGCCAGCCGAGGTGTTTTTAAATTTTTAATAATATCACTCACTTCTTTTAGTTGTGGAGGCTCAAATTGTAGCATGCCACTATAATGTTTTTCCAAATCATCTAAAGGGCTGCCCGCAATGTTATCAATTGTGCTTGAAAGAGAAGTTCCCACATGTGGAAAGAAATTATTAAAGCCGCAGGAAATTTCATAAGGATCGCTTATTAGTTTATCACCATTTAGAAATTGAGAACCAGGGCCCAATGCGGATTTCTTATTTTTATTTAGCAGTTGGTCTATAATATACCATGTGGATTTAATATTATTTGTTGATTCTTTAAATTTATTTGAAAAGTACATTTTTTAGCTGTACGTAAAATATGCTCATGCTTATTTTTATATGTCTTATATTCATTCAAGTTTAGGGGATTCATTCAGGGGATTCATTCAAGTTTACAAAATATATCTTTTGTATGGCATATTCTTTTTCAGAGATGATTTTTTGAGACCTAAAGTAAACCAAGGTTTGTGAAAATCTACTTTCTTATAACTTACCCCTTTTAGTGGGAAACACTGGTTAAATAAACTTCTTATCGAATCTATAAAATAGGAATAAGATAACTCAGGATTTTTCTCATGGAGAACATTTTCCCATGAAATGTTTGCTATCTTAGATTTGAAATTTTCCAAATTTTTCTTATTGTAAAATCTCTTATATCGAATAACAGCTGGTTTTTCTATTTTAGAATTTTTTTTGGCAAAACTAAAAATTGGTAAATTATCAGAAATATCAGCATGTAGTATACCACTATTTAGATCCCAATCAAAGAAATTTATGAAAATGTTATCAATTAAAGTTGCAGTTGTATCGGAGATTCTTGTTGCCTTATGAATTAGAGGATAAAAGTCATTTGAATACATAATATTAAAGAATTCCGCAGTTTGTGGATGGCTCTCTTTCTTAAACAAATTGATATTGAAATCACCAATAAGGTAACAAACTTTCTCCTCTTTTGATATAACTTCAATTATGTCTGTTAATCGTTGATTAAAAAGATTAACATCTGTATTGGGTGGACGGTAAATAGCCCCAACAATTATGTTCCGTCCCCCAAGAGAAGAGCAAGTAGTAATCTCCAGAAAGACACTTTCTGCAACATTAGATTCGAAATTCCCAAGATCACTTCTGCTAATGAATTGATAATCATTGTGAATAAAGAGAGATACACCTCCTCCAGTTCTACTTTCTCTTGTCAAATGAGTAACTTTGTAATCAGGCAAGTCATATAATGAAACCATGGACTCATTAAGCCATGTTTCAGTTAAAGCTATAATAGAAAACATATGATCCAGACATGAGAGATAATGGCTTAAATTGTCATAATTCTTGGATAAACTCCTAACTCCTACATCCATCTCTGTCCTTGCCCATATCCTGCCCATACCCCATCCATTTCCCGCATATGTTCTATTCAAGCCCCGCCCAAGTCCAACAGAGACCCTGCCCATTCTCTTCCGATTTCCATTGTCTGCCATTATTCTGCCTATTACCTCACCAAGTTCCACGCTAAAGCCTCACCCAGTTCCTACTTAGGTCCCACCCATTCACTGTCCATATTCTGCCCAAGACCCACCTGTTTCCTATTCTGGTACAATCCATTCGCTGTACCACATTCTGCTCAGAGCCACCCATTTACTACTCAGGTCCCACCCATTTTCTGTCCATATTCTACCCAAGCTGAAAATAATGCCCAACACTGGTCTTCCCAATATCCTTTCTAGGTTCCAAGCATTTCCTGCCATTACTCACCTCCTTCTGGTGGTACTTGATGGCGAGCTTGAGCTTGGCGAGGTCGTGGCACTCCCGCGGGTCCAGCTCCTCGCTCTGGTCGTCTCGGTGGTTGAGGATGATCTCCAGCTCGCGGGAGCTGCGAGCCTGGTCCAGCAGGTCCTTGGCGAAGCGCTTGCACTGCTGCGACAGCTCCTCGTACTCCTGCTTGAACTCATTCTCCACCTTGCTCAGCTCCTTCAGCTCCCAGCCCAGGCGGAAGGAGGTGAGGATGGGGTCCTCGCTGGACAGGGCGATGAGCGACGGGCTGGCCAGCGTCTTGTAGATGTTGAGGCGGGATCGCGAGTGCCGCAGGCTGTCCACCTCCGAGCTGGAGACGCACTCCACGCAGTCGCAGCGGATCTGGTGCGGCCGCGGGATGGTCACCTTGCGCTGCACCAGCAGCTTGATGATCTCGTAGTTGTTGGTGTGGGCGGCGAGCATGATGGGGGTGATGTCAGGGGTGAACTCGGAAAACTGGCTGTCCATCATGAGAGAGGGAACCTGGGAAAGGGGGCAGAGATGAAGGATGAGAGGATGACGGGTAGAGGAGAGAAACAGAAGATAAATTGTGGATTAGATTAGGGGGCGGAGGGTAGAGGGCGAGAGGAAGTAAAAGGGAGCAGGATGGGGTGAGAGTAGAGGATTGTGGGACAGGAAATGAAAAAGGGGACAGAAGAAAAGAAAAAGAAAGCGAGAGAAAAAAGCAAATGAAAGAAAGGAATGGAGGATGGGGTGAGAAGGCAGAGAGAAAAGGAAAAGAAGTGTTGAAGGACAGAACAAAAGACAAAATGACACAAGTGATGGGGTGAGTAGTAGACGGCAGAAAGAGAGAGGAAATCAGAAAATATTTGAGGACAAGGAGAGAGGGGGTTGGAAGGAAAAAAGAAAAGACAAAAGAATGCGAGAGGGGGGAGACAAAGGGATGAGAGAAGAATAGAGACTTCAGTGCTTTGTGTGGATGAGCCATTTCCTGCTGAAGTAGGCCAATTCAGCACAGCGAGCGCAACCAAACTCAGCCCCAAACAAGGAAGAGCCAGTGAGGTTTTTAAATTCCTTACAAATTCCGCACTTCAAAGGGAGAACACCCCCCCAATCTGCCTCTCATCTCCCATCTCCTTCCGCCGCCGCGTAAAATAAATTATGCTGAGGTTTGCGCCCGCCGGCCCCGCTCATATCTGCGCGAAAAAAAGACGGCGTGAGACGCGCACGAGCAGGAAATGGATTTGCAGAGGTCTCGTTTCTGGATCTGCGAGGGGAACAACTCCGCGGTGGGACGGGGATGTGTCCAATCAGAGCACCTGGAAAACTGCGAAGCGCCGAGGAGCCTCGGGTCCGATGTGAGCTGCGCTCGTTATCTTAAAATAGCACCTCCTTCCCTCTCTTTTTCATTTATTTCTTAATCTCCCTCTCCAGGAAGTCACCATCAAGTCAGACTCGCGGGTAACCGAATATGTTTTCCAATTTCTGTATCAACAAACAAGGGTTAGATTTCGGTAACGCTGGCAGCCCTCCCCCGCGTGGTCCTCGTCTGAGGGGGTGAATATTTCATGAACTGAAGAAAATTATTATGCCATCTGTTACGGTGGAGAACCACAGCAGATGCTCAATATAGTATGTGTGAAGGTGACTGCGCACACATGTAGTGTTTGTGTGTGTGCGACATAGAGTTTGTGAGAGTGCGTACTTTCAATTTTATTGTGCACCATATGCACAAATGCCAAAAATAGCCCCCATATTTTGGTTGGTTTTATTGCTCCATCTGAAGTTGACCCATGTTGATTTAAAATACACCTGTGGTCGACTGAATGATTGCAGAAGAAATTCTGGCATTATGACAGAAAAATCCTCAGCCTGGTGAGGCTTTGCATCTGACACAGCCCGTATAAGCGACAGAAAATTTGCCAGTGGCAGTTTGAGACTACACGGTTAGGAGCCGTAAAGGTGAAGATGGTTCTAAAAGGGAGGAGCTTTGAGATGCAGGAGCATCGTTCAGTCCAATTGTTACCACTTTGAAGACATGCAGGCAAACTCCAGACACAGCCAAGATTAGGTCATCCCACCAAACTGAGCAGCAGACACAAAGGGTAAATTTCAGAGGAACGACCATAATCCTAGCCGCAGCACACACACAGTTGGGGCTTGAAAGAGGACAGAATGGTCTGGAACAGCAATCTCTTTAGCCCTTTTGCAGACGTGACCTCTGGCTAGAGTGGCGAGACGGAGGCTACTTCTCAGAACAGCTACTATGAAATCACTGCTGGAGGTTAACTAGAAGCTAACTGACAGACTCCTGTACAGAAGGTTTTGCTGTTTGATTGGGGCGAAGCTCAGGCTGTTGAAGGTAAAAGCTGTGTGTGGCACAAACACACACCATAGTCTGTCGTCCTGGTAAAGCAATCCACTCCTTCAATCCCAGCAATCAGAGAAATTGATTTTCCACTCTTGGGGTTAAGATGCTTACAGCTTCAAAAGCCAAGAATTCCAAAGGAGAGAATAAAAGTGCTCTATGAGATGCCTAGATCATCTCTGCCCTGCAATTTACTCTAACTTCAAATGTACAGAAGTACGTCGTGTTAAAACGGGAGTTCATTCCAAGTGCTTTGCACTTTTAAAACTTGACTGTCGCTCCCAAAGTACAGTCAATGCAGAACAATTTAACATGGATATACTGCTGTTTAAAGTTCAGCATATGGCAGGGGCAGTTATCTTGTGTCATTGGGAGTCCAAAGTTTATGACCGTGCAATAAACCTGCTCCCCAAATTGACTAGGACAGTTTATCACATTATCACGCGGTTCTTTAATTTACAATGGCAAGTTCCAATGCAACTTTATGGTGTTATGGCCCCAATTTGTTATGGCGTCACGGACAGCAAGGGATGACAGACAAAATTGTTAAACTTCAACAGATTTAATTAAACAAACAGAACCAATCTATTCTCTACCCTACTGACCAAGATTGAAATAAAATAAAAATAAGATATTTACAGTTCCCTGTAATGGAGATGGGCTGCTCTGTTGTGATGTCCTGGGACAGGAAAATGCTCCAACACAGGCAAAAAATCCACAAAAAGCTTAAAAGGTCTTGAAAAGAGTGACAGGTCTGGTCAAATGTATCCTTCTTGCAATTTCTCCTACTCCTCTACTCTCTCAATTTTTCTCCTTATATACTCTGTCCAGCCCCCTCCCATTCTGGGACTTTCCCTCTGGGCATGCCCTGACATGCCCAACCTAGCTTCAGACTGGGCTTCACAAAAAAAGTCAATACTGCCATCTAGTGGCTATTTTCCACATTACACCTCCATTCCAAAAAGGAAAAATTTTTGACTCATAAAGGCAAAATTTTTTCTTTTCAATACAAAAATGGTTAAGTAGACACTTGTGTATATATACATATAATAAAATATGCTAATAAACACGTGATATATATACACATACTCAAACACGGGATAAACAATCAGCAATTACATTGTCAGTACCCTTTTACATGCTTAATTTCCAAGTCAAACTCCTGTAAAATCAAACTCCAATTCAACAATCTCGATTCTTGTTTTTCATCTTACTCAAAAACATTAACGGATTGTGGTCAGTATATACAATCATTGGCTTTTGCCCTGTACAAACATAGACCTCAAAGTGTTGTAAGGATAGAACCAGAGCCAACAGCTCCTTCTCAATTGTGGAATAGTTCTTTTGGTGGCGATTGAACTTCCTGGAGAAGTATGCCAGGATGCTCAATGTCATCAGAGTCACTTCTCTGTAAGCACAGATCCACAAGCTTGGTCGCTAAGGAGAACGGTTTGTTGAAGTCAGGAGATTTGAGCAAAGTGACACAGCAGAGACTTCAGGCGATCGAAGGCTCTTTGGCATGCTTCATCCCAAGTGAACTTCACGCCTTTCTTCAGTTGGTTGGTGAGACTGAGAGCAATCTCAGCAAAGTTCTTGCAGAACTTGCGGTAGTACCCGATCATTCCAAGGAAGCGGGCGCAAGCTTTTTGTTGTCAGGAACTGGAAAGCCCATGATGGCTTGGACTTTAGCATTTATGGGTGGCACACACCAATAACCCTTCAATAAATCAATCTTGGTCAGAAACTTTGCTTGCTGATACAATCATCAATCCTAGGTATTGGAAACACATCAGTTCTAGTTACAGCATTGACTTTGCGATAATCTGTACAGAATCTAGTGCTTCCATCAGGTTTTGGAACTAGAACACAGGGTGAACTCCAATCTGAGTTAGAGGGTCTGATAATATCATGTTCTAACATGTACTCAACCTCTTTCTCAGCAATCTTTCTCTTTTCAGGATTCATCCGGTATGGATGCTGTTTTATTGGTTTGGCATCACCAACATCTACATCATGAGAGGCTATAGAAACTCTCTTTGGAACATCAGGAAATAGATCTTTATATTTCTTGATCAACCTCTCAAACTGATCTTTCTGTGAGGGTTCTAAGTGCTGGAGTTTTACATCAAGATTTTGCAACACTTCAGAATTTGACAATTTACATGAAAGAACTTCAGCTTTAATTCTAGGTTCATCATCTTGAAACTCCCCTCATCTTCACAAGTCTCGGCCATAGGAGGATCTGAAGTGACAGCTGCAACCCTAGCATTCCTATCATGATAAGGCTTCAGCATGTTAATGTGACACAACTGTTTTGGCTTTCTCCTATCTGGAGTCTTCACAATGTAATTGAGATCATTGAGTTTTGTCAGAATTTCATAAGGACCATGAAATCTAGCCTGCAATGGATTGGACTGTAAGGGAAACAACACAAGGACCTTGTCTCCTGGTTTAAACTCACGGCTTCTAGCCTTATGATCATACCAAGTTTTCATTTTTCCCTGACTTGATTTCAAGTTCTCTTTGGCTAGGGTCTGAGCTGCATGCAGTCTTTTCCTTGAACTTGCTAACATAGTCTAACAGACTGATATGCGGCTCTTTCTCTTGCCATTGTTCACTCAGCAATAGCAAAGGTCCTCTCACTTCATGGCCAAACACTAGCTCAAACGGACTGAAACCAGTAGACTCCTGCACTGCTTCTCTAGCTGCAAACAACAGCAAATGAACACCTTCATCCCAGTCTTTCTCATGGTCATAACAATAAGTCCTCATCATTGTCTTGAGAGTGGAATGAAACCGCTCTAAGGCACCCTGACTTCTGGATGGTAGGCACTGGAAAGAATCTGCTTCGCACCTAGTTCATACACAACCTGCTGAAACAATCCGAAGTGAAATTGCTACCTTGATCTGACTGAATTTCCCTGGGAAGGCCAAACAATGTGAAGAACTTTATCAAAGCCTTCCAGAAATTGCAGTTGCCTTGATGTTGCGTTGGCTTCAGGGAATCTGGTAGATGCACACATGATTGTCAACAAGTACTGATTTCCAGATCTAGTCTTGGGTAATGGACCAACACAATCAACAATGACCTTGGAGAAGGGCTCCCCAAATGCTGGGATAGGCTGCAATGGAGCTACAGGTGGGTCTAACTGGTGTTTTCCAACTACCTGACAAGTGTGACAGGTTTTGCAAAAGTTGGAAACATCTTTCCGAAGTCCAGGCCAGAAGAAGTGTTTCATGATCTTGTCAACAGTCTTGTTAACACCAAGATGACCTCCTAAAGGCAAACTATGAGCCATTGTTAAGATCTCATTCCTGTAGACCTTCAGGAACAACAATTTGTTGACCACTGCCCAATCTGCATTGGCAGGGATATCAGAGGGCGCCACTTCCGCATCAACACTCCATCCTTGAGATAATACCCAACTGGAACTGGCGTCTATTTCTTCATCAGGAAGGGCTCTCTTTTTTTAGTACACAAATTTCAGGATCATTAGTTTGCTCCTGAATCAACCTTTCTGGACAGAGACAAGTCTCCAGACACATCAGAATCACCAGACCCATCTGGCTGGCTGAATAGAGAACTGATAAAAAGTGTCTGATAAGTCCTCAAACGGAGAAACCATAGTAGGCTGAACAGAGTCATGAGGCAACCACCTGAGTCATGACTATTCAAGGTGCTGGACGGCACCACATCGTCTTCTTCTTGAGCCTTCTTGGCCATAGCACGAGTCACTGCACAGGAAGGATACAGAGATGGGTCTTCATCGCCATCTTCAGTGCTTTCGGCTGCATAAGATGAACAAGGGAACTACATTGCCCCCAGCCAGGTCATTGCCTAGCAACAGAGAAACACCCTTGATAGGTAGACTTGACATAAGTCCCACCTTTTACCTGTCCTGTAACTAAATCTGACTTCAAGAATACAGATGAGGGGTACAGATACAGTCCTCCTTCAATACCTTGTACAAGTATGAAATCCCCAGAAGCGGTCTCATCACGTAACTCCAAGGAGTCCATCAACAAAAGTGACTGAGAAGCCCGGTATCCCTTAGGATATATATGGGGACAGGAGGAGAATGCTCATTCAGAGCCACAAATCCCTCTGACACAAATGGAAGGAATTCTCCCTCACACAGTCAGCAGTATCAGGCTTCTTAGCCTCACAAGGAGCAGGCAATTTAGCAGATCAGATCTACTACAGGGGTTTCTAACCTTGTCTTCACAAAGGCATTGGGTTTGGTATCCTTTTCTTGTTCTTTCTTAGCTTTAAGGAACCAACAGTTAGTTGTAACATGACCAGATTTCTTACAATAATTGCAAACTAGACCACTTTTGTCACTGTCAGCTTTCACACTTTGTTCACACCTTTTACTGGATTTCTGAGCACCATCACCAGATTTGTCTTTGTCTTTGGGTGAGGAATCTTGGGTATCACCGTTACCTTTTTTCTGAAATTGGGACCATCTATTGTTACTGCTAGACTGAAATTTGGACTTATGTGTTAGAACATATTGTCTGCAAACTTGGCAGCTGATTGCAAATTCAGTGCTTGCTTCTCATTAAGGTAGGTCTTAATATCATCCTTGACACAGTTCTTGAATTCTTCAACTAACACCATCTCTTTTAGTGAGTTGAAATCATCCTTGACCTCCATAGAATATACACCAGCGCTCAAAAGCAAACCTTCTTCTCGTTAGCAAATTCAACATAAGTCTGATTGTCAGATTTCTTCAGACCTCTGAATTTCTGTCGGTAAGCCTCTGGAACCAACTCATAAGCTGTCAAAATAACCTTTTTGACAACCTCATAATCAGAGGAATCATCTGCAGACAAAGCCGAATTTGTTGAGCTTTACCCTTGAGGACAGTTTGCAACATCAGAGGCCAGTGTTCCTTTGGCCACTGACAACTTTAGCTAAAAGCACTGGAAATACTTATCAACCTCCTTCTCTGAAAAATGGAGGCACCAGCTTTACCTCCTGGCTGGCGGAAATTTATTTTCAGCCTGAATTTTTATTTTTAGTAGCTCCATTTGGAGCCTTTCTTCCCCCTGTCTAATTTTTCTAAATCGAAATCTCTCTGTCTTTGTCTCTCTCTTTCTGCTCTTTCCTCTTTTTCTCTTCTCTTGCTAATTTTTCTAACTCAAACTGCCTTTGTTTTTCTTTTTTTTCAATTTCTAGCATTTTTAATTTAAGTTCCAATTCTACATTTGGATTTTCCACGGGAAACTGTTCCCAGTCCTGGTGCAAAATTACATTTTCATCAATGTAATATTCAACAATCTCTAGCCAGTCTTGCTTTTCGATGGCTATCTGTCAGCTCTAACTGTCTGCATTTTCTAGCAGTTCTGTCTTTTTAAAAGACTTTAAAACCTCTACGGTTGGTGATGCCAAGAAATCATCCATTGCTGTTGATCTGCCAATATATATCTATTCAAAAACAATTTCACTATTTGAAATTTTAGATTTTCAATAAATGACTCGCACAATGGTCTGGACCCGAGCCCCCAAAGTTTATGGCGTCACGGACAGCAAGGATGACAGACAAAATTGTTAAACTTCAACAGATTTAATTAAACAAACAGAACCAATCTATTCTCTACCCTACTGACCAAGATTGAAATAAAATAAAAATAAGATATTTACAGTTCCTGTAATGGAGATGGGCTGCTCTGTTGTGATGTCCTGGGACAGGAAAATGCTCCAACACAGGCAAAAATCCACAAAAAAAGCTTAAAAGGTCTTGAAAAAGAGTGACAGGTCTGGTCAAATGTATCCTTTTTCTCCTAATTCTCAATTTTTCTCCTTATAATCTTGTCAGCCCCCCCCATTCTGGGACTTTCCCCTCTGGGCATGCCCTGGACATGCCCAACCTAGCTTCAGACTGGGCTTCACAAAAAAAAGTCAATACTGCCATCTAGTGGCTATTTTCCACATTACAATGGTTATAAATGCATCCTTCTCTAATCACTGCTCTATTTTTACACCGTTCCATCTCCCTTCACATGACATTTACAAGTATATAGTTTGGTTTATCAGTGCAAACCTTTATACTCTTACATACGCATCTAAATGGCAGGGATTCAGATCCTTACATGTTGTGGACCAAGCTTTAAAGAAAATGAGCTCATTGAAGAGATGAAAGTGATGACGGTTGTGTCCAAAGAGAGATGTCATTTTTATTTGAAGTATCTTGCTGACATCCCACTTCTCCTATTTATAGAATACATCTCCTGGGTGCTCCTGAACACATCATCAGTGACGTAACCTGGGGTCATTGGGTGTTTCGGGTCTCTCAACATCAGACACCCTCGCCCAGGCGACCCAGCCAAGGTTGATCAGACCTGGCTTGTGTTCAGGTGGCATTTGCTACCCCCCATGGATCTCCTCTCCTGATCCAGAGCCATCTGGAGGCTTCCTCTGCTTCCTCTGTGTTGTTCTTGATGGCTCCGCTCCGCTCCTCTCCGGTAATGCCCAGTGCTCTCAAGGTTTGGGAACACAGTGTCTGGGAATTTTCCTGCTATTTGCGACCTGCTCCATGTCCAAAATTAAGAGGTTTGCTTGACTCTGACGCAGCCTGACAGTAAGGGAAACAGCGGTGAATTAGAAAGCATACAGACAGGTGACAAATTAAGCGAAAAATCACCGTAAGCAGTTTTAGTCAGGTGTCGGGCGTCCATAAGCTGCCAGGTCAGCCTGACACACCCTGGCATAGAGTCTGCAGGAGTAAAACTGTACTGGAGGGATGGAGTGGGAGTGACTCCCTCATTAGGTGTTTTGAAGATAGTGACAGAGAGCACTCTCTAACATGTTCCAAATTCTCCAACATGCGTTCAGTTGGAGGGAGATCTGGACAGTGCAAGCCGTGGTATATTTGTCAGACCATTTTCATACTCATAAATAGCATTCAGTGAGCCCTTATGCCCTGTGGGGTTTGGGCCATTATCATCCTGGAAGAGACGCCTCCCGTCATGGTAGGAGCTTCATCACAGGATATAAAGTCACTCACGCAGAGTAACTCTGTATTGATCTACGGTGACCCTTCGGCCTTTTCGAGGACGAGTGGACCCAGACCATGCCAGGGAAATGAACAGAAGCACCTGCATTGATCATTTCGTCCGCAGATTCATCATTTCGCCCACCCGTCTGTAGAGGGATCGCGATGGCTGTTCAGTTGCAGTTCGATGTTGTACTGATTTATAGTTGTGTTGCTCAGCGCTTTCAGTTTATATGCTTATAAATCCTTCCATGTCACCACTCTGCTACTTATGATGAATATAATTCTTATATTATAATAATTACGCCATAACTGCATTATGTTTTGATAAATGCAACAACTAAAAATCAGAATTTTGACTGTATGTGACCTACTTTATTGCAAATATAAAATTGTTTTTACAGAGCCGTATTAAAAAAGAATATATCTTCATCTACCGAGTCAAAAATTACAAAAGTCTTTGTCCCAAACATTATGTTACATTTTCTTGATTTATTGTTGTGTTACTCAGAACTTTCAGTTCGTATACCTATAAATCCCTCTATATCATGATTCTGCTGAAGATGAAGATTATAGTCATTGTGTATGATGATTATATAATTGCAGAGCAAAGTAATTCAGTCACATTTTCACACACCGCGAGGTGAGGATGGGAAAATGTCTTCTACAGTTACCTAAGTTGGTTTTCTCAATTTTCTCAAAATGCACATTTTGTGACTTTACGGACTTTTAGCTCCAGTGTCATCAATTATACAATGACTGTGTTATGTTTTGATATATCTTTTAACCGTATGCGATATATTTTAAGGCAAATATAAAATTGTGTCATTTATTTCAAACTCATATTTAAAAAAAAACGTCTTTGTCTACCGCGCCAAAAATGTTTTTAAAAAGTCTTTGTCCGGAAAATTAGGGAGCGCACGGCGTTACCTGTTTCTCCCCGCTGGGGCGTCGGTGCGACAGCAGCAGCTCGACGGCTCCCACCACCTCCTTGCGGATGGCGTAGAGCAGGGCGTCGCCCACGTGGACGCCGTGGTTCAGCAGCAGCTCCATCACCTCCAGGTTCTCGTTCTCGATGGCGATGAGCAGGGCGCTGCGGCCCAGCGGGTCCATGCAGTTGACGTTGATGTTGTAGTAGATCTCGGCCTCTTGCAGGGCATGCTTCACGCCGGCGTAGTCGCCCTTCTCCACCGCTGTCAGGTAGGCCTTCTCCTCGGCCGACAGCTCCGCCTCCGCCCGCACGATCTGCAGCGGGATGCGGTCGCGGTACGGCGAGTAGTTCACCTTCTTGTAGTACAGCTGCGCCATGGGGTTCATCTGTGCCCAAAATCACCCACCGGACAGGAGCCAGCTGTGCGGAGAACGGAGGGGCGGGGGAAGAGAGGGATGGATGGAGGGGAGGGTGACGAGAGAAACGCAGGAAAGATGGAAATGGGAAGGAGAGGTAGAGGTGGGATGGAAGGAGTGAGAACAGTAAGAATATGTTGTGCAAGTAAATGACAATGATTAAAGTGAGGAAGAAGGGATTGAGAAAGATGGAGGAAGGGAGGGATGGAGGGGAGAGTGAAGAGGACAGAATTACCGGAAAGATGGAAATGGAAAGAGAGGCGGAAGTGAGATGGAGGGAGTGAGAAGGATGGAGTTAGGGAGGGAGGGATGTATGGAGGGAGGAGGAGAAGGCATTTTAATGAGGTGAATGATGATGAGAGGAGAGGGAGAGATGGGAAGAATGAGGGGAGTTCGGGGATAGAGGAAGGGGTGAAGGGACGGACAGATGTAAGGAGGATTAATGGAAGAAAGGAGGAGAAAAGAGAAAGGATAGACAGGGGAAGGAGGAGTAATGATGTGAGGGAGAGATTGAGAGGGAGAGAGAGAGGGGGAGGGAGGGAGTGAGAAGGGGAGAGGGGGGAGAGAGAGAGAGAGGGGGGAGAGAGAATGAGAGAGAGGGGGGGAGAGAGAGAGTGAGTGAGAAAGTGAGAGAGAGAGGGGGGAGGAGAGTGAGAGAGAGGGAGAGAGAGAGTGAGAGAGGGGGAGAGAGATTTTGTAAGAAGCAGTTATGCTCAAGCTGAGCTCCTAAATCTTATTGTTTTTTTATTTGTTTCGAATGAGACAAAGTAATAGAAAATTGTGAAAATCAAATTGTTGTTGAAGCAGAATTAGATCTTTCATATTTTCATATTTTTTAATGCAGTCTAGATGACAGTCTTTTAAGAAAAGACCAAGAAAGTCAACAGCAATACTAATGCTAGATTAATGCCAACAAAGCTAAGCAAAAAAAGAAGAAAAGATTGACCATAGTAATTCAAATTCAAATTCAAATTTAAATGCTTTACTGGCATGACATATTCAAAAAATACATATTGCCAAAGCTTACCAAGAACAATCAAATCAACAACAATCATAACGAAAATATTAATTCTACTAACAGTAAATGTAATACTATTAAAATGTATCATTTAATGTTAATTAATCAACAATAGAATGAAAACTGTGTGTAATTTTAGGGAAGAAAGAAAATGCTGCAAATAAGATTTTAGCTATTCGTTATTGAATTAACAGAGAGCTACTCATTTTCACTGTCCCTCAGGCCATGACAGGCCAATACGGACTGAGCTGCGAGTGAGGCTGTTGGGCCGTCTCCAAGGAGAACTCGCAGCTTCTATTCATTACTGAGGATTGGGAATATATTTAGGGTTTTAGATATTTTATTAAAGTGTGTTTCCCTGATTTCTGCATATTTTTGTCAATGGAGAAGGAAGTGCATCTCTGTCTCTACCTCTCCTGTCTTACAGTGACCACATATTCGTTCTTCTTTGGGTAGCTATGTTTTTTTGTGTCTTCATTTTTCAATTGCCAGTGTGTGGTCACTGAGCCTGTACTTGGTTAGGATTTGTCTCTGCTTTGTATCTCTGACAGAGAAGAGATACTCTGCTAAATTGTAGTTTTGGTTTAGGGCCAAATAACAATTAAGTCTGTTTTGTGTTTTGGTTTGAATATTCCAATGTTGCAGGTAGTTATTTTTTGTTAGTTTGATGATTTGGTTTATTCTAATTTCTGGTTGTAAAGCAGTACTGGCCTGAGTTTGATGGGTGTTAGGTATTAATTGGTTAGTGAGTCTCAGGACCAACTGACTGAGGGGACTCTTTTTGGGGTTCAGATCTTGGGTTTTCATTGCTTGAAACTGTAGTGATTCTTCAGGACTTGAATTTAGATGCATCCAAAATTTTAGTGCTTTTTTTTAATGTTTATTATCAATGGGTATCGGCCTAATTCTGCCCTGCATACATTAGTTGGTGTTTTTCTTTGGACAGGTAGTATTGTTCTGCAAAATTCTGCATGCAGGGACTCTATAGGATGCTTGTCCCACCGAGTGTAGTCGTGATGACTGAGTGGACCCCATATTTCACTGCCATATAAGGCAATAGGCTGGATGACACTATTGAATATTTTTTGCCAAATTCTGATTGGTATGTCTATTTTGTGAAATTTTCGTCTAATTGCATGAAAGGCTCTGCAGGCTTTTTCTTTAAGCGTATTCACTGCCAGACCAAAGCTTCCTGAGGCACTAATTTTGAGTCCCAGGTAATCGTAGAACAGGGAGTGCTCTAGTGCAGTGTTTCCTAGAGTGAACACATGTCTGTTTTCCTGAGATCTGCCTTTCTTTTGGAAGATCATAATTTTAGTCTTTTTAAACTTTACTGCCAAGGCCCAGTTCTGACAGTACTGCTCCAGCAGGTCCAGATGCCGCTGTAGCCCTTGTTCTGTGGGCGACAGCAGCACCAGGTCATCTGCATAGAGCAGGAATTTAACCTCTGTTTTGTCTAGGGTTAGGCCAGGGGTTGCAGACATAGACTGTACAAAAAGATGGACGAAGCAACCGTGACGTCACCCATTGGTTTCAGCATACCATAAAGGAAGCCTCGATTTTGGCAATTTGAATTGCGCCATGTTGTCATTTTGAAACCGGATGTGATTTCTATCGGACGAGAGCGGGAATCAAGATCCGGGGAGGGACGTGAGAGGGAGATCTGACCGTATCGGACGAGGACCAGAGGATAGCCACGCCTCTAAAGCATATTCTGGCTTTATCCTTTATTCTAGTCTACCTGGGACCATAATTTACAAAACTGAACATCATGATATATCGAAGGAGACTTGAAACTTGCTATAGCTACCATAAAATAATGTGAAAAATCATTATTTAAATGAAAAATCAGGTGGGAAAGTAGGGTCATTTTCTCATAGACTTCTATAGCATTCAACTTCTTTCTGCAACCACTGACGTCGCCATCTGCTGGCCATTAAATAGAATGCCATTTTACGGTACTTCCGCATGGGCTTCTTTTTTCAGACCAGAGTGCTGCGTCCATCTTCTTATACTGTCTATGGTTGCAGATTGTTCCAACAGCACTGCTAACTCATTAATATAGATATTGAAGAGTGTTGGTGACAAGCTGCGTCCTTGAAAAACCCCATGACCTTGAGTGAAGAGATCTGTTCTTTTGTTGCCAATTTTTACTCCGCACTTATTATTGAGAAAAATTGATTTGATTATATCATAAACTTTACCCCCTACACCAGATTGGATAATTTTGTAGCATAATCCTTCCTGCCAAATAGAATCACAAGCCTTTTTAAAATCGATAAAGCATGCAAAAATTTTGCCCTTACTTTTTTGGTGCACATGTTGATTAATTAGGGTGTGTAGGGTGTAAACATGATTGGTTGTGCGGTGTTTTGGTAGAAAGCCAATTTGTCCTTTACTCAAGACATTGTGTTTGATAAGAAAGGCCAGCATTCGGGCATTGATAATGCTGCAGAAGTTATTGGGGTCAAATTTGTCTCCACTCTTGTAAATTGGGGAAATAAGTCCCTGACTCCAGATTTCAGGAAAGCAGCCAGTTTGGAGAACAAGATTGAACAGTTTGAACAGGGCCTGTCGCAGCTCAGGGGTGCTGAGTTTCAGCATCTCTGTCCTGATGCTCTCCGGTCCACAGGACTTTCCAGGTTTTAGTTTTTTAATATTGTCTTCTAATTCTTTCATTGTAATTTGGTAATCAAGAGGGTTCTGATAGTTTTTGAAAGTTGCTTCAAAAATATGTAACTTTTGTTGGAATTGTTTTTGTTCATAGTTTGGAGAATTTGGGGAAATTTCCTCATAAAGTTATTCAAAATGATTTTTCCAAATGCTGCAGTTTGTCAATGCCAAATTATCAGTTTTTTTTTAATTCAAGAAGACTCAAAATCAAAAGGATCAGCTTAAGGACCCAGAAGTAAAGAAGATAAAGAAGATCACAAGGCAAACAAATTTAGAATAAACAGCAAGCCAAGAACTAAGGAAAGCAAGTAAAATTCATCACTGAAGAAATCGCCTCAATAAGGGGTAAGCCACAAAGTGTCATAAACTGTAAAACAAATGCAAATTATTCAGAAATAGAGTAAGGTCGACCCATGCGTACTTGATTTATTGTTTATTTTAACTGCATTTGATTAATAATTTAGCTCTAGCACAGATGGGCCATTAGCATTGGTTTTTGACAGTAAAAATTTGTCAGTTGGAAACTGGCAGTTGGCCCAAGTTTGAAAGATACATTGTTGCAAAATGGCTGCCATGGCAACGGGAGCATCCCCAGCACCCTTAGCTAAGGCCCGCCCCTTCATTTACCCTGTGGGAGTGAACGCTGAAACTGCTAGGACACAACACAAGCAAAAACAGCACAGGGACAATCCTGAGACACTGTTTGCAGACTTCACTCAGAGCAAGGGCAAGAGTGTCCCCACAAACCTACTGCTGCACACAGAGCGAACTGCAGCATGGCACTCTGCAGTGTGCGCACATTTCCCATACATCACCAAGAGGGGCATATGCAAGGGGTGCCAAATTATGACATTTTGTGATGAGGGGAAAGACCCTGCCAATCGTTTCTTAACAATTAATACGTACCAAAATGGCACCATAATGGTACAGGGCTCTGAAAGGGCACTCAGCCACTTTGAAAGGGATTTTGCACCCTAAAAAAACTGGCAGAGACTTTCAAGACACAAATTGGCAGCACATCCCTCATTCCTGATCCACCAAGGCCAACAGCCCAAACACACCCTGACCCAGAGATGGGAAGCCCCACTCTGGACCCCAGTGAGGACGCAGGCCAGGACCCTCCCACCCAAGCCCAGCAGCCCCACAGCAGCATGGGCCTGATGAAGGACGCCTCGCCCTGCTGGATGTGGAGCTCGCTGAGCTGAGAGAGCAGCTCCTGAGCCACAGCTGCCCCAGCACAGACCCACAGCTCCTACAGGAGCAGCTCACACACTTCCAGACGACAGCTGCCCCAGCACAGACCCACAGCTCCTACAGGAGCAGCTCACACACTTACAGACCACAGCTGCCCCAGCACAGACCCACAGCTCCTACAGGAGCAGCTCACACACTTACAGACCACAGCTGCCCCAGCACCGACTCTCAGGAGCAGCTCCGACCAGGAGCAGCTCACAGCTCCTACAGGAGCAGCTCACAGACCACAGCTGCCCCAGCACAGACCCACAGCTCCTACAGGAGCAGCAGCTCAGACCACAGCTGCCCCAGACCACAGCTGGAGCCCCACAGACAGCACAGACCCACAGCTCCTACAGGAGCAGCTCACACACTTACAGACCACAGCTGCCCCAGCACAGACCCACAGCTCCTACAGGAGCAGCTCACACACACAGACCACAGCTGCCCCAGCACTGACTCACAGCTCCTACAGGAGCAGCTCACACACTTACAGACCACAGCTGCCCCAGCACAGACCCACAGCTCCTACAGGAGCAGCTCACACACTTACAGACCACAGCTGCCCCAGCACTGTCTCACAGCTCCTACAGGAGCAGCTCACACACTTACAGACCACAGCTGCCCCAGCACAGACTCACAGCTCCTACAGGAGCAGCTCACACACTTACAGACCACAGCTGCCCCAGCACAGACCCACAGCTCCTACAGGAGCAGCTCACTCACAGACCACAGCTGCCCCAGCACTGACTCACAGCTCCTACAGGAGCAGCTCACTCACAGACCACAGCTGCCCCAGCACTGACTCACAGCTCCTACAGGAGCAGCTCACACACTTACAGACCACAGCTGCCCCAGCACAGACTCCTACAGAGCCACAGCTGCCCCAGCACTGACTCACAGCTCCTACAGGAGCAGCTCACACAGACCACAGCTGCCCCAGCACTGTCTCACAGCTCCTACAGGACAGACCACAGCTGCCCCAGCACAGACCCACAGCTCCTACAGGAGCAGCTCACACACTTACAGACCACAGCTGCCCCAGCACAGACCCACAGCTCCTACAGGAGCAGCTCACACACTTACAGACCACAGCTGCCCCAGCACAGACCCACAGCTCCTACAGGAGCAGCTGCCCCAGCACAGACCCACAGCTCCTACAGGAGCAGACCACAGACCACAGCTGCCCCAGCACAGACTCACAGCTCCTAGCAGGACCACAGCTGCCCCAGCACAGTCTCACACTCCTACAGGAGCAGCTCACACACTACAGACCACAGCTGCCCCAGCACAGACTCACAGCTCCTACAGGAGCAGCCACAGCTCACACAGACCCACAGCTCCTACAGACCACAGCTGCCCCAGCACAGACCCACAGCTCCTACAGGACCACAGCAGCTCACACTCCTACAGGAGCAGCTTACAGACCACAGCTGCCCCAGCACAGACCCCCACAGCTCCTACAGGAGCAGCTCCTACACACTTACAGACCACAGCTGCCCCAGCACAGACCCACAGCTCCTACAGGAGCAGCTCACACACTTACAGACCACAGCTGCCCCAGCACTGTCTCACAGCTCCTACAGGAGCAGCTCACACACTTACAGACCACAGCTGCCCCAGCACTGTCTCACAGCTCCTACAGGAGCAGCTCACACACTTACAGACCACAGCTGCCCCAGCACAGACCCACAGCTCCTACTGGAGCAGCTCACACACTTACAGACCACAGCTGCCCCAGCATTGTCTCACAGCTCCTACAGGAGCAGCTCACACACTTACAGACCACAGCTGCCCCAGCACCGACTCTCAGCTCCTACAGGAGCAGCTCAGCCAGGTGAGAGACCAGCACAGTGTGGCCATGGAGACCCTGAGAGAGCAGCTCACACACTTACACACAGACAGAGAGGAGTTACAGAAGGTACTGGCAGAGGTGAAGAACGTGCTGCGGAGAGAAGTGTGTGAGATCAGAGAGCAGCTGAGGAGAGAGCTGTCAGGGGTCAGAGAGCAGCTGCAGGTGAGAGAGAGAGTTATAGAGAGCCTGAGGGAACAGCTGCAGTCTCTCACTGTCCCTGACCACAGCTGGCCCAGCAGTCACTGCACCAGCTGATGCGTTTAGCCCCCTGCGCCCACATGTCACGGAGCCCTGTGATGCACGAGAGCAGCTCTGTCAGGGGTCAGAGAGCAGCTGGAGGACAAGCCCAGCGACGCCAGCACCCAGGAGAACAAGCCCTGCGGCACCAGCACACAGCAGGACATGGCACCCCCCACTGACCGACCCCCAGCCTTCCCCCAAAACAGCCCCCACCAAGCCCCAGCAGCTCAAGGCACAAAACTCCACCAGCAAAGAGAGCGTAAATAAAAACACAGAGGTGGCCATTTTAATAGACTCTAATGGCAAATTTATTCATGAGGAACAGCTCTTTCCAGGTCGAAAGGTGTCAAAAATCTGGTGTCCCAGAACCAAAGATGCCCTTCAGATTCTGTCCCAACCCGAGTTTGGCTCCCCGAAACACATCATCATTCACACGGGCACAAATGACCTGAGGGCGGAACAGGAGAGAGTGGGGGGTCTGATCAGGTGAGTGGCTGAAAAGGCAGCAGAGACCTTCCCTAACTCCAGGATCACCATCTCATCCCTCCTGTCGCGCAGAGACTTCCACCCCCCCAGAGTACAGCGGGTAAATGCAGACGTTTCCAGAGGCTGCGCCCTTCTGCCCAACGTGCACCTTGCCCACCACCCCACCATCGGCCCCTGGGACCTTTATGACCACGTGCACCTCAGTAAAGCAGCAGTAATGCAGTTCGCCCAGACTCTCAAGAGCGTGGCACTCGGCAGACATCCTGCACTCTGGCCCAGCCAGAGGAGAAGAGCCAGCAGGCACCAGCAGAGCCCTCCCACACCGCCCAGCACCCCAGCCCAGCACCGACGCCGCTCCAGAGGACCAGCACCTCAGCCCTGTCAGCCTCCCCCACCCTACCCCACCTGGGCTCCCCACCCCAACCAAGCGCATCACCGCCTTCAGCCTCGCCAGCTCCACCCCGACCCACTTCACACCCCCCTAACCCCGGCCTGACTCAAATCCCCCGGCCCCGGCCCACAGCAGAGGCCACGCAGCTACCCTGAGGCCCTCAGGGGCCCGAAGGACTCTGAGCACATGGGTGAAATCAAACAGCTGCTCATGTACATCTGCACCAAGCTGACGACATAGTAATCGCCACTCTGTTTATGCGGCTGAACAATGCTGATATTCTTTAAATATGTATATTACTGTTTATAAGGCTCTCTAATTCTTAGCCAAAATTTGATATGTCTGTTTATTCTGTTGTTTGTCTCATTCTACCCAAATGAATCACTACTGTTAGGATTGTTTTTCTATAACTTTTCTGTAGATAAATATGAAATTGTTGTCAATTACAAAGTGGAACATCCAGGGACTGAGCTCTTCAGTTTTTGGTTTAAAGAGCCAGGCCCTGGAATTCAAAAAAAAGTATTAGAGACAAAGACATTGTTGTCCTGCAGGAGACATGGTGTAGAGAACAGGTGATCACTCACTGCCCCCCAGATTATGTAGAAATCATTGTACCCTCAGCTAAATTAAGAACTGTCACTCAGGGCAGGGACTCAGGTGGAATCATAATTTGGTATAAAACAGAACTACGAAATCTATTAGAACCAATCAAACAAGGAACAAATTATTTTTGGTTAAGAAATAAAAAAAGAACTAACCTCCACCCCAAAAGACATCTTTCTCTGTGCAGTATATATTCCTCCCTCAGAATCCCCGTATTTCAGCGAAGAGGTCTTTCCTGACCTCCAGAGAGACACCAGCCATTTCCAGGCCCAGGGAAATGTGCTCATCTGTGGGGATCTGAACGGCAGAACCGGCACACTGCCAGATCTCACCGGCACAGAGGGAGACCAGTACATCACCGGCAAAATCCCTTCAATCATTGCAAAATCCCCAAAAGAAACAACCATGACATAATCGTCAATAAAAATGGCAATGTCCTGCAGCTCTGTCGTAACCTGAGTCTGTACATTGTCAACGGTAGGATACGAGGGGACACTCTTGGCAGGTAAACCTACAGCTCACCATAGATTTTCAAAAAGCATTTGATTCTATTTGGCACACGGGACTATTTTACAAACTTCTTGAATATGGTGTAGGGTGTAAAACATATGATATAATTAAATCAATTTACGCAGGCAACAAGTGTGGCATAAAAATTGGCAACCAAAGAACAGACCTTTTCATTCAGGGACGCGGTGTGAGACAGGGCTGTAACCTGTTTCATTCAGGGACGTGGTGTGAGACAGGGCTGTAACCTGTTTCATTCAGGGACGTGGTGTGAGACAGGGCTGTAACCTGTTTCATTCAGGGACATGGTGTGAGACAGGGCTGTAACCTGTTTCATTCAGGGACGTGGTGTGAGACAGGGCTGTAACCTGTTTCATTCAGGGATGTGGTGTGAGACAGGGCTGTAACCTGTTTCATTCAGGGACGCGGTGTGAGACAGGGCTGTAACCTGTTTCATTCAGGGACGTGGTGTGAGACAGGGCTGTAACCTGTTTCATTCTGGGACGCGGTGTGAGACAGGGCTGTAACCTGTTTCACTCAGGGACGTGGTGTGAGACAGGGCTGTAACCTGTTTCATTCAGGGATGTGGTGTGAGACAGGGCTGTAACCTGAGCCCAACACTATTCAACATCTACATAAACGAACTGGCTACTTCGTTGGAGCAATCCTCAGTTCCTGGTCTCACACTACAGAATACAGAAATTAAACTCCTGCTTTACGCAGATGAGCTGGTCCTGCTCTCCCCCACAGCACAGGGGTTACAGCAGGGCCTCCATCTGCTGGAGAAATACTGTCAGACCTGGGCCCTGACAGTAAACATGAAAAAGTCAAAGATGATGATTTTACAAAAAAGATCCAGATCTCAGGGAAGAGCATATCACTTCACAATAGGGACAAATCATATAGAACACTGCAAAAATTATAACTATTTAGGCCTACAACTCAGTAGTTCAGGACGTTTCAACTTGGCAGTAAATGAACTGAAAGAGAAAGCACGCAGGGCATTCTATGCCATAAAAAGAAAAATATGCATTGAAATTCCAATTAGAACCTGGATAAAATTAATTGAATCAATTATTGAACCAATTGCCCTATATGGCAGTGAAGTGTGGGGTCCGCTTACAAACCAAGATTTTGATCAATGGGACAAACACCCAACTGAAACCCTGCATGCAGAGCTCTGCAAGAGCATCCTGAGAGTCCATCGGAATACTGCAAACACTGCATGCAGGGCAGAATTAGGCAAATATCCACTACTAATAAAGATTCAAAAAAGGGCAATAAAATTCTGGAAACATCTCAAAAACAGCGACCCCCACTCATACCATTTTAAAGCCCTGCAGATCCAAGAGCTGAGCCCAGAGAAGAGTCCCCTATTACAGCTGGTCCTGAGGCTCGGCTCACTAACCCCACTAACCCCATCCAGCCTCAGGACAGCCCCACAGCACAAGCATCAATTCCAATCAACCAAATTATACAACAACAAAAACAGAATTATACCACCCGTTGGAACACACAAACTAAAAACCAAAATAAATTAGAATGTTACCGGGCCCTAAACCGACAGTACGCAGTGGCAGAATATCTGACCACTGTGAAAAATTATAAACTACAGAAAACATTGACAATGTACAGACTGAGCAATCACAGCCTCGCTATAGAGACCGGCCGGCGGCGGCAGACCTGGCTGCCCCAGGACGAGGCGCTGTGCTCCCACAGCAGCCAACAGCGAGCGGAGACAGAGCTGTACTTCCTCAGTGCCACAGATACAGGCACATTAGAGAGGTATTTTGCAATAAATTCAAAACTAAACATCCAAAATTTCAAGCCCTACCTGAGTCTGAAATATTACAAATCCTCCCTGGAGAGGACGGGTGCTGCACAAACCTGGCAGCTCAATATACAGCTGCCTGCCACAAACTGAGGGACAGTGGCGACCCCCTGACCTCCATCATCACCAGCTACACCATGCACCTGTGCACATTATAACATTGCTTATGAGTAAAACACATAGCAATTTTATACTGTAAATAGTGTTCTCATTTATATACCTAAATTTTTCTGTTAATCAGAGAGTGAGAGAGAGGGAGGGGGGGGAGAGGGAGAGGGAGAGAAAGAGAGAGGGGGAGTGAGAGAGAGGGAGGGGGGAGAGGGAGAGAGGGGGAGGGGGGCAGAGAGAGGGAGAGAGACAGAAGGAGAGGGAGAGTGAAAGAGAGAGAGGGTAATGGGAGGTGTTGATGGAGCCAAAGACGAGTATTAAGAGAAAGACAAAAGCGGGAGGAGGGGATGGAGGACAGAAGCAGGGCACAGATTCAGTCAGCATCCCAGCATTATTACTGCATCGCCTGACGCACTGAACGCAGATCTCTGTCCTTCCTCTCCACATACATGCAATTTTTAAACAGAATTGATTACTATGTGTAGCAAGAGTCCTCATGCAGTGCAGTTGTACTAACACAGATAACCGTAATGACTGCTAATGCTAATCCACAGGAGCACAGCCGCAGTGTGAGCCTGTTTCTGTGGCATGTTTGCAGTTCGTTTGCTGCAACCTGGCTATTTATTCGGTACGAGCTGCACATCTGGTCAAGACAAGTTCTCTCTCTCCCTCCCTCTCTCTCTCCCTCCCTCCCTCTCTCTCTCTCTATCTCTCTATCTCTCTCTCCATCTCTCACTGCTTGTAAAATGGATGAACATTCCAGTGAATAGTGCACTGAGGTTGAATTAAAAATGTAGATCATTGCAGATTGTTTCTTTCCCCACAGACAACCATTCACTCGCAGGCACACACGCACACGCACGCACACACACACACATCTCCTAACATCATAAAAGCTTCCTGCTTTTATTCTTAATCAAGGCATCGCTTGTAAAGCCACTGAGGGTAATTGTGAAATTATTATGCCTTGTATTTTCCACAGAGCGTGAAGCTTCATTGTGAAAATCATTTTAATTTTCAACTAATCTAGTACACGCACGCATCCACAGCGCTACCACAGTATAATGAGGCAAACTATTGTAGAACAGACTTGATGCAATTTCTCCCACCTGCTCATTTATTTATTATTTATTTACTTACGGTAAAGGGACCTATCAAGCCGCCTAATTGGATATTTTCTTATTTGAATTAAGACAAAAAACTGTTTTTGCAGTTGAACATTTCAAGTAATTCAGCAGCAATTACATGCGGTATTTTATTCTGAGCCAATCAGATTCAACGTTATTAAAGTGTGCTTGATCAAGCAGAAAAATACACCTTTAAAGACAACTTGAATGTTTCAAAATAGTTTCACTCCGAAGGAAGTCATCAGAACAAGGCTTTTTTTGTAAACACTTTCTTTGTTTTCATTGGTATTTGCTGGTTTTAATGTGAAATTATGAGATTGTTTCAAATATTTATAAATGTCATTGATGTTTGCTAATGGCGTGCATGTAAGGAGCCCAGCAGATGAGAGTGCACTGCAATCCACTTTAGGCACTGTTCTGACTTCACTCATTAGGGCTTCCACAAACAGAATAAGCACAGGACATAAGAACAAAGGCATTCATTTCAGAGCAGAGATACCTAAGACATTTACATATTATAATTTGTGTCTCAAAACATTGGAGAGATATGAATTAACCAAAGCAGCAGTGGCTGTGTTAGTCACTGCCAGATACCACCGCCAGCTCAGATGATTCATCTCTTTCACTCGATTAATTACAACCTGCCTGTTGTCATGTACAAACGGTGAAACAATAATCTCGCCTCTAAAGTCAAAATTTGCTAAATAACATTTCCATGACAATTAACCCAAGGTATCCCAGCACGGCAAATCTTTGGCAAATCCTTCATAATTCTTGTGATGAGCGGAGAAAAATATCTGGCACTGAATGTGATGAGGACTCCAAATAAAATCCATCTTGAAACCGTTTTGACCATGTGTTCGTACTTTTAGCCCCTTAAACTGAATTTTTCACTTAAGTTTTCCCTTATGTAGGTTTAATGTCAGAAAAACTTTTTTTTTCCATATTGTGGGACAATGTCACAAACGTACTCTGTATCTGCAGGTTGCAGCACTTCGCTGAAGATACATCACACTGAGGTATTAGTGAAATATTCAAATCCATGATGCTGTGTTTTTATGGCCACAGCACTACATCAAAGGGAAAATATCTAGATCTTGTACATAATTTAATACACATTTCCCAGTAATTCAACAGGACATACATGTATTTGGGATTGTTGGCCTTGGGATCTCCACAACAATTTCAAATTGGTCTGAAATTTCACAGGTTTGAATACAGCAGCTGCATTTGACGAACTCATGTATGGGTCAGTAGGTTTTATGGAGTTATGGAATTATTTTTCATGCTGTTAAAGGCAATACTAGATACAATTCAATGGCATAGACTTGTTTCTCCATAAAAAATTAATCATACAGAAATTCAAACATATTGAATTATTTTCATTTGCAGTTTTAAAATGACACCTGTCCATACCCATTTTAACAGATCTTTCAATGACAGGCATTTGATTATGAACTTTTGCAAGCCTTGGATTGACCGTAGCTGGCTAGAGCTAGCATGCTAACATGCTAAGCAATTTCATTTCACATACACTAAATATTCGTAACACGTTGATTGTCATAGTCCTGATTATCTTTTGTTTTTTGTTAAGTCAGACTAAATAATGACAGTTTTAAAGGCACAATTGAATCATATATGGACAAATATCATTCAGCTTAAGGAAGAACTGTAAGCACATGTATTTTTTTAATGTTTTCTTTCTACTTATTTTCTATTGTCCCAGTAATAAAGTATGTTGGGAAATGAAAACATGTATGAATAAGTACAGGAAATGTGGGCCATTATTTTCACTTAGGTCATTACTACAGCGTTCTTTGTGAATGCATAAATGTAGTTCTCCATTTCTATAATTGTGATCTGTAGAATTTGCTAATGGAAAAGGGAATAAATTAACACAGGGGGTCATCTTTAATCGTATTTTCCATGTATTATTATAGTATTTAAAAACACAACCTAACCTTGAGACTTTAGACTGAAATGACTGCTCCTTTTAATTAATATCCTGTTGGTCTATATACATATAATCTTTTATCTCTGGGAAAAGTAAGACTGATGAACAAAGCAGGAACACAGCCAATAAAACAAGGATTCATTATAAAATAATACTTGTCAGCACCAGTTAACATCGCTACCACGCGGTTCAGAATCGGTGTCAACAAAATGAAATGGGTCGACGGGCAGAAAAAAACGAGGGTTTGCTGAACACCAGCATTTTATCTGTCATAGACATCAAAACAGAGAGTTGAGGACTAAGTCAGGCAGAATTTTCTGCTAAAAAAGAAGAAGTCTTGCATCGCAGTTCAGGACATTGAACACATTAGCACCTTGTCAGGGGTCACATTAGGAAATGAAGGCATTCTACACAACAATACATTATTATTATTATTATCTAACCAATATAAACAACAAAAAAAGGAAAATGAGTCAGATGATCAACATATGTGATGTAGCCTATGTCTGCTCTCAAGATCAAGGTTTTCTGCTTATTTGTCGGGACAGGCTGGAGTATGTGGGGAATTTTATTTCATATTCTGCATTCTGAACAGTGTTGCACATGGGATGAATCAGATGATGCTAATAAGTTTGCTGTGGAAAAAGTTTTTTAAATTCAACGTGAACTATAAGCACTGTACCATAGTAATTGATATTTTTATGCTCCTTTTTAAAGGTGCTGTGTCACAATTACTGCACATGCACACAACTTTGGATGAAGTTAATTCGCCCGACTATGAGTCAAAATCTACTTCCATCCTTGCAAATCCGTCATTGTTTTGCATTGTATTTATATTGTTTGGTTACTCAGGCATTACTCTTTTTAGGTTAAGTACTTTTCTTTTCTATGGAAATTTGAGGATTCAAAGCACAATTTTAAAACTTTCGCCAAAGGATATGAATAAATTAAACTGGTTTGCCAAATGCCGATAATCATAGAAGGAATGTTTCTTCTTCTATGATAATTGGCAGTGGATAACTTGCTTACATTTCTTCATATCCTTCGGCTAAAGCACTAAAATAGCGCTTTGAATCCTCAAATTTCCATTGAAAGCTCCTTAATATAAAAAGCATAATGCCTGAGTAACCAAACAATATAAATACAATGCAAAACAATGACGGATTTGCAAGGATGGAATCAAATTATGACTTACAGCACAACAAATGCACTTTGTTAGGATGTAAGTTCTGAGCATGTGCAGCAATCGTGACACAGCTCCCTTAATGGTAGTACTTCCCCATTGTAACTTTGCTGATGTGAGTTTGATTCATGTAAAAATAAGAATTTCACACTGTTTGACTGCAATATTTTTATTTTACCCCAGTACTATATATGGTTGAGAACATATAGGGTTGCCCTTGTACGTCTGTACGTCCGATACATACGTCCATATGGGGCTGATAATTTATCCACTTCCTCTCAAAAACTGGTCAACAAAATTAATAAACTTATAAATGTTTTTATAGGGACACTAAAGGTGTGCATCTCATATCTCGTTTCTGAATTTCTAAAATTTTGACTATTTTTCAGGTGTTTGAACTTCAGTAAATTTTGTGACGTTTCCCTCTCCGTTTGCTATAACAGGCAGTGCAATCTATCAACTTCATCTCAAAAACTGCTTGACAGAATTCAGTGAGCTTATACATGCGCTTTATAGGGACCCAGAAGGTGTGCGTCTCATACTGTGCTTCTGAATTTTTAAAATTTTGACAATTTTTCAGGCGTTTGAACAAAAGTCAATTTTGTCGACTTTCTCAGATGCGGGGGCATCTGCCCCACGGACACAAATTTTTTTGTTCCTCAATTTTAAATCTGCGTTCAGTCTGTTGATCAGTCTGAGCACTGCTGCAAGGAATGAAGTGTTGGTGCACATAGGCTTCAAAGTCAGGTCACATACTTATTGGCGTTACTGTTACTGATCATGATTAATTGATATTATTAATGTACCGCAGAGGGATAATTGTTTGAAGGAGAACCATACGCCAAAATCGATTTTTCAAAGGCAAATTGACCTGTCCTCAAATAATGTGGGATTAAAAATGTACTAATTACATTATATTAATCTTCCAGACATGAGTTTCTTGTCTAGGAAAATCTGTCTTAATGACATGTTGTTCATCACTGGGGCTGCTGCATCCATACAGAGTCAAAGCTGAGTCACAGATGATGAGTCATGGAGATGTTTTGGATGCAGGACGCAACTCAAAAGACATTTAGCAAACTGCAAATAAAAAGAATGTTTTTTTAAACCTGCTGTATTAGGCAATGCAGTACTCAACATCAGATGATAGTTTAGTTTCCCTTTTGCCCTTGTGTAGTCTTGGAGTCAATGCATTATTCAATTTTTAATTTAATCATTTAATTACTGTATAATTACACACACACACACACACACACACACACACACGCACACAAGCAAAAAATATGAACAGATTACGATGTTTCAGAGGTTGCTTGAGAACAGACTATAACTACCGTTCATTCAGTCACAAATAAGGTCAGGAACTTCAATACATCCAAATATATGACTAATATATGGTGTCATGACTGCATGCTATCATAGGGAGACATTCTTTGCGTCATGCATGAAAGCATGAAAGATGATACATACACGCAAAGCATTGTGAAGTGATGGACTGCGGCGCAAGCATCGTTGATTCATGAAAAAATAATGTAGCATACATCGTGCAAAACTATCATCTCAAGAGGAAAATAATTGGTTTAGTGGAAAATTGAATGTAATTAACCGATAGCAAATCCATGAAAGCAGATGCTAGAAATTGTATCCATTTATTTACTCTGACGTTTGGCTATCCGTTGTAATTTCTGCATAGCTGATCGGAAAGCAATTAATTTTCTTACAACGCGCCCCATATCAAATTAATCATAAATGGTGTTTTTTCTCCTAATTTATCATATCATCGCAGAAAATTCGCTTTGATGTGGCATGTCATTGAAGTATATGACGGTTAATGTTGGAACATGAAGCTTGAAAATTGGCTGTGCTTTGCATGGGCATCACACGGCAAGGGGACATGGACGATGACTGTGCGTGCTCTTCTCGCGGTAGGTTATTATGACAGTCAAAATTGAAAGTCACTGTTTTCAGCGAGTCAACAGTAGATTTGTCATCCGCCAAATAACTGCTTCTGGCAGCAGGACAAACTTGCCATCGAAACGGAAAACTGCTTTTTTGCTGCACATTCCATCAGCGGGGTTCAGGTAAATATGAGGCGCACAGAACATGAAATCTTTAAAACGAGTACTTACCATGAAAAGCAATGCGCAATCATCAAATAATACGAGGGCATACGCGAAATCATTAATCCATGGTTGCTTTTTTACGAAAACGCATACTGTAGCCATTAAATTAGTGGTTCCCTACAAGAAATAGGGGAGAGCCGGTGCGAAAGTAACGTGGGACGAAAGTAATACGGCTCTGTTCTCACAGCCATCCGCACTTAGATGCGTCAAATTAGGTCAGCACGTCCAGCTCGCGACACTCTCCAGACCCGGGAAAAATCTTAAGGTTTCGTCGACAAACCTTCCGGGAAGACCGTTTTTTCCACAGTGTTGGCAGACAAATGGTAAACTTTTTGACCAAAGATTGTCTTTATCGCTCCAAGTGTCATTTTTATGATGAGATGATAGGTCATTTAGTTTTGTAACATATCCTGAAGTTTTGCTGCGTTCCAGCGGAGGTTTGAACCTGAGATTATAAAACGGGTGCTTACCATCCTTAAATGTGATTGGCTGAGCCGCGTTCCATGCCGGTATAAAATCACTGTAACCCGCTGTACTCTGAGGCAGACCGCAGCACAAAATATCCCTCCTTACGGCGCCTGGCCTCAACCAGTTACTCTGAGCCGACTGACTCTTTTTAGGTTAGTTCGTTTCAAGACTTTTAGCTCGTCATTTCAGTGTTCGCGTTTTAGCCTTTTAACCCGCTAACCAGTTGGCTATCTGCCTAGCTAGCTATAGCATTATAGATTTCGTATCACTTTAGCTTGCAGCGGTAACTATCATTTCAGTATTAGCGATAAATTGATTTTTTTTTTTCTTGTGTGTTTATTTTATGGGCTATGTGTAGGGTAAACACATCCACTGTAGTGAACTCTAGCTAGTTGACAAGCTGGCTAGCAAACTAATGCACAATTTAACATTTTCTCACCGGCAAGTCTAAAGTCAATTTGTTCCCTACCTTGGTTGGAATGATTGATAGGCCTTGATTGAGAACAAGGGAACTCCAGATGATACTAAATTAACATAACATAACATAACATAACATAACATAACATAACATAACATGAATGGCGAGAACAGGCCGTCAGATGATAGGCTCGCCAGTTTCTTTGTAGATCGTGAATATATCACTTCAGATACTCAATGACTCAATGGTATCTAATTTAAGTCAAGCCTGCCCTTGAAAACTCCCAAGGTCTCTGCCTCAACAATATGGTCATGCAGGTTCCAATCGAAAACATTTGGGTGAAGAAATATTTCCGAATATCAGGATTTACCTTTGGTCAGCTTCCATTTGTGGGAGGTTTTTGGTTGAAGGAATCCTACATAATTCACTTTGTTAATCCCTTTAACATATTTAAAGACCTCAATCAGATCACCCCTTAGTCTCCTTTTTCCTAAGATTAAAGTTAAGATCTTCAAACCTTCACAGGCTTTATCTATAATACATTAGTGGCTCTTCTCTGAACTTTCTTAAAAAAGCCAATCTATGTCATTGCTTAAAGTATGGTCCCCAAGAACTGTTTTGTACAACACATTGGTCAGACCACATCTGGAATATTGGTCAGTTCTGGGGACCATACTTTTGAAAGACATAAAGCTTTAGAGATCACCAGAGAAGAGCCACCAAGCTAACTCAATATTAAAGATGGCTATGTAAAGGCTGAAGATCCTTGGCTTTTTTAACTCTTAGGCAAAGGAGACTAGAGCCTTTGATTGAGGTTTTAAATATGTTAAAATTAACAAAGTGAATTATGTAGATTCCTTCTCTTGTTAGCAGAACAAATGGAAGCACTAAAGGTAAAACCTCCCATGAAATATTTCTTCAATCCAGCTTGCCTGACCATATTGTTGAGGCAGTTTTTCAAGAGCATTGACTTAAAGCTAGATACCATTGAGTCATTTACATTTATATTCACGTGATACAAAAGAAACTAAATTTCCTATTTGCGGCCTGTTTAAGCCATTCATGTTATGTTATGTTATGTTAGGGTCACAATATGACGCCAATTCATGAAATTCTATCCAAAAAATCCTGAATCATCAAATAATAGTGGACTCTAAACTATTAATCCATGGTTGCTTTTTTACGAAAACCTCCCATTAAATTAGTGGTCCTACAAGAAATTTCCACTAAAAGTCTGGGATCAAAGTATTCTTTCTCAAGGTCCGCATTAGATGTAAATGAGGTCACACGCCCAGGGGTCCCTCCAGACCCGAAAAATCTTGAGGTTTCGCTCGCTTCCCACTCCCGACCATGCCTAGCTCAGATGCTGATACCAATTCAGACCAAACGGTTTTTTTCTGTTTAAAGATTGTCTTTATCGCTCCATCAGACATATTCATGATGAAATGATAGGTCATTTAGTTTTTTTAACATATCCTGAAGTTTTGCGGTACTGTTCCAGCGGAGGCTTTGAAAATCCAAATTATAAAACATAAGCTTCCCATCCTTAAATGTGATTGGCTGAGCCTCTGCCGGTATAAAATCACTGGCCTAACCCAAAATATTCTGAGGCAGGTTTGTTAGGCATGACCTTCCTTTAACTGACTCGTTACCATGTTGGCTATCCTTAGCTCGATATTGCTACGTTCAACCCGAAATAAGTCCATCTGCTCATCTTTTATGATAGATTCCAATATTTTGCAGCGACGTTGCAATAGCAAGCTAAACTGAAATTGCCTTTTTTTTTTTTTTCTTGGTGTTTATTTTATGGGCCCCTTTGAACACATCCACTGCAGTGAACTCTAGCTAGTTGACAAGCTGGCTAGCAAACTAATGCACAATTCAACATTTTCCTGGACACCGGCAATTGGGAGGACAAAAGCCAATCTTGTTTCCAATCATTTGGTATTTCTCCAGTTTCTAAAGACCGTCTAAAGATGGCGGATGGTTAAAGATGATCTCACTAACTTCCCTGAGCACTCTAGGATATAAGCCATCAAGACCCGCCGCCTTATCTGCCTTTAGTTTATGCAACTTGTCTAATACCACGTTATCCCTAACCTCAATTTCATAAAATTATTTGAGCATTGGGCCCTTCTGGCCGAATAAAGACCGAAGGTAAAATTCTCAAAAAGCCTGTCTTATCCTTGTTATTATATAGCAGCGATCCATTTTTATTCTTTATGCACTTAACCTGCTCTTTGACTTTCCTTTTTCTAATACAGTACTGAAAAGAAGCGCTTAGGGTTAGTTTTTGCCCCCCTCTGCAATTTGTCTTTCATACAGTCTTCTAGCATTCCTCAGCTCTTTTTTGACCACAGCCGAATTTTACAGTATTCGCCTTAGTAATCTCATTGTTATCCTCTATGTACATCTTATAAAGATTCCTCTTTTCCCTCAAACTCCTAAATAGCTGCGGTCATCCACTGAGGATTCTGCTTTTTCAGCTTACTTTTTGGACACCTTTGGAATGAATTTGCATTGTGAATCAAGTAAAACCCCCTTAAATCTTTCCCACATCTCAGTTACAGACTCACAATCCAGGAGTTTCCCATTTTATTTCACTTAGATATGAGCGCATCCTGTCAAAGTTTGCTCGCCTAAAATTGAAAATTTTTGTTTTTGAATACACCTTTTTAACTTCCCATGAAACCTCAAAATTAATAGTAGAGTGATCACTTGTCCAAAGTGGCTCCCGACCTCAACATTGATAATTCTATCTGGGTCATTACAGAGCACTAAGTCTAAAATTGCCTTCTCTCTTGTAGGTTTATTAACATACTGCAACAAAAAAATTATCATTCATGACATCTAGAAATTCTTCCTCCCCCTCCCTGTCCTTTCACCTTTCCCCAATCAATACCAGGATAATTTAAGTCTCCCATAATAATAGTCCCTCCTCCTCTACAAGCTTGCGTAATCCTCTTAAAGAGCATTTCATTGACTGTACTGTCCAAAGCTGGTGGTCGATAGCATACACCTATGTTTAAACCAGTCTAGTGTTTGCCAGTGAGCCTGAAATATCTTCGCAGGGCAAGGAATGTTCAATTTCAGGAATTTCCTGCTCATTTATGTGTTCGCTCATAGAGTGCTACACCCCTCCTCGCCTATTTGCATCTATCCTTCCTAAAGAGCTTATAACCTTCTACATTATATTCATCTCCATCCTCTTCACTAAGCCATGTCTCTGTAATCCCAACTATGTCATAGCCCTCACTAATCATAACGAGCAAGTTCTCGAAATTTATTTTTAATGCTTCTTGCATTTAGATAAAAACATTTCAGGTTATCATGAACGCTCTTCCCTTCGATTTCCCATGTGCCCGCTGCTCAAAGCCCCTCACCACGCTTTTTGCTGTAAAAATATATCATCAATAGTGCATGTAACGCCGTCCAGCTTCCATCAGGGCAGTCTGCATTTTGTATAACACTCTCTAACCTCCCTGCCCCCAAGTCCCTAGTTTTTAACTCTCTGCTACCCTTACGCTGACCCAGTGCAAAATCCCCCGGTTCAGGTGCAGCCCATCCGGCTTGAACAGGCCACCCCTGTCCCAGAAGTAGTTCCAGTGCCCCATAAACCTATAACACCAGGTTCGTTAAACTTCCAGATAAAATTCTGCTTCCCTCTGCTTGCACGTGGGTACGGTAGAATCCTTTGAGAACACTACCAAGGAGGATCTGCTCCTAAGTTTTCAGCTAATTCAACAAATTTGCTTTGCAGAACCTCAAACCTGTTACCTATGTCATTAGTCCCAACATGGACCATGACAACTGGATCCCTCCCCGCTCTGGCTAGGAGCTTGTCCAAGACGCTCAGGAGGTCTCCTACCTGGGCACCAGGCAGGCAACAAAGGTTGACTCCTTGTCAGGACTAAATTATTTAAAGGGACCTTTTTTTGATGTTCCAAATAGCCTGCTTTCATAGTATATCTACATTAACGGCCCAAATAGCCTAATGTGATATGATAATAGCGGGAGATGAAAAAAGCAATCTTAGCATCTGTGTTGCTTGCCAACCATTCTGTCCACTCGATCTTGCTTGGTGGAAGAGCGAATAGTTCTCAATTTTATTGTTGCATTTTACCAATAAATTGTTGGGTTTTTTTTTCTGTGTGTTTATTTAATGGGCTATATGTAGGGTAACTTTTAAAAAATAAGTGTGGGTTACAGTGATTTTATAACGGCGACACTAAACTCCGCTGCGCGTCGTGCCTTAGAGCGCCCCTCCGCCAAAATCACTGTAACCCACTGCTTCAGAATTCCTTTAATCACGACTTCAGAGTTACGAGTCAAGACTCATAGCGTTCCAGGCAAAAGTAACGAAAGTTACGACTTCATAACGTTTTTTACGTTTGCCACTTGAAAAAAGCCGGTGCCGCCGTCAAACAAGGAAGTCGAGTTTGAGCACGGTTCACCGGCCTTTTTTTGATGTCCGCCCAAACCGAAATCACGGGTTACGAGTTGCCTGGAACGCACCCTTTGAAATGTCAGACTTTTTCCACTTTAGAAGCAATCCTGGTTCAAATGTCAGGAGTCACTGTCGGGGCGGAAGTAGCAACGGTTACATTCGTCCCTCTCTGCTAATGCGGCCGCATTTTGTGTTTTAAAGCTCATTAAAAAATGTGTGTGTTATATTTTACCGACAGAAAATGCCAAGAGTTGGGGTCAGAACTAACCAGAGAGGAAAGGTTGACCAGCAGGTTTACGGAAGGGCCTTTTTTGATGTCCAAAGAGGCGAGAGGATAAGGAGGGCAGCAGAGGCACATGGCGTTTGTCATGTCACCCTGTTCAGGTACTGCAAGAGGAGGGCAGAGGCAGGAGGGCAGCAGACCAGAGCCCCAGGGTACAGGGCTCATAACAAAGTCTTCACAGAAGAACAGGAGAAGAGACTGCAGGCATATATAAAGAGAGCAGCTGATATATATTTTAGCCTGAGTCCTAAAGAGGTTGGAGTAACTCTGCAGACAGAGCTACACCACTACCGCCATTTGCCTAAGATAGCAAGCACCTCAGCTCCAGATCTGCCCGGCTCTGAGGTGCTTGCACAGAGCCGGGCAGATCCGGAGCGGAGGTGCTTGCTCTGGGAATTAACCTCTTTTTCATGCTGTTTTAGGTGCAAAAGTTTGCATATGAGCTGGCCGAAAATATTGGCCTCAAAACTCCATGTTCATGGGAGAAAAACCAGATGGCAGGGAAGGATTGGCTCACCTCCTTCCTCGAGCGCAACAAAACCCTGTCCATCTGTTGACCTCAAGCCACCAGCATGTCCCGTTCCACCAGCTTCAACAAGACCAACGTGGCAGTGTTTTTTAAAAACCTTAAGACTGTCCTCACCCCCTATAATTTTGAAGCAAAGGACATCTCGAACATGGATGAAACAGGTAAAATTTTATATTTAGATAAATTAAAAAGCAACAGTGATTTGCAACAGCAATAATTCATTTCATTTATTATCTCAGGTACCACAACGGTTCAAGTGCCAGACAAAATCATTGCCACCAAGGGGCAGCGCCAGGTCGGTGCTGTGACCTCTGGGGAAAGAGGGACATTGGTGACTGTTGCCTTTGCTGCCAACGCACAAGGCAGCTTTGTTCCCCCTAACTTTATCTTCCCAAGGAAGAAGTTCCAGCACCACTTCATCCGGGATGGCCCCCTTGGCTGCACTGGTTCTGCCAATGGATCGAGGTGGATGCAGGAGGCCGATTTCTTGGCATTTTTACAGCATTTTGCAAGACACACCCGCGTGACCCCGGAGTCAAAGTTGCTGCTACTCTTAGACAATCATCCATCACCTCTCTGTGGTAGCTATGGACTTTTGCAAGTCACAGGGCATTGTACTCCTGTCTTTTCCACCCCACTGCTCCCACCGTCTTCAGCCGCTAGACCGAAGCGTTTTGGTCCTCTGAAGCACTACATTAACAGTGCAGCAGACAATTGGATGCTTGAATGAACCCTGGAAGAACTTTGACCATCTACAACATCCCAAGTCTTGTGGCTAAAGCTCTGCCTCAAGCTGCGACAGCAAGCAGCATTTCATCTGGGTTCGAGTGTACCGTATCTGGCCCTTTAATCCAGATATTTTCAGTGAGACAGACTTTGCTCCAGCTTTTTGTGACCGACTGTCCTGCACCAGCACCAGCACCAGCTCCATGCCCAATGCCAGTGCCAGCTCCATCACCAGCGCCCTCTTCATCACCAATGTCCGCTTCATCACCAGCGCCCTCTTCATCACCAATGTCCGCTCCATCACCAGCGCCTTCTTCATCACCAATGTCCGCTTCATCACCAGCGCCCTCTTCATCACCAATGTCCGCTCCATCACCAGCGCCCTCTTCATCACCAATGTCCGCTCCATCACCAGCGCCCGCTTCATCACCAATGTCCAATCACACCACCAACCTAGCCAGAGCCCATTTGAGCTGCATCCCCATGAGTCTGCCATTCCTGTAGATGGTGAGAGTTTGTGTCTGTTTGTGTCTTTAAATGTGCATGTTGAGCCTTGCCAAGCATTTTTTTTTTTTTTTAAATATTATCTATCCAGGTATGCTTGTGCTTCCAGGAACATCTAGTGGCATGCCAATACAGAGGTTCAGCCCAGAAAAGGTTCGCCCATATCCAAAGGCTGGCTCCAGGAAAGAAAAAAAAAGAAGAGGCAGAAAGAGGTGATCAGAGTGTCGTTTTTAACTTGTCTTGATTTTCTTGCTTGTATAAAAACAAGCTGATTCTGACTACCATCTCATTGAATGTTGCAGGTCAACAGCAATACTGACCGACACCCCAGTAAAAGCTGCCTTGGAGGAGGAGACTCGGCAGAGGGGCCAGAAAAAACAGTCCTCTTCAAAACGCCCAAAGAAAAGGTTGTTTAGTCGACACACTGCAACCACAGTTTCTCGGGGCAATGATGAGGAATGTCTTGTTTGTGGGGAGACATTTGCCTCATCTTTGCCTGGAGAAGTGTGGGTGCAGTGTATCCTTTGTCTGCTGTGGTCACATGAGGCATGCACTGAGGGTGCAGCACATTATATCTGTCACAACTGTGATAATGAGTAAAGTAATTTCATAATTTTTAAATAAAATAGACCAATTGAAACATGTTCCGGACGGAGGTTTATCTTTTGTTCAAAAACATTTGAAGCAAATTAAAATGTTTAAAACAAATGTCTGATTGTTTTTGTTTCTGTTTTAATGACAGTAATTTAAAAGATTCCAGTTAATTTCATCACGTTACTTTTGTCCGGCCTGTGTGCTACTTTCATCCCGACTGGAGGGGTCGAAAGTAGCAATGCGCAACTTCCGTTCGACGTCAAACTATGCCGAAGTCAATATATATTGGGATGATTTAGCACTCAATTTTTTCGGTCTATAACGTTATCTTTTAAAATGGCGTCCATGTGAAAAATGTTACTTTCGTACCAGCTCTCCCCTACCATCATATAAGTTTTCACTCCAACCATGAGTTGGAAAGCTTGAAAGCTTGATTCGATTAATTTGCAGCTCATTGAGACTGGAACAGCTTCTGAACATGCTTTTGTGAGAAATGAAACCAGAATTATGGCTGGTATCCAGGAACAGGCTCAGAAACGACGCTGAAAGGCTTTTTTTTTTTTTTTGGAATATGAGAACTGTTTGGGAATCTCTACAGTTGGCAACATAAAGGGTTAGCTGCAGACAAACAGGTTCAGCCATAAAAAAACATGCCTCTAGGTTCAGCACAGTACAAATTCCTGCGCAGTCAAAGTTGACGGCTCTACAATCAAAATTGCGCATTAGGAACCGTGAACATGCTTGTGCGTGGCGTCATCTGCTGCAGCATGATGGCTGTATGCATTGCAAGGTACAGTTAGTGGCAGGTGCAATTGCAATTGGACCTAATTACAGTGACACTTGTTGCTTTCACCAAGTACAAAGCGAGCACTGTAAGATAAGATCAGGACCGTGGATGTTAGCAAGATAAACAGCGCAATTTGTGTGTTGGCGGCGCTCTCTTTAATTTGAGACATACGCTGAGATGTTGGCAAAGGAGAAAGTGGATGAGGAGGGATGGAGAGAGGGAGGGGGGAGGACAACAAAAAGAGGGCGACGGAGGAAGAGCGGCGCGTAAACGTGTCTCATTCTGCAAGCCACTGCGGCGCATCTCAAACAGTTTATTTCAATCTTCTACTCCCGTGTGCACGGTGCACCAGCCCTGCATAACTCCGGTGGCGCTTAGTCATGACTGAAGGCATAAGGGGGTATCCATGGAAACAGTGGAGCCACACAACCCTTACATCAGCGCAGTGGCAGCCGAGATGCTACCCTGTAGTGAACTCTCTCTCTCTTTCCCTCCCTCTATCGCGCTCTATTGCTCACTTCATCAGTGTCTCCATCGTAACACTTATAAGGTAAACAATATCAGGCCTACGCCTAACGCACACAAGACCGCAGCGGCAGCTGCTCAAAATCGTTGCATATTTCAAAATCTAACCTACAGGGTGCGCTGTGACCACTTCCGCAAAATGAACAACCCAAAAATAAAACACTGATGAACAGCGGTCTGTGTTAAACAAACGTTTTGGTTGCACTGCTGAGCAGTAGATTCTGAAGTAGACTGTCCTGATATTTATAATCTGTTCAGACCTTTAGAAATCATCTGGATCCGCAATCGAGACTCGACCATTGACGACGCAATGTGATGTGTTTTGTTGGTTACTTGAGACAGATCGTAGCAAGTAATGAAAAATTCTATTTGACTCCTGTCATTGTTCTCTACTGAAATATGAAAGCATTCTCAGATGCCGACGAGATCGAACAGACAGTAGACATGAGCACAGCATGATTTGATCTTCCAAAACAGAATCAAGTACCGATCCCCTACATCTCAGAAAAGGGAGATCATGCTAACAGTTTCAAAGGGCATTGTGATGAAGGCTAACTTTTGCATCGATACGGGGCATTTGGACCCTGTACCTGTTGGACCCATACAAGTTGGACCCTGACCGGTTTGACCCTGTCCAGTTGAACCCCTGACCCCAATTGTTTAGACCCCAGGCAAGTTAGACCCTAGACCAGTTAGACCCCAGACCAGCTGGACCCCTGACCAGTTGGGTTAGGGTTAGGGTTATGGTTAGGGTCTGGGGTCCAAACAGCATGGGGTCCAACTGGGTTGGGTCTGAGTTCCAACAGGTCAGGGTTCCAACTGGTTTGGGTCCAAATGGTCTGGGGTTCAACCGGGACTGGGTCCATTCAGTTAGGGTCCAACTGGCACAGGGTCTAAACGACCTATACCCCTTTTGGATCAGGCATCAAGACATACATTGGCACAGTTCTCTGGGAAATCAAAGACAAAGGAGGGCTAAAGGTTGAGAATTGCGTACAGTATCAGCCTCGCAGTACAAGCTGTTACAGCACGTGCCCATTCCTACTTCCTGTTCTTACATAAAAAATATTTTGTGTTCGTGCATTTGATAATGTATAGCCTAACTGGTTGTACACACAGTGTGGCTGACATAACTTAGCTGTTGCCATCTGGTTTGTTGTCAGGCGGTTATGGAAATGTTCCAAGATTGTACAAGATAGTTATCTAAGATAATATTTGAGATGTGATTTTCATGTGTAACATACAGTATCAATCCTGCTTCCTTCGATCCCATATAATATTGCTGTCCAACCCATTTCTGTCGCTGAGATTCTGGGCAGAAATTTTTTTGTGCTCTGTATCCACTCTGTCCTACATAAACAACATGGAACTGACATAATTGGGTCTCTATTATTCCTTGTATAAATTATACCAAACTCAAACACCATTTTACCACAAACAAACATTGTATTGTGTGCAGTTTTCCAGGCTATAGTGGACTGTATATGTACCAGTTCAAAGTTCAGAATGCAGATAACATAAGAGGTGCATTTAAGAAATACTTTTATCTAGTTGGAAGTAAATAGCCCATTCAACAATAATCCTCAGTGCCTACTATATTCACACGTATCTTTTTACTATTTTGTATGCACATTAATTGTAATAAGCCCAGAGTCTTTAATTAAGCAAACAGAATTGATTTTTATTTGTGATCTTTCCGTGGTGTAATGGCTTTGACCGGATGCGCTACTCATAGAAGAATGCAAATCTATGGAAGGAGCCGAAATTGGATCAATTTATGTGATGTCAATCGACATGACCGCAGTGATTAATCTCTTGAGAGATGATACCGATTATTTGATGTATCGAGTAAGGGCATGTTAAAAATGTCGCATTTGTCTTTTTTAGGCATGATAGGAGCCACTATTTTTTCAAATATGGCTGTCTCTGCATGAGGTTACTGGACGCTTGTAGTAGTATTGACATAGTGATCACCCTAGTCCCTCTTTTTCATACTCATTGATCAGTCAGTCGCCATGTGGCAATGATCGAAAGCGACGTTCCTACGTTGCCATGCTAACGTTCAGTGGGGCTGTTTGATCCACAAATGCGCCAGTGCGCAAGTGGTTAATACCTCTGTTTTGCGCCCTGCCACGGTTTTTTTAAGTCAATGGGAAGAAGCCTATTCGTCTGTTAAAGCGCAGTTATGTCACAGCCTATTCATAAGAATGAAATGGTTAGCAGCAAGGGTCAGAAAATTATGGGAAAACGAGTTTAGTGGTTTCTAAGAAATTGAAATGTAAAGCGTGTGCTCTGTGACAGAATTCCGCGAGAGCTAATGTTCTTTTAACAATTTCCTCCGCCGGTATTTAACAGTTCTTAGTTTAAATCCACCAGTTTAAAGAAGCAAATCTTTCTTCATCAATAGAGGCGGTTGTAAAACAGAAGCGTTTTTATTCCCGCTTTCCCTCCAATATTTAAAAAGATATTCACTTTTCGATCCCAGCGCTCCTTCGGTGCCACTGCAGTGCTGCTCTTTGTGCAAATAATTCGTAATTGAGGAGTTGGGAAGAAAAGCTCCAGTCAAATACTGTAATCAAGTCGAGAGGGAGTTCTGTGTCAAGTGCGCACACTTGCTCGGGGTCAAAAAACCAAACGGCCTGAAAGAATTGGTACAATTCAGTTGAAAAACGTGTGGTTTCGTTTGAAGTTTCGGTTGAAATGCAGTTTTTGTTTCTCATGCGCGCCTCTTCCGAAGCCTTTGATTCACTGGGTCTTTATTTTTTTTTTTCCGAGGTTGAAAGTGCATGTTGTTCCTTTTTCAGCCGCTCTGTCTTATTAAGTGCTTGAAGTTTGCTCATTTATCTTCTCCTGAGTGGATCGTTTAAAGACGGCTTTTGCCGTTTTTTGATTGTGATTAACTGCATGCGAGCAGTACGGTCGCTCAGTCGGTAGCACCGTTCGGTCACCACCAGTGGGTGTCATACTCTAATCCGGCCTGCAGGGGACCTTTCTGAGTGGAGTTTACTTGTTCCCCCTGCGCTCATGCGGGTTTACTCCGGTTGTATTACTCTGCAGTTACTACAGCGTGAGTGATCGGAGTGTGGGCCCTGTGATGGATTTGAGAGCTGTCCTGGGCGTGTTCCTGTCTCTCACCATTTGCATGCTGGGGTACGATTCAGCCTCCCTGTGACCCTGACTCGGAGTAACTCGATTAAAAAATTAAAAGAACTCCCTTAAATGTAGCCATGTCACTGCGCGGTAATACATTTCAAGCCAGTTAAACTTAAAAACAAAAGCTCACCAGCTGTTTTAAAAAGTCACCAAACTCAACTAAATGTGAGTTAACTCAACTTGAAGATAAGCTTTATTTCAACTCACAATTCGACAAGACAAGGGATAACTTTAAGATTAACTTATGAAAACTAATGAACAATATCTAAATGTTCAATATCTAAAACTTGTCATGACATGTGAAGTTAAAGAGAAGAAATAAGTTCACTTAACTTAACCCTTTGAGCGCTGAATAAATTTTCAAGGAATTAAAAATGTACTTATCCTGAGCTGTTGAAAACCTATCATGTGGCAACTTGTTTAAAAGAGCTCCCCTGCGGGAGCTCTTTTAAACAAGTTGCCACATTATAGGCTTTCAACAGCATATGATTTTGATATCTTACATCATTGGGCAACTATAGTTGCCTATGGCGCTCAAAGGGTTAATGGGGCAATAATGTTTCGCAGTGTGTAGATAGAGGTCGGGTCAAAAGTCAGGTGGCCGACTGATAGATGTCTTTGACTCAGTGTCAGAACAGCATAGTCCAACACATTCTCATTCGGACTCGACAAACAGTGATGCTACCAGACCAAACGTTGATATAAAACGATAAAGGAGGCTTTTCGGCATCCTTACTTGATGTTTGGGGTTAGGGTTCTGGTTAAGGGTTAGGCGTTAGCAGGTAGGGTTTGTTTTAAACTGGTGTCAAAGAAGGGCGCCAAAGGCCTCCTTTTGCGTTGTATATCGACGTTTGGTCAGGTGATGTCACTATATGACGCGTTGGGATGAGATCAGGCACCATAGACTCATCCTGACTCGTCATGTGGTGACACTACCTGACCAAACGTCGATACGCGACGAAAAAAGAGACTTTTGGCGTCCTTATTTGACGCCATATAAAACAAACCCTACCCTCTAACCCCTAACCTTGACTCGAACCCTGATCCAAAATGTCAAAAAGGAGGCTAAAAGCCTCGTTTTTTCGTCGTATATCGACGCTTGATCAGATAACGTCACTATGTGACGCGTCGGGATGAGACTGGGCTCGTCAGAAGGTTGTTCGTTCAAGCCCCACTGCTGACGGAACACGATCACTGCAGCTATTGGTCTTTGATCGGTCTTTGCCCTGGAGGGGATCGGCCCTGACTCAGTCTTATCAGCCAGCTGTGGATGGAAGCGCCGTCCGAAAGGTGTTTGCACACTGCAGTAAACAAGCTGACCTGCTCTGTGTTACATCGCTCAGGTTGGGGCGTATTTAGCGGCCTTGAACATCACTCTGTGGCACCGGTCCTCATAAGCTCAGTGCGCAGTGACACAGCTTTAAAAGCTTTTTAACAGCTTCCTAGAGTTTGACTACTTTTGGGCAATTGCCTGACCTCATAACACACTGTTCTGCAGTGGGAACTGCGCTCCTGCCAGTGACATGTTGTTTGAGATATCCAGCATGGTTTGGAATTATACAGTGTTTTCTAGGTTAAGGTTTTAACTCAGAAATGCATTCATAAAACTGTGGACGACACCTGTTCGATGTGCCTAAGAGATAGATGATTCCTCCTTGTTACTGGTCTCTGTACAATAAGACTGTCTTTGATTTTTTATCATTATTATTATCTATGTCGATCTCTTGTTGTTTTTGTGTATGGATGAATGGCAAAGCGTGTATGGAATCAATCAGTGTACGCTGTTCTAGAGGAATACTGATCGCCTCGGCGGCTGAGATGTCTTTGATTCAATATTCCGTACATGTTTGTATTTCACCCTCCAATCCCTGCACGCGGGAAACAAATTGCTTCCACGAGAGTCACAATTAAGCACTAATCATATGATTAGTCTGGTGATTGTGCTAATCCACTGCCAATAGGGACCCACGGCGGATACGGATTGTCATGGAAGTTTAAATCCCGGAGGAGCCAGTGCCGCAGGATAGAGGTGACCCTGGTTATACATTGTGCTGTTCGCCCGTTTAATCGCATTATCTCGGGCTGACTCGGTTTACGAGCCGGGCCTTTGATTGAACAATGACGGAGGAGGACCCCTGATCTCGGTCAGGGGGAGGATTTTATGCTTAATCCAGAACTTTGCATCATTAAATCATGTGAGATGAATATTAACGTAATGGCTGATGGGTGACTCGTGTGCCGGTTAAGTCACCTTGATATGGTGCGAAGAAGGTCTCAGATTGAATCCAGTCCTTGTCCGCAGCAACTGTGGCAGATAGCCGTGTAAAGCGCGCTGTGCGTCTCCCTACTTCTTTGCCTTGAGCGATGTTGATATCAGTGAGTTGGAAAGTCTCTGTTTTATTGCTATCTGACAACCTCCATTAGTTGGTCAAGCAGCCGTGGTGTGTTTGTACAGGGACATATGGAGGTTTCTGCTCCGACTAACCCGACGTAAGGCCTTACTGCGGGACTGATGGCAGCACATATGTTTTCAGATGATAACCACTGCTGTCTTCACTCTGCCCAGACAGAGGGGTTTTTTTTTTAATAAAATGGCAACACACAGCACACCGCCCTACATCATGCAGGGTATTAGATTTTTCCAGATGCAAATCTTGTGATAAATTGATATTAAAATTAAAACTGCAGGTCATAAATGGACCCGAGCCAATAACAGTGTAGAGCAGATAGTGTGGTGAACTCAAATGTTTCGTGGAAACCAATTGCCTCAAAAATTGTGTAAGCTAACTTAATCACCTTGTGTGAACAGTACTTCAAAAAAATCCTAGTATATTTGTGGTAGGGAGCTAATCTTTTGGCATCCATGCACATGTTCTTCCTCAGTAAATGCATTGCGCAATTATTAGTACACATCTGCTTAAAATACTATCTGTGAGAGCCATAAATAATGCCCACCAAAGTCATATCACTTCCCAGGTGTTGTGATACTCTCAGCAAGGCAGGCTAACAGTCAAAACTACTGCTCCTGAAGCTGTGAGTGTACCACTTAAAGTAGCTGTTGATAAAATAGAGCTCACTGGTGAAGTTAAGTTCACATTCCGTCATACGCTGTATGTACTGCAGGTTAATCAGCACAATCTGTGGGAAAAATCTCTACTTATCAAGCTACAGACCCTACGGAAAATATACGAAAATGTAATAGTTAATTTGCAAAGTTGCACTCCTTTATTTTGTCAGACTTTTTCCCAGCAGCGTAGCTAACATAGCGAGAGTGTAGCAAGATAACAACATGGGCTTTTTTAAAGATCCCATCATATACAATTTTTTTTTTTTTTACAATTTAAGACAATTCCCTGTCTGTGAAACAAGGCTTTGAAGCTTGCGGATGAAAAAAACCCAAATTCATTGTCCACGGCCAGTCGTCATGGCCAGTGTTCCATGTTAAATTAACTCTCACAGAGTCCCTTTAGGCTTGCATGTACTCTGTTAGACTTGAATTAGAGGTGGACATACTAAAGCATAACTGATGAAGTTCTCTGGCAGGGATTGAAGTGCCAGTCACATGAGAGAAATGCACTGCTGCCAACAGTGTCGCAGTATGACCTTTTAAACACCAGGGGGCAGTTTTGCCGTCCCGGAGGGGCAGTGGTGCTTAATGTGAGTGTATTTAAGTAAGTCTGCAGTTCCCTTAGTACTCCAGGTTCATAAGAGTAAAATGGAATGCGCGTTAAACTCAAGTTCATCAAGGTTTCTCATATCTCAGCGGTTATTTTACAATAGGGTAAGGTGGGGCTATTCTGGCCTACTACTACATGTCTGACTTGCTATGAACAGCTCAGTGGAGATATTCTAGGATACTGACCTAGGATGAACTGGAATGTGATTAAACAAAAGAATCCATCTTCGCATGGGCACTGTGGCTGACTGACAAAGGCAAAGCAAATCAGAGTCCTCTGTTCACGATTTTTCGGTTCTGTTTGGAGCTTTATAAAAGTTGAGTCCAATGCCAAATTTGCTGTTAAGAAAGAGTGGTAAACTTTTCTTTTGTACCACGGAGAACCATTTAAAGGTATAGCTACAAGTTTAATTCCTCCCGGCCAGTAGGTGTCGCACTCACACTCGCTCGCTCTCCCTCCAACCTTCAATTGTACTGGTTGCCAGGTACGCCAAATACCGGAGGTGGACGGAGAACAAGAGAGATGTCAAGCGAGGAGTCTTTCGTGGTATATTAAATATTAAATCATAAATCCTTTCTGTGTGCCCATATAACGCCATTACTCACTGTAACACTCTCCTTGTAAAACATGTTTAGATCGCTAACTAAACAGCTGACTGACGAATGCCATCATATAACGTCTTTTTAAACATCTTTTAACGTCAGGCAACCCCTGAGCTCCGCCTCACGCGACATCAACGTACTAATGCTGTTGGCGCAGAGATCATTTCATGTCGACGTTGCCAACGTAACCAGATGTAAATATTTATATATTTTGGACCCGTAAAATTTTATAAAACAATTATTTCTATACTATAATATTTTTTTTCAGTGAAATTAATACTTTTATTCTGCACCCCTCTAGATGTTCTGTGGATGTATTATTTTTGAAAAATTATTTGTTTTGATGAAAAAGTTGTAGCTATGACCTTTAACCAGAAAATAGAGAAGAAATGATGATATTGCAAGTCATATGTGTGGAGCACTGCTGTGTTTAGGACCGTGTGGTTGGGGCTATTTCGGCCCCCATGGATGGGTCTATTCTGGCCAACACATGTTCCCTATTTAAAACAGCTGTAAAACATTTCTAAATATCAGAATTGATTGTAATGCATTGATTATTATTAGAAAGACCATTTTAGTGTTGGAACTTGACAAAACTCTTTAACCATTCAGGGCTGAACCATGCGGACCTACACTCGCATACTACCTCTCAATTTGACTTTAAATTACAGCAAATGATGTAATTAGAACTGATTTCAGTTGTAGATATGGCATCAGAACTGAGTTATTTTGGAACAGACCAAAATAGCCCCATTTTCAGGGAGCTATTCCAGCCTATATATTTTTTTTATTTATTTGATAAAAATTACACACTGTTGGAGACATGTAGAAAACCTGTTAAGATGTTGTTTCTGATAGCTCTAGCAATAGTTTAGAGTAGAATAGAATAGAATAGAATTAAATTTATTATCCCAGAGGGAAATTTGTTATGGACAACAATGCCACTTGGTTGCAGACATTGAACATAAAGACCAACTAGACAAACAAAAGCAAACACACATTCACTCAGTATTGCACCTCCCCTATAAAGTGCATCAGTATCAATCATCCCCCCATTGCATAATTCAGCCCAAAAAAAGTTTAGAACAACTACTGGCCAAGAAAAGGATTGATTAGTGTTTTTACCAGTGAAAGAAGGTACACGTAGGCCAGAATAGCCCCATCTTACCCTACTCATTTATCTCCATCACAAAAACATGTATGTTGTAAAGGTTTTATTGCAGTAACATGCATTGTCCTGACGTTGCTCTTCATGTGATTGAATTACGTCATTGAGACCAAGGTTTTTGTGTGCATATGTTATGACTGAACAAGATGAATAAATTCAGCACAGCCATTTTATGGTGAGAACATCACGTAATTCACTAGTTACCCGTTCCCCACAGTCACAGACTCCACAGTAAACACTACAAAGTTCAATCATCTCACCTCAGCGCAGCCCTGCGTCCCATCACCATAACTGCCAGCTCAGCGCTGCTCTGTTGCTGCAATGGGAGCACTCGGATAAGTCTCCACAGTTTTGACAGTGTTTGCGTCTGTCTATTGTCACTAGCTGTGGAGGTGAGATACGCAGATGCGTGGTATTGTTTTTCATTGAGGAGAAATGTGCTTGTGTACTTTCAGCACGGGAAAGAGTCACTTCTATCTGGAGTCACAGAAACATAGTGATGTGATGCCCGTTAGTTTTCAGGCAGTGGAACCATTTTAAATGGCAGTGATTCCTACTGGGGAATCTTGAGATGAAAGTATGTAAAATGAAAGCGAACAGTCAGCACAAAACCTTGAGGGCATTTTCTCCATATTGAGTTAAATCTGCAGGAATTGGAGCCCTTTAGGTCCCTATCCAAAAATGTGCAGATCTCACTATTTATGCCACCATTTACAGATCTCTATATATATGCCACCATTTACAGATCTCACTGGAGACGCCACCATCTACAGATCTAACTAAATATGCCACCATTTACAGATCTCACTATATATGCCACCATTTAAAGATCTCACTATATATGCCACCATTTACAGATCTCATTATATATGCCACCATTTACAGATCTCACTATATACGCCACCATTCACAGATTTCACTATATATGCCACCATTTACATATCTCAATGTATACGCCACCATCTAAAGATCTCACTATATATGCCACCATTTACAGATCTCACTATATATGCCACAATTTACGGATCTCACTATATATGCCACAATTTACAGATCTCACTATATACGCCACCATTTACAGATCTCACTATATATGCCACCATTTACAGATCTCACTATATATGCCACCATTTACAGATCTCACTATATATGCCACCATTTACAGATCTCACTATATATGCCACCATTTACAGATCTCACTATATATTTCACCATTGACAGATCTCTATATATGCCACCATTTACAGATCTCACTATATATGCCACCATTTACAGATCTCTATATATGCCACCATTTACAGATCTCACTATATATGCCACCATTTACAGATCTCACTATATATGCCACCATTTACAGATCTCACTATATATGCCACCATTTACAGATCTCTATATATGCCACCATTTACAGATCTCACTATATATGCCACCATTTACAGATCTCACTATATATGCCACCATTTACAGATCTCACTATATATGCCACCATTTACAGATCTCACATATATATGCCACCATTTACAGATCTCACTATATATGCCACCATTTACAGATCTCACTAAATATGCCACCATTTACAGATCTCACTAAATATGCCACCATTTACAGATCTCACTATATATGCCACCATTTACAGATCTCACTATATATGCCACCATTTACAGATCTCTATATATGCCACCATTTACAGATCTCACTATATATGCCACCATTTACAGATCTCACTATATATGCCACCATTTACAGATCTCTATTTATATGCCACCATTTACAGATCTCACTATTTATGCCACCATTTACAGATCTCACTATTTATGCCACCATTTACAGATCTCTATATATATGCCACCATTTACAGATCTCACTATATATGCCACCATTTACAGATCTCACTATATATGCCACCATTTACAGATTTCACTATATATGCCACCATTTACAGATCTCACTAAATATGCCACCATTTACAGATCTCACTATATATGCCACCATTTACAGATCTCACTATATATGCCACCATCTACAGATCTCACTATATATGCCACCATTCACAGATTTCACTATATATGCCACCATTAACATATCTCACTGTATACGCCACCATCTAAAGATCTCACTATATATGCCACCATTGACAGATCTCACTATATATGCCACCATCTACAGATCTCACTAAATATGCCAACATTTAGAGATCTGACTATATATGCCACCATTTACAGATCTCACTATTTATGCCACCATTTACAGATCTCACTATATATGCCACCATTTACAGATCTCACTATATATGCCACCATTTACAGATCTCACTATATATACCACCATTTACAGATCTCACTATATATGCCACCATTTACAGATCTCTATATATGCCACCATTTACAGATCTCACTATATATGCCACCATTTACAGATCTCTATATATGCCACCATTTACAGATCTCACTATATATGCCACCATTTACAGATCTCACTATATATGCCACCATTTACAAATGTCACTATGTATGCCACCTTTTACAGATCTCAGCATATATGCCACCATTTACAGATCTCACTATATACGCCACCATTTACAGATCTCACTATATATGCCACCATTTACAGATCTCTATATATGCCACCATTTACAGATCTCACTTTATATGCCACCATTTACAGATCTCACTATATATGCCACCATTTACAGATCTCACTATATATGCCACCATTTACAGATCTCACTATATATGCCACCATTTACAGATCTCACTTTATATGCCACCATTTACAGATCTCACTATATATGCCACCATTTACAGATCTCAGTATATATGCCACCATTTACAGATCTCACTATATATGCCACCATTTACAGATCTCACTATATATGCCACCATTTACAGATCTCTATATGCCACCATTTACAGATCTATATGCCACCATTTACAGATCTCACTATATATGCCACCATTTACAGATCTCACTATATATGCCACCATTTACAGATCTCTATTTATGCCACCATTTACAGATCTCTATATATGCCACCATTTACAGATCTCTATATATGCCACCATTTACAGATCTCACTATATATGCCACCATTTACAGATCTCACTTTATATGCCACCATTTACAGATCTCACTATATATGCCACCATTTACAGATCTCACTATATATGCCACCATTTACAGATCTCACTATATATGCCACCATTTACAGATCTCACTATATATGCCACCATTTACAGATCTCACTATATATGCCACCATTTACAGATCTCACTATATATGCCACCATTATATATGCCACCATTTACAGATCTCCATTTACAGATCTCACTATATATGCCACCATTTACAGATCTCCACTTTACAGATCTCACTATTTATGCCACCATTTACAGATCTCACTAAATATGCCACATTTACAGATCTTATATATGCAGATTTACAGATCTCAGTATATATGCCACCATTTACAGATCTCACTATATATGCCACCATTTACAGATCTCACTATATATGCCACCATTTACAGATCTCACTATATATGCCACCATTTACAGATCTCACTTTATATGCCACCATTTACAGATCTCACTATATATGCCACCATTTACAGATCTCACTATATATGCCACCATTTACAGATCTCACTATATATGCCACCATTTACAGATCTCACTATATATGCCACCATTTACAGATCTCACTATATATGCCACCATTTACAGATCTCACTATATATGCCACCATTTACAGATCTCACTTATATGCCACCTTACAGATCTCACTATATATGCCACCATTTACAGATCTCACTATATATGCCACCATTTACAGATCTCACTATATATGCCACCATTTACAGATCTCACTATATATGCCACCATTTACAGATCTCACTATATATGCCACCATTTACAGATCTCACTATATATGCCACCATTTACAGATCTCACTATATATGCCACCATTTACAGATCTCACTATATATGCCACCATTTACAGATCTCACTATATATGCCACCATTTACAGATCTCTATATATATGCCACCATTTACAGATCTCACTATATATGCCACCATTTACAGATCTCATATATGCCACCATTTACAGATCTCACTATATATGCCACCATTTACAGATCTCTATTTATGCCACCATTTACAGATCTCACTATATGCCACCATTTACAGATCTCACTATATATGCCACCATTTACAGATCTCAATATATGCCACCATTTACAGATCTCACTATATATGCCACCATTTACAGATTGCAGTATATATGCCACGATTAACAGATCTCTATATATGCCACCATTTACAGATCTCACCACCATTTACAGATCTCACTATATATGCCACCATTTACAGATCTCACTATATATTTACCATCATTTACACAGATCTCACTATTTATGCCACCATTTACAGATCTATACTATATATGCCACCATTTACAGATCTCACTATATATGCCACCATTTACAGATCTCAGATCCACCATTTACAGATCTATATTATATGCCACCATTTACAGATCTCACTATATATGCCACCATTTACAGATCTCACTATATATGCCACCATTTACAGATCTCACTATATATGATTTACAGATCTCACTATATATGCCACCATTTACAGATCTCACTATATATGCCACCATTTACAGATCTCACTATATATGCCACCATTTACAGATCTCTATATATGCCACCATTTACAGATCTCACTATATATGCCACCATTTACAGATCTCACTATATATGCCACCATTTACAGATCTCACTATATATGCCACCATTTACAGATCTCATATATGCCACCATTTACAGATCTCACTATATATGCCACCATTTACAGATCTCACTATATATGCCCCATTTACAGATTTACAGATCATTTACTATATATGCCACCATTTACAGATCTCACTATATATGCCACCATTTATCTCCCACCATTTACAGATCTCATATATGCCACCATTTACAGATCTCACTATATATGCCACCATTTACAGATCTCACTATATATGCCACCATTTACAGATCTCACTATATATGCCACCATTTACAGATCTCACTATATATGCCACCATTTACAGATCTCACTATATATATGCCACCATTTACAGATCTCACTATATATGCCACCATTTACAGATCTCACTATATATGCCACCATTTACAGATCTCATCTTTATACCACCCTATACAGATCTCACTATATATGCCACCATTTACAGATCTCACTATATATGCCACCATTTACAGATCTCACTATCTCCATCTACAGATCTCACTATATATGCCACCATTTACAGATCTCACTATATATGCCACCATTTATGATCTCACTATATATGCCACCATTTACAGATCTCACTATATATGCCACCATTTACAGATCTCACTATATATGCCACCATTTACAGATCTCACTATATATGCCACCATTTACAGATCTCAGCATATATGCCACCATTTACAGATCTTTACAGATCTCACTATATATGCCACCATTTACAGATCTCACTATATATGCCACCATTTACAGATCTCACTATATATGCCACCATTTACAGATCTCACTATATATGCCACCATTTACAGATCTCACTATATATGCCACCATTTTCAGATCTCACTATATATGCCACCATTTACAGATCTCACTATATATGCCACCATTTACAGATCTCACTATATATGCCACCATTTACAGATCTCACTATATATGCCACCATTTACAGATCTCTATTTATGCCACCATTTACAGATCTCACTATATATGCCACCATTTACAGATCTCACTATATATGCCACCATTTACAGATCTCACTATATATGCCACCATTTACAGATCTCACTATATTTACAGATCTCCACCATTTACAGATCTCATATATATGCCACCATTTACAGATCTCACTATATATGCCACCATTTACAGATCTCTATATATGCCACCATTTACAGATCTCACTATATATGCCACCATTTACAGATCTCATATATGCCACCATTTATATATATATGCACCATTTACAGATCTCACTATATATGCCACCATTTACAGATCTCACTATATATGCCACCATTTACAGATCTCACTATATATGCCACCATTTACAGATCTCACTATATATGCCACCATTTACAGATCTCACTATATATGCCATTTACAGATCTCACTATTATACAGATCTCACTATATATGCCACCATTTACAGATCTCACTATATATATACCATTTACAGATCTCACTTTATATATGCCACCATTTACAGATCTCACTATATATGCCACCATTTACAGATCTCACTATATATGCCACCATTTACAGATCTCACTATATATGCCACCATTTACAGATCTCACTATATATGCCACCATTTACAGATCTCACTATATATGCCACCATTTACAGATCTCACTATATATGCCACCATTTACAGATCTCACTATATATATATTTACAGATCTCACTATATATGCACCATTTACAGATCTCACTATATATGCCACCATTTACAGATCTCACTATATATGCCACCATTTACAGATCTCTATATATGCCACCATTTACAGATCTCACTATATATGCCACCATTTACAGATCTCACTATATATGCCACCATTTACAGATCTCACTATATATGCCACCATTTACAGATCTCTATATATGACCATTTACAGATCTCACTATATATGCCACCATTTACAGATCTCACTATATATGCCACCATTTACAGATCTCACTATATGCCACCATTTACAGATATGCCACCATTTACAGATCTCACTATATATGCCACCATTTACAGATCTCACTATATATGCCACCATTTACAGATCTCACTATATATGCCACCATTTACAGATCTCACTATATATGCCACCATTTACAGATCTCACTATATATGCCACCATTTACAGATCTCACTATATATGCCACCATTTACAGATCTCACTATATATGCCACCATTTACAGATCTCTATATATGCCACCATTTACAGATCTCACTATATATGCCAATATATGCCACCATTTACAGATCTCACTATATATGCCACCATTTACAGATCTCACTATATATGCCATATGCCATTTACAGATCTCACTATATATATCTCTATTTATATGCCACCATTTACAGATCTCTATATATGCCACCATTTACAGATCTCACTTAATATGCCACCATTTACAGATCTCACTATATATATGCCACCATTTACAGATCTCACTATATATGCCACCATTTACAGATCTCACTATATATGCCACCATTTACAGATCTCACTATATATGCCACCATTTACAGATCTCACTACATATGCCACCATTTACAGATCTCACTATATATGCCACCATTTACAAATGTCACTATGTATGCCACCTTTTACAGATCTCAGCATATATGCCACCATTATATACAGATCTTTACACTCACTATATATGCCATTTACATTTACAGATTCTCACTATATATGCCACCATTTACAGATCTCACTCACTATATATATATGCCACCATTTACAGATCTCACTATATATTTACAGATCTCACCACATTTACAGATCTCACTATATATGCCACCATTTACAGATCTCACTATATATGCCACCATTTACAGATCTCACTATATATGCCACCATTTACAGATCTCACTATATATGCCACCATTTACAGATCTCACTATATATGCCACCATTTACAGATCTCAGTATATATGCCACCATTTACAGATCTCACTATATATGCCACCATTTACAGATCTCACTATATATGCCACCATTTACAGATCTCACTATATATGCCACCATTTACAGATCTCACTATATATGCCACCATTTACAGATCTCTATATATGCCACCATTTACAGATCTCACTATATATGCCACCATTTACAGATCTCACTATATATATGCCACCATTTACAGATCTCACTATATATGCCACCATTTACAGATCTCACTATATATGCCACCATTTACAGATCTCACTATATATGCCACCATTTACAGATCTCACTATATATGCCACCATTTACAGATCTCAGCATATATGCCACCATTTACAGATCTCACTATATATGCCACCATTTACAGATCTCACTATATATGCCACCATTTACAGATCTCACTATATATGCCACCATTTACAGATCTCACTATATATGCCACCATTTACAGATCTCACTATATATGCCACCATTTACAGATCTCACTATATATGCCACCATTTACAGATCTCTATATATGCCACCATTTACAGATCTCACTATATATGCCACCATTTACAGATCTCTATATATGCCACCATTTACAGATCTCACTATATATGCCACCATTTACAGATCTCACTATATATGCCACCATTTACAGATCTCAGCCACCATTTACAGATCTCACTATATATGCCACCATTTACAGATCTCACTATATATGCCACCATTTACAGATCTCACTTACAGATCTCACTTATATGCCACCATTTACAGATCTCACTATATATGCCACCATTTACAGATCTCACTATATATGCCACCATTTACAGATCTCTATTCATGCCACCATTTACAGATCTCACTATATATGCCACCATTTACAGATCTCACTATATATGCCACCATTTACAGATCTCACTATATATGCCACCATTTACAGATCTCACTACATATGCCACCATTTACAGATCTCACTATATATGCCACCATTTACAGATCTCACTATATATGCCACCATTTACCATTTACAGATCTCACTCATATATGCCACCATTTACAGATCTCTACTATATATGCCACCATTTACAGATCTCACTATATATGCCACCATTTACAGATCTCACTATATATGCCACCATTTACAGATCTCACTATATATGCCACCATTTACAGATCTCACTATATATGCCACCATTTACAGATCTCTATATATGCCACCATTTACAGATCTCACTATATATGCCACCATTTACAGATCTCACTATATATGCACCATTTAGATCTGATATATATGCCACCATTTACAGATCTCACCATTTATATATATGCCACCATTTACAGATCTCACTATATATGCCACCATTTACAGATCTCACTATATATTTACCACTCACTATACAGATTTACAGATCTCACTATATATGCCACCATTTACAGATCTCACTATATATGCCACCATTTACAGATCTCACTATATATGCCACCATTTACAGATCTCTATATATATGCCACCATTTACAGATCTCACTATATATGCCACCATTTACAGATCTCACTATTTACAGATCTCACTATATATGCCACCATTTACAGATCTCACTATATATGCCACCATTTACAGATCTCACTATATATACAGATCTCACTATATATGCCACCATTTACAGATCTCACTATATATGCCACCATTTACAGATCTCACTATATATGCCACCATTTACAGATCTCACTATATATGCCACCTTTTACAGATCTCACTATATATGCCACCATTTACAGATCTCACTATATACGGCACCTTTTACAGATCTCACTATATATGCCACCATTTACAGATCTCACTATATATGCCACCATTTACAGATCTCACTATATATGCCACCATTTACAGATCTCACTATATATGCCACCATTTACAGATCTCACTATATATGCCACCATTTACAGATCTCACTATATATGCCACCATTTACAGATCTCACTATATATGCCACCATTTACAGATCTCACTATATATGCCACCATTTACAGATCTCACTATATATGCCACCATTTACAGATCTCACTATATATGCCACCATTTACAGATCTCACTATATATGCCACCATTTACAGATCTCACTATATATGCCACCATTTACAGATCTCACTATATATGCCACCATTTACAGATCTCACTATATATGCCACCATTTACAGATCTCACTATATATGCCACCATTTACAGATCTCTATATATGCCACCATTTACAGATCTCACTATATATGCCACCATTTACAGATCTCACTATATATGCCACCATTTACAGATCTCACTATATATGCCACCATTTACAGATCTCACTATATATGCCACCATTTACAGATCTCACTATATATGCCACCATTTACAGATCTCACTATATATGCCACCATTTACAGATCTCACCATTTACAGATCTCATATATATGCCACCATTTACAGATCTCACTATATATGCCACCATTTACAGATCTCACTATATATGCCACCATTTACAGATCTCTATTTATGCCACCATTTACAGATCTCACTATATATGCCACCATTTACAGATCTCACTATATATGCCACCATTTACAGATCTCACTATATATGCCACCATTTACAGATCTCACTATATATATGCCACCATTTACAGATCTCACTATATATGCCACCATTTACAGATCTCACTATATATGCCACCATTTACAGATCTCATATATGCTACAGATCTCACTATATATGCCACCATTTACAGATCTCACTATATATGCCACCATTTACAGATCTCACTATATATGCCACCATTTACAGATCTCACTATATATGCCACCTTTTACAGATCTCAGCATATATGCCACCATTCACAGATCTCACAATATACGCCACCTTTTACAGATCTCACTATATATGCCACCATTTACAGATCTCTATATATGCCACCATTTACAGATCTCACTATATATGCCACCATTTACAGATCTCACTATATATGCCACCATTTACAGATCTCACTATATATGCCACCATTTACAGATCTCACTATATATGCCACCATTTACAGATCTCACTATATATGCCACCATTTACAGATCTCACTATATATGCCACCATTTACAGATCTCACTATATATGCCACCATTTACAGATCTCACTATATATGCCACCATTTACAGATCTCACTATATATATGCCACCATTTACAGATCTCACTATATATGCCACCATTTACAGATCTCACTATATATGCCACCATTTACAGATCTCACTATATATGCCACCATTTACAGATCTCACTATATATGCCACCATTTACAGATCTCATATATATGCCACCATTTACAGATCTCACTATATATGCCACCATTTACAGATCTCACTATATATGCCACCATTTACAGATCTCACTATATATGCCACCATTTACAGATCTCTATATATGCCACCATTTACAGATCTCACTATATATGCCACCATTTACAGATCTCAGTATATATGCCACCATTTACAGATCTCAGTATATATGCCACCATTTACAGATCTCTATATATGCCACCATTTACAGATCTCACTATATATGCCACCATTTACAGATCTCAGTATATATGCCACCATTTACAGATCTCACTATATATGCCACCATTTACAGATCTCTATATATGCCACCATTTACAGATCTCACTATATATGCCACCATTTACAGATCTCACTATATATGCCACCATTTACAGATCTCAGTATATATGCCACCATTTACAGATCTCAGTATATATGCCACCATTTACAGATCTCACTATATATGCCACCATTTACAGATCTCACTATATATGCCACCATTTACAGATCTCTATATATGCCACCATCTACAGATCTCACTATATATGCCACCATTTACAGATCTCACTATATATGCCACCATTTACAGATCTCAGTATATATGCCACCATTTACAGACCTCACTATATACGCCACCATTTACAGATCTCACTATATACGCCACCATTTACAGATCTCACTATATATGGCAACATTTACAGATCTCACTATATATGCCACCTTTTACAGATCTCAGTATATATGCCACCATTTACGGATCTTACTATATACGCCACCATTTACAGATCTCACTATATATGCCAACATTTACAGATCTCACTATATATGCCACCATTTACAGATCTCACTATATACATCACCATTTATCGCTGATTTTTATGGAGATTGAGAAACTACCACACTGGGAGGAAATATACCATATGAAGACCAGCGGGCAAGAAGTACTTAAAGGTCTCCCATTATGCTGATCCTTCTTTTAATACATACAAGTAATGTTATAATGTTGAATGTCCACACTCAACCTCTGCAAAGTTTATATACGTAAGATACAGGGTTTTTGCCGTAAGCTGAAAATGTGATTTCCTTAACGTGATTTCCTCTCTGAACAGCTTGTCCCAAGATCTCTACGAGATTAGGGCAAAACCTGACATCAGGTTGTTGCGTCCAATCAGGACAGACCTGGCCAGAGCCAATCACGGCGCTGGACCTGCCCACCCCAGAATCTATTTTATCAGACACAGATGAGCACAAATCAAATAACATGCACATTTATCAGTATGTCTCCCAAAGCTGTTCGTACGTGTTTTTTTGGATGCGAATAAAAGCAAAACTATTTTCTCTTCCAAAAGACGATACCACCAGAAATCCGTGGGTAGCTTTTTTTACCGGCGGGAAACAGCCTCACTCAAAGGGAACGTTAGCTGTTTGTGCTTGGCATTTCACCGAAGACAGCTTTGTTAATAAAGGATAATTCGACACTGGTTATGCGTCTCTGCTGCTTCTCAAAGCTGGGGCAGTTGCATCGAATAAGAGCTCAGAGCCACAAGCTGTAAGTAACGATATAACAGCAAATATTGTAAGTGAAGCTAACGTGTTACGGGTGGCTAGCAGGACCGCTAAAGATAGTTAGCACTAACAACTGGCCTCAAACGCAGGCTTTGTAAAATATCTGAAGATAAAGTCTGGATCGGTACCAACTGTCTGTGACTCAACGACAGATGCGGAGGCTGTGAGTTTTTCCATTTTGTGTCGCTTTAGTGCATAAGCCTACCTAACGTGATAGCCTGTTGAATGTGGCTGTAGCACTGCGGCTAACTTAGCTAAGTTACAGTTGCTAATATTTGTGTCCTAAATATGCAAGAGTAAATAATATCAGGAGACATTCAACCGAAGATGTGTGAACATAAACCTCATTTGAAGCTATTTTTTTGTACTTGTTTGTAATTTGGATGCTTGGTGCAACTGTTCACGGTAACGGAACTTACTGTCTGTAAAACCTGTATTGCAGGGTAACGTTTGTCTCTGTCATTATGATGACCGCTCGGTTCCTACCGCATATTAGTTTGTGTTTGCTGCAACTTAAAAATGCTCCTGGTTAACTTATATGCAGTAAGTCAGATTGGTATGCTTGTGTTACTTTGGTAAGCATCGTGGTGTTAGTTTATCATAACTTTACCTGACCGTAGCCGCTACAGTTGAAGCTAACTGGAGAGGTGTTGTGTGTGTCTGCAAAGTTGGGCTGATGGGGCTGCAGTTAGACCAGACATAGGCTTTGCGGAGTTTCAGGTACGTGTTTGCTGCTGTGAAATGATCGTTTTACTTATCTATGACTGTGGTCAACCGGGTACTTTGCTGTGGTGTGGGCTAGCTCTCTGATCCTACCGCGATGAAAGCAATCGGGAAACGCACTATAACATGTCTGGTATAACAAACGATTTCTCTGCATTGCCGTGGCGGAATTTCATCCACCTTTGAAAATTGCTCTAGCTAATAAAAAGCCGATAAAAGTAGAGGTCGGATACGGATGTTTTTTCGGTAGAAGGTATCGATTCACGTGCTCCACGTTAGCAACGCTTACACCGTTTGTGTGTTTTCGCGACAAACTCATTTAGTAGTTTGGTGACGGAATTGTGTTTCGCTTTGGTAGAAATGGTTAAAGCTGCTGTAACTGATTTGGTTATTTTCATAGCTTCTTGTTCGAAGCCTATATAAGCAGTCCCCGCCCCCCCATCCAGCCAGGCACAGGAACGCGCATCGGTTTCCGACAGGGGCATTGGAGAGTAGCAACTCAGTTACAATATAAGTATAATATAAACAGACAGTCACAGTGATTTTCGTGTGAAAGCCACACTGAAAACATGGACCAATGGCACATTACATCCATGCAGAAACTTCGGTATGAATGGCTTAAACTAGCTAGTGTCCTATAGCCACACATGCTTTCGTTACACAGCTAAGCAAGCTGTAGTCGGCCACAAACGATGACGGTTCATCTATAAACTGACATTAGCAGGATTAAAAACCACCAACAGGACAAAGCAAGACTGATAAAACTGCATAACTACAACAGAGTAAAACAAAGCTTACCTGTCCAGTGGCAGCAAGGCTAGTTGTGCATCACTTTTTAAACCCTTTGATTCCGTCAGTTTTCCCTCTTGAAAGTGGCACTGATATAAATACAGCTCTTGGCCATCTCGCATTTTTGCTCCTTAATTCTATATATTTGTTCCTCTACCGTTGTTTAGTGCTTTGGCTGTTTAATTGTGTAAGCCGTCTCCTGTAATGCTGGGATCGGAAACTTTATCTCTTCTGCTATCGCCAACAACACAGATTTTTTTTTAATGATTTTGCCCGCACCTGATTGGATAGAGGCAGTTGGCGACTCCAGAATTGTATTTACTACTTTATTGCAGAAGGCAGTGACTGAGAGACTTGTGTTATCGACCAGATGCTCCAAATAAATGATCTCTGTCAGAATGTGGTGCTGTTTAACACTTTTTTAAAAAACAAAAAAATCATTTACAGCAGCTTTAACAGGAGCTTTTAGCAACGTTTCTTCCGGATAGCTAAGTGGGTATATAACATGACTATATAACAGTTCAGCTACAACCACATGCATGCAAGGCGAGACAGTATGAGCAAAATGCTAAAATTTAAACTTTCCACTCATTGACATTTTGCTGTAAACATTGCTGCAACACTTAAATTGCTTCGTCCTCCCGTTCGGGGTCAGATTCGAGATCAAATAAGTACGGTTTCACAGCAATAGATGCCGCAGGGAGCTGTCCTGAAATACCTGCCATCTTGGTTATCTGGTTTTTTGGGTCTGCACCCTCCCCCGTAATTGAAGCGGCCAGGCAGCCAATCAGAGCAGCGCCTCATTAGCATAGCCTCCCCGCCCACTCAAAACAGCTCATGTTTCCGGCCGGTACAGATGGGGTGAGAGAAGAGGTCTCACAAGGCCTGTTGTGTGTGGTTTATTTTGTTACTGAATTCTTAACATTATTTGAAAGACCCATTGGAAATGTTTTAAATGACAAAATACAGCAAAATATGGGACCTTTAAGTCACTTAACTTTAGTGCAAGCAATTTCCACTTCCATAATGTTTGAGCAAGAAGTACCTAAGTTCATGACTGTCCAATCAAAATTCTGGTATGTGTCACATGACTAGCTTTGAAAATGCCTACTATGGAGGCTGGACAGTTGGCTTCACCTGTTGAAAGTACTCAAGTCCAGCCATTTAGTAGCAAAATGTAAAAAAAAAAAAAAAAGTCCAGATATTTAGCAGAAAAACGCACTTCAGGCCAAAACTAATCTTCTTATTTACTTGTTTGTCAGCTCTCTATAGCCCCTGCAAACAGCAATGAGCTCCATAGTAAGCTACCATTAAAAAATGATCTGCAACATGTTTTGAAAACTTTGTCCCCCAAAATCTCAAAAGTGTCATTTTGTAACTTAGGTACTTCTTGCACACAGGTCTTCATAGAAAACACTCATACAGCGGGAGGCATTAAAAGAAACTGATTACTAAACTGCATGTTGATATGATTAGAGCAGGATTAGTTGGCTGAATACAGACTTGAATATTTTTGATGCAGTGAGAGAGCAGGACTCCTGCAGAGACTGAGGTCTCGGGGATTGCCAGCTCTGCCGCGTTTTCTCAGCAGAGGAGTGACTGTGTCCTCACATCTCGTGCTGCTCCCTGCCTCCTGTCGCCCCCGGTTACCGTCCCAGCCGGGCTCCTCGGGTCACTTCTGCTGTCTGCTCTAACAGCGGTTAAATAAAAAATGTACTCCCATTCTCCCAGTCTCTCCCTCTCTCCCTCTCTCTCTCCCTCCCTCTCTCTCTCTCCCTTGCTCTCCCTCTCTCTCCCTCTCCATCCCTCTCTCCCTCGCTCTCCCTCTCTCTCCCTCTTCATCCCTCTCTCCCTCTCTTTCCCTCGCTCTCCCTCTCTCACTCTCTCTCTCTTCCTCGTTATCTCTTTCTCCAACCCTTCCCACCTCCCTCTCCTGTTGTTTTACCTCCGTTTCACTCCCTCTGATTCTTATTTTTCTTTCCCCTGTCTTCTTTCCTGGTCTTTTTCTCTGATCTATTTTTCATTACTTTCCTGCTCTCTTTCACCCTCATCTTTTCTACTCTCGTCTCCCGCACTCTTTCTCACACTCCCTCTGTTTGCAGTGGATGTTCTGTGTTATCTGTTGAGAGCAATGCCCCAATGAAGTGGGTTTTAAATTTCTCTCTCCTCTCTCTCCATCCCTCTCTCCCTCGCTCTCTATCCCCTCTCTAGCTCTCACCCACTCCCACTCCCCTTCACCAGCACCTCTCCTCCTCTCTCTTTCCCTCTCCCCTCTCTCCCCTTTCGCACTCTCTCTCGATCTTCCCCCTCACTCTTTCTCCTTCTCCCTCTCTCCACCTATCTCTCACTAAGTTTCTCTCTTCCTTCATTCCTCTCTCTCTCTTCTGCCTCTGCCTCTTTTTCTCTCCATCTCTCTCTTTCTTTCTCTCCCTCTCTCTCCCTCTCTCTAACAGATGCAGATGTGAAGCCGCAGGGGGTAATTGGTTCCCAGATGTGTTCAACGCTGCGATTATTGCGGCCCGCTGACTCTGGTTCCGATGTTCCCTCCGTACGCTGCTCTCCCCGTGCACTAAGATAACCCCACATCTGTCCTAATTAGGTAAGTGAGCAGCACCTCAGCATGGAACACACTGGGGCTGCTGAGCGGAGACTTTGCACCAAAGTGTGTGTGCTAGCGTGAGTCGTGTTACTCAATGCACCCTCTCAGGCCAAAGGATTGTGGAAACACCTTTCCCTGATAACACGCACAAACTGTTCAGAACAACAGATCGCTCCATTTGCTGCTCAAAAAAGACCCTCAGTCAATAGTTTTGCGGATGGTCGTACGTAGAAATTTGTTTAAGATTCTCCTGAGAACCTTTCGTGGTGGAGGGTGGGGGAAGTTCTCCATGGCAACAAACAGGGTTCCTGAAGAGAGACTAACTAAATAACACTCTTGAACCTTGAAGAACTTATGTCTATGGAGTGAGAAACATCTTCACAGCAGTAGTAGCTCATTAACTCAAAAGATCCTTTTTCAGCTGAAATTTTCTCCAAAATTTCTTTACTTTCTTTCTGTGTATTCTGCTACTCTTGATTTCCAGAGACGCTGATTCGCAGTTAATCCACCCACCAATAGTTATAACGGTTCTTAGGATTCTGTCCCTTACCGAAGCTTTACTTCTCCTAATGACACTTAATAAAATGCAAATTATGACATAAAATTTCATTTCTCGATTATCAAACCTGCTTATTCCTCATCAGGGTCACAGAGGGGCTGGAACATATCCCAGAATGCAATGGGCTAGAGTCAGTAACACATCCTTGACAGGCAGCCAATCCACTGCTGGGCACAAGATAGAATTCCAGTTCTATTAAATTTAAATAATTGTTTAATTTGAATGTTACCCCTTTCTGAACAGCTTACTCCGTTGTACTAACCAGTGGCGGCAGCAGAACTGGAAATTTGGGGGCTACAGAACATCCCTTTTTAACAACAATTAGTCCTGGCTAGTCATCAATCATTTTCCTTCATTAACACGTTTTCTGACTATAGTAATAATCCATTGGCAATCAAAGACGTGGCTTCTCTCTCCATGCAATCTAACAGTGACGGAATAATGGGCTAAATTCAGTGCGGCAAAATAATTTACTTATAAATAGACCCATGCTTAACGAAAGACAAACTGCTCTGGAAATTCAGCACTACCTTTTCCGCACATCAGGCAATCTAACCTGTGCTTCACGATTGTTTGAATTGTTGAAATGAAATGAAAGACCATTTGAAATGCCTTTATGCAATTTTGAATAATGCTGATTTAAATGCACCAAATTAGGTGTCCAAATGAATGATTCTTGTCTTACCTTAACGGGGAGAACTTGCAACGCCTAATAGTGTGGAGTGTTTTTGGACTGAATGTATTGTTAATTTAGAAAACGAATGAGAGCAAGTCAGGACTAGTTGTTTTAAAGGGATGTTCTGCGCCCACCAAATTTTCAGTTCAGGTACCGGCATTGATACCAGCTCAGTGAAAAGCCAACAAAATAATTTATTTTTATTGAGTAAAACTTCACAAACCACTGGACCTTCATTAAGTCAATAGACTATTTGCTTAATCTGGACATGAAAGATAATTATTTATCCACAGATAATTGGTGAATGTAAAATGATGCTTTTGTAATGTATAAAACCAATCTTATCCTGAAACAAAATTGTGAATAATTATCCACAGCCTTTAGATTAGTCCGCTGATTAATTGCCTGACTGTTAATCAATGAAAGTAAATGAGAGGCATTTGACAGTAATGACCAGTTAAAAGGTGAATCTTTGTTACTCATCAACTGCTGCTGGTCTGTGACCATCCTCCGCTCCTGTACTCCCAGATCCCTCTAATTTTCATCAATATTCTCATTTTCGCATACCGCCATCATTCAAATGCTCTGGGCCTTTAAATGGTGCTACAATACTGCGGTTAGGATTTCAAAAAGGAGACTTTATGACACAAACTACACTGACAGCAATGATAAATGTGTTGTCCTTGAACGTGAAGGCATTAAGTCTTGTTCTTTATACGTCTATTTTAAGAGTGTTCGTGGGGAATCACTAATATTTTGGCCGAAGATGTAAAAGACACGACTCTAAACAAAATGGAGGACCTTGAATGTAGTACCAGGCTGTAGCTGAGAGACACTGTCAGTCCGATTATTTGGAATCGAGCATCAGAGCATGCTCTAACCAGCGGGGGGTGGGGGGGGGTTGGGGGGATGGGGGGTTGACAGACAGGTGGGCCGAAGCATCCGATTGGGCGATGCTGTCATATGAGTGACACGGCTGAGACCTCAAAAATACACTCCTCACCTGTCATGGTTCAGCGACCCTCAAGTTCAGTGTGGGGTATATCAGATCCCCGAGCCCAGTTAGCGGCACTAAAGAATATACTTAACGTTCTTTTATCAGCTTTATATTTCATGAGTGTTCCAGACCAAACTTAAACTATGCATGGTTTTAATCCTATACTTTGTTTTTTGCTTGAATTTCCCCTTAAGTTGGTTCAAAGCAAGAAAAAGCATTTTTTTCCCATATTGTAGGACAATGTCACGCACATATTCTGTATCTGCTGGTTGCAGCGCATCGCTAAAGCTGCATCACACTTATGCTGAGAGAACTATTAAAAGCCAGAGCACCATGTTTTTATGGCTGCAGCATAACATCAAATGGAAAACATCGATATTGTGCATAATTTTTTACACAGGCTCCAGTAATTCAGCAGGACATGTTTTGGTTCTTTGGAAACCTTGGGTTTTTCCCCTAGAATTCAAAATAGGCCTGAAATTCCACAGGCTTGAATACAGCAGCTGCATTTGACGAATGCACATATGGGATCGCAGAGTTGAAGAGGTTAACGCGATGACATATTTCAAAAATGCTGTTCAAAAAATGTTCTGCTGCTTCTGTGCGTAAACCCAGCTGAAGCCAATTCCTACAGAACACAAGAACTAACCCCAAGCAGCCTGGATTGAGTTGTACAGGGATTTGAGGCCATTTTTTTGCTCTTGTTGAGCTACGTTGCTCACAAGCCCCACAGCAGTTGTCAACAGCCCTGGTTGTTCTCATCCAAGTCAATGCTGACTTCAGCAACAGAATGCAAAGTTTTTCAATCATGTATGTGCTTTTATACGTTTTTTTCTTCATCTGATGTCTCGCAATATGCCAATTTTTAAGTTTGCGCAAATTCAGAGAAATATTTTGTGGACACATCAGGGGCATCTTATGCCACTGAACCATCACAATGAGAGGACAACTTAGATCAGTGTCCGCATGGGACAGAGACTCTGGCTCTATATTATACAACATCTTAGGACCTGAAAACTGCATTCCGATGAGCTGAAAGGCATTTCACCAAGCTGATGGTACTGTCCGTATTTTATCTGCAGTGTATGGTTTAACCACACATCTCAGAGCTATTCCTCTACGTCTTCCTCCTCTCGGTGTCATTATCATCATTCTTTATCATAATTCCTCGGCCATGGATGAGCGCAGAGCAGCTGGTAGGGCAATTAAAATATTGACATAATTGATATTATTTTAGTTAAGGTGCCGTCAAAGATTTATGTGCTTGTTGGTAATGAGCTGGTCCTATTAGCAGCTTGAAACATCAACATATTTTTTAATACCAGGCCGTGTTCACAAAATCTGTGTAGAAGAGCTAATCCAGGATGAGTGTTTCCTGGTATAGAATCTGACCTCGTCTATAGTGGTCTAAAAGGCAGCTGATTCCAGATCAGCGCCACCACACTAAAATGCGCTATGAATGAGCGCACAGGCATGAAATATACCCATAGTTCACATACTCCCCCACTAATTAATTCATTCCTCCAAAGGTAATTATTTCCACCAAAACACTGGTGTCGACACGTCAATGTTGTTTATAGTTGTTTCTAGTCTAATGTTTCTCTCTAAAAAAAAAAAGATTTTGTTGATCCTTTCATTTCTCACAGGTTTTGTGGTTCTAGAAGTGTTTATGCCATCTTCCAAAACATGTCAACTTAAGAAATATTATTTGAACATGAAGCCACATCTGCGTCACACAAGCTACACTCTCTGAAGAGGGTAGGTATTGAATGAAGGAACATTTGGAGAGAGACCAGCGCGTTCAAGGGTGAAGGAAGCGGGATTTAAATGGCTTAAACTCAGACGTTCTGCTGTTTATTTAATTAGCCTGGTTAAGTATGCGTGCTGTACATACATGTTAGTAAGTACCTGCATACTAATTGGTCTGTTTGCTTTGGTGCGCACATAGACGCTTAGTATGGATGGGTTTTGGCTTTTGTGTATTTTAGCAGGCTTTTACATCTGTGTCAGTTACATTTGTGTTACATGTGTGTATGTGTGTGTGTGTGTGTGTGTGTGTGTGTGGCTGTGCGAGTGTGCGTGTGTGTGTGTGTGCGTGCGCTTGTTTGTCCGTGTGTGTGTGTGTTCGCTTGTTTGTCCGTGTGTGTGTGTGTGTGTGCGCTTGTTTGTCCGTGTGTGTGTGTGTGCGCGCTTGTTTGTCCGTGTGTGTGTGTGTGTGTGTGTGTATGTGTGCGTGCGTGTGTGCTCCTATTCACATAGTGTCCCAGCCTTGCCCGTATCCTCCCCTTAAAGACCGTGGTGTGTAAAAGGACTGGCTCGCGTGTCGCTCTGGCGCGGCTCGTGTGTTCTGCGTTCGAGCGAGGGAGCAGGGGAGGCTGAATAATTTAGAGCTGGTAAACGAGTGAGGGAGACGCCGTTTGATCTTGACGAGCAGGCAGGTCCTCTTCACACCGGAGACCGAGGGTCTGTCCGCCGACAGATCCACAGCGAGCCCATATGCCTTCTCTTGCTCTCATTAATACCCCAGTCCCCTGTGCCCCCCCGAGGAGGTGAGGATGTGGGGTTGGGTGGGGGGGTACGGGCACTGGGGTGCTCAGCCGGGATACAGGAGGGCAGGGGACACGGGGGGTTTTTGGTCTGGAAAGTTACATGTACGGCACAAAGCACACGAACTGGGCGAGGTGCTCGAGAGCGTGACCGCCGTGTGGTGTGGGGTATCTTAGTGCTCTCCCGCTAATCTCTTCACGTGACCGCGAGGCGGGGGAGTGTGTGTGTGTGCGCACGTGTGTCAATGCGGCGTCGCCATAGCGACGGCGACGTGGCCCCGGTCCCTCAAGCCTGACCGCCGAGGCCGGCTGCCGCGGGGAGCGCTCCCGGCGACTCCTCCGGCGAAAACAAACAGCTCCCATCATGCACTGCATCCCGAGTACAGAGCCGCTCCCGGGTGCTGAACAGCACATGGCTCGATGTTTGTTCCCATTTAAGCACTTCAAGCCCTCTTCAAAGACCAATATCAACCCTGATGCTGCAGTTTCGTGCGAATGGCGAATACGCTATCCCAGGGGTGTGGAGCACAAGTGCTGTACAGCCACAGTGTCCGCTAGTATGTGGTGTGTTTCCGCACAAGAATGAAGTCATTGATCGATGGAGTCCACACACCTTGTTTTCAGGGCTTGAATAGGCTGCTGACAGAAATAACTGAATCCTGCAGATACTGTGGCCCCCGTCAGAATTGACAGTCCTGTGTTACACCATCTTAGCGAATCAAAAGAAGTCATGATGTCATGTGATGTGGTGCCGTATGACCAGTGTGACTGAACACATGCATTAAAGAAAAGTGTAATCCCTGCTGTCAGTACAACAGCTGCGGCCAATGAGAACACAGCTGTATCCACACCGCGTGTGTTGTCATGTTTACAGCAGAAATACAGTTGGCCCGCTATCCCCCCAGGCATTCCGGACTCATGGCTACCTGCCCTCGCCTAATCATTCAATTACCCCCTCTGTCCCCTCAGTTAACCATCACACCTGGTTTTCCTTAGTTTATGATCATCCCATTTTCTATTTAAACCTCAATTCCCCCCTCACTGGCCGGTAGCCTTAGTGTGAAACGCTCTTTAGTTTGGAGCACTGTCTTTTCTAATTTCCCTTGAAGTTTTGCGTTTGTGTTATTTATTCACTTGCTTATTTAATAAATCCACGTTTGTGCTGATGGGTCCTTCGCGTTCCATCACTCTCCTGGTGCTCTTTCATCATCCTTGGGCACCAGGTTGTTACAACGCTAGTGCTGATTGCGCTAAGGTTCTTACAGGAATCAGCAGCTAAAAATTTAGTAGATTGGTGAATTGCCCCGCGGCTCGCTGTAGATCTTGCGCAAAACACGAGCACTTCTTGTCACTGTCGTCTGAAACTGTCTGTACATGCCATTGTCATTCCATCCATAATCTCTGCATGAAATTCTCATACAATAATTGGTAAAAAAAAAAAGGAATAATGCTTTAATACCTCATTCATTCCCTCTGTATCGTCAGGCTACAGAGCCATTTACTTCACAAATCATTTAAAAAACACCTTGGAACCGTTGTCAGATATCTGTAGCTAACACAAGGTGTCAGCTGTGGGATCCATTGCTATCTTAAGCGAGTAGTTTCGCGACCATTATGTAAATGTTTTGGCATGTTCACACTTAAAAATCCATTTTGTCACAACCCGTGTGCCAAATGCACTCGGCGGTTGTTCAGGAGCCCAGATTTGATTACGGCTGCCGCGCCTGAGTCAGAGCACCAGCGTCTCTCTGCTCTTACTCCAGGCCATTACACCCTTTATTTCGCAAACTGATCAAATCAAACCCTTTTCTTTCATGTTTCCTGTTTTCAGTTCGTTTGTGACAGAGGCCTCCTGAGGGCTCTTACGCACACGCTTGCTTACGGCGAATGACCCGCACATTCCAGTATTCTTCACCTCAGCCAGCCCTCTGTAGCGTACAGGAAAACAGCAACCTTCACCCCCCCAGCCTCCCCAAATATCTGTACCTCCCCCCCCCCCATTGTCATGCCTCTGGCAGGAGTTAATGTGCTTTCACCTGTCTGTTCATTTGTTTGTTTGTTCGTTCAATCGTTTTGTTAGTTTGTTTGTTCCTTCTGCAGTTAAGGCGATATCTCACAAACTTACGGATGGATGTCAGTGAAATTTTGCGCATTCATACGTACAGTGCTGAGGAGGACGTGGTAAAATTTTGGTGAGGACGCGACTCATATTCTTGATCCACAAGCCGGGAATTTTTTTTATGTATGGTGAGACGGCACCGTCCAGTCTTGTTTCACTTGCGTCCGATGGTAATTTGACCGTCAACGAACTGCAACACGGACGGGCCGAAAGAATTTCTGTGTGTGCTTCGACAGCTCTGTTCGGACTCGTTTAACACTTGCGTTCAGTGATCATTCCTCCCTCAGTGAATGCCGCACGGCGGAGGTAAAGCGCTCTCTGAGTTCCCTCAGGTTATCATATGAGTTCCCCCCCATAAATCCCCTGGAAGTCATTCATAGGTTTTCCTCTCCAATGTTTTTCTGTATTCAATCAACATGAGCTCTGCACTGTAAATAACAGCTCACTTTATTCTGGAGTAAATTTGAAGGTGCCCAATCTGGGGGCCCCTTTTTCTGGCACCAGGGGGCCACAGACATCAGTAGACTGTTTGTTTGGAGCTGTTGATTATTTACTCACAAATTGACTATCAAAATAAGTTTGATAAAAGACTATTGGCTTCATCGTTCAATTCTGCAACACTAACAAGCGTGGCTGAGTATTGGGTATGTATTCACCTGCGCGGCTAATAATCTGTCCTCAGGTGGAAGCGTTTGTGTGTTTGTGTTTGAGTTTTTCACCTGTTTGCTTTATTTTCCTTTTGTTTTTGTCATTCATTCCCTCTGTAATTAACCCTCTATTAACCACCGTAGCATATCTGCTACATAAAGTGAAAGGGTTAACAGCCTGGACACCCTGCTGGTTTTGTTTCTTATTGCCAAATAAACATTTGAGAATAACTTGAATGGTCCGTCACTTTAATTTTTCCATTAGCATTATTACCCAATGTAGCAGATCTGCTACATTTTGGAAAAAATTGGGCCAAAGGGTCGAATTTTTTTTTTTAACTATTTTTTCCAAATATTGGCCCATAATCAACATATTTGCCTAGGGAAATGATTTTTACACAGTTGGAAAGGTACTTGGTTAACAGAGGGTTAAATTTGCTAACTTTGCCGGTGGCGTAAATATCACTGCGATGAGGAGGTGCTTCTGGATCAGCCATTAGTGGATTTGAAGTGTGTGTTTCGTTTTGGACCTGTGGTGACCCGTGGACCTCTGTCCTGTGACATTTGCGTCACACACACAGTGTAAGTCAATAAGAATAGGTAAAGTGTATTTCTGCACTAACAAGTTAAGGTACTGGCAACAAAAATGAAAGGTCATTCTTAGAACGATGACTTGCTGAAATTGAAATTAAAAAAGGCCATAAAGATATATCATTGCGTTGACGAAAAGAATGGCGTTAGTTTCGAGTTTCTAGCTTGATTGGAAACAAAGTTTTGGATCAAAATGTGTTTTCAACCTTTTGTGTGGCCTTGACCTTTGACATAGAAACTTTAAAAAAGTATAGGCCTGTGGCGAGTAACTTATGCTAACATCTCTCCGAGTTTTGTTAAGATTGGTGCAGGACAAATGGCAAAAGGGTCCATAACTAACAAACTGACAGACAGACGTTGAACGCAACTGACTGATATACTTGTCCAAGTACAATTTCAGCAGGTAAAAATCTGTGAGACACTCACAATGTACGGAAATAGATTGAGAGAAATTGTGCCCTCATACCATCAGTCACTGCTGACACTGAAGTCTGTATGCCCCACACACACACACACACACACACACACACACACAGAGGCACAGTATAGTGGAACAGATTCAGATTGAGAGTAATGCTTCCTTAATAGGTGAAGTTAGAGGTTACAGCCGACCCTGAAGACATGTTTGTAAAACACACACACACACACACACACACAGAAGCACAGTATAGGGGAACAGATTCAGATTGAGAGTAATGCTTCCTTAATAGGTGACGTTAGCAATTACAGCCGACCTTGAAGACATGTTTTTAAAACACACACACACACACAAACACACACACACATATAGTCAGACACACAATATCTGCTCCCACTTATGTTACACAATAGCTGCATGTACACTGTAGCACCTGGTAAATATCTCCTGCCTGATTCCCTCTCAAACACACAGTGTAATTACAGAGAGGTTACATCGCTGCCAGTGCAGCTGCAGTGCGGTGGCAGTGCTGGGGACAGTATGGTACAGGAGACGAGGTCCTTCAGACGAGAGACCAAGGTGCTGATCTGCATTGGAGAGACGCACCTCCCTGCCAGACTCCGCCGCGGCTCGGACCGGTGCTCCACCCTTAAAAGGAGCTTGTCTGAGCAAATTGATAAATGGCCACAATAAAAGCTCAGACCACCGCATGGAGGGTTAGATAATGCGCTCTAGAGATAAGGCCGGCGGTGGGCAGGAGAACACAGCAGAAATCACTGCGATAAAGCTGAGTTTGTTTTTATTTTTTCATTTTCTCACGACGAAGTCGGGGAAAATCGTCATCTGCCTTTGTATCTTTGTAAAAGGTCATTTACAGTCATTTCGAGCTTCTTTCTCTTTCTTGCCGTGTCTTTCTTTTATTCACTCTCCCCCTTCCCTCCATCCCAGCCCTCTCTCTGTCTCTATCTCTCTCTTTCTCTCACCTTCCCTCCATCCCAGCCCTCTCTCTGTCTCTGTCTCTATCTCTCTCTTTCTATCACCTTCTCTCCATCCCAGTCCTCTCTCTGTCTCTCTGTTCCTTTCCCCCTTCCTTCCATCCTTTTGTTCATTCTGTCTTCGTCTCTCTGTCTAACACCGAGTCTCTCTCTCTCTCTCTCTCTCCCTCTCTCTCTCTCTCTCTCCTCCCCTCCATTCCCCTCCTCAACAGCGCAGTGTTTGGCTCTCTGGTTGGGAATCAGGTGACGTGTAATAGGTGATAAACGCATCCAGGACGGCCCATAGGAGCCATCGTGCTCCATTCGCGCGGCTTCTTCAATCTATCCCTCAAAACCAGCCCGCAGCGCCGGTCTCTTTAAATAATTACGCTAATCATCAATTTTACTGAGTCATTTAAGTCGAAACTAAACAAAAAAAAAAAAAAAGATCGGCTCGTAATGAATGACGGTCCCCGTCCCCGATTGATATTTATTTAGTAGCCGAGAGGCGTTAATAATTTAGCACCATGCAGTGCGAGTTCCCGGTGGTAACGTTGAGCGTTTATTCAGTACATCCACGGACACACAGACCGCACCGCTGAGAGTGCGGGAGCCTCGGGTCGACACGCTCATACGGAGGCCAGCTGGCGCACGTTCCTCAGGCGATGATTGCGGTCGCGCAGGCACGTCGCAGAAGGCTAACGCGTTTCATTTTTTTATCCACTTTGCGGCAGGCAGCAGATGTTCGCGCCTGCTAGCGGGCAGGGACGACGCAACTGTAATGATGACATCGATCGTATCATCTGTTACGATGGCCAGCCGTTACCAGCGCTTTAATCCTGTTTTGATCCGATAAGGCTTCAAAAGGCCAGGGTCTGCAACTTTCAAGTCAGCTGACTATGAAATGATGATGTAACCACTAGCCTCATGCACAAAATGGACTCAAAGTGCAGATGGTTTCGCCGCTAGCATGCAGGCTATTATTTCCCTCTGCAAGGTTTCCTTTGATCTAATTTTTTTCAAACACTCCTCTCTTTCTGGTTCTCGCCTGCTTCACCACCAGAAGCACTGAAACGGATTTGCTACTAATTTGCTGACAATTTACATCGTTGATCCATATTTTTTCAGATATGTTGTGTCGCGTGACAAATATGGAAAAAAGCAAGTCTGGACTGTGAAATCCAAAAATTACGCCGCTCAGTCTTCACGTGTTAAATTAGAATGCTGTTTTGCCGTGAGGCAGTCTTCTGTCTCCAGATTTGGTGTTCGAGGAAAAATCCTCTCAGAGAAATGAAACAGTTGATGTGCTGTCATTAAATCGTATTAAAAACGGGATTTGGAGTGTGCAAACAAACTTTTACGGCAGCTTGTGAATAAAGGATGTCACATAATCCATCAAACTGAAACACAGAGAGACACTTTAAATCATAGGCCTGAGAAGACACAGCATCAATATTTTTTTATTACAATTTTTGTACGATTATTATTTTATAAAATATTAGTTTATCCACTTTCTCTATAATGTACATTTAAATGCCAGCTCATCCATACTGAGAGTAATTCCCTTCAGTGGATGGCCACAGTGTGTGGTGGTATGGTTGTGTGTGTTAATGTGTGTTAGACCATGCACAAACATATTCAGCGCTTACAGCTACGGGTGTATGACAGTGCATTGTAATGCAAGTGGTTGAGCATGTTTAACTGTGCAGAAAAACATTGTAGTCTGCGCAGTCAAATGTGCTCTTAGGTGAAAATGGGCAAGTGCATGTATGGGCAAGGTGCCCACACACACACAAGCACACACACACACACACACACACACACACGTTGGATATCACAGACGTTGGGGAGAGTGCGCTTGAGTTGTTCCCATGCTCTTGGCTGCATGAGTGTTTTGATACAGTACGCCATGCATAAATGCAAACGGACTGCCGTGAACCGGCTTTTTAAATGCACGACAAGCTGCTATATGGAGCGAGACGAATGCTGGAGGCCTTCACCGATTAGTTGGCCAGCTCAGTGCTCCTATTTCCTCTTCCGGCCTGAAGCAAACTCTCTGTACTTAGGGTTCGTTCCAATACTGAACTACTTCCTACCTGCTTTTCCTTGTGACCTATCGAGGGGACCAGAAAGCAAAGACATTAAACAGCGAAGTGGAACATCCTTGCTCCTACAAACGTCATTTAGTAGTGACGTCAGTTACAGACAGGCGAGGAGAGAGGTTGACTCACAGGTCATTTGTGTATGTTCCCTGTGTCCCGGGGGGGAAAAATATACGGTAAAGGATCATCTCATTGTTCCAAAGCTGGAGTTACCTCGGGGAAACTTGCATTGCATTTTTCCCTAACTGATTTAACGAATTGGAATCTCCTTAACGATTGTGAACCTCAATCGATTTCTGTCTTGGACACAACAAAGGAAAAAAGAGTGAAAAGTAAATCGTTGGAATGAGTCCTCTGGGAGGCCCTACAGGGAGTAACGGAAGGGCTTCCCTGTATCGAAACACATAGACACCGCGCAGATGAGGAGGAAAGCATTTCTCTTCATTTCTCCTGCTTCAGATGTCTGTGAATGAATCTTATTTTTAGAGTTCATTCACACAAACCCATAGAATATTCCAATCCCCTTATACAAAAATGGGTCTTTTGGAGGATTTCACTAAACAGATTTGGATTGCCCTTCGTTTGTCTGCAGGATGGACGTCGAGCGACGGGGACTCCTCTCCCTGTTCTGTGTTCCAGGGATTGTCTCAAACCCAAAGCCGGCCTCGAGTTCTCTTCTTCCAGGTAATTAACTAATCTATCAGAGCTAATGACTGGAGCGTCTTCACACCTGACTCCCTCGTAAACATGGCGAGCCAGCAGTTCCCAGTCCTCCAGGATGGTGATTTGGCGATGCCTGTTGTATTATTTCAGTACGATAACCGCCCCTATGCTCTCCTCCTGTCTCGCTGTCGTGTGGTGCTATGCTCTGTGCGAGTTCCCTAACGGTGTGTGACGGTACTCGGGTGTGCTGTCCAGGGGAGGTCAGATGTGCCGTGAATAAAAATCCATCAAAAATGTCAGATTTCTTATTGTAAAAATCAATATAAATGAAACTAAATGGCCTCTTACTTAAAGGTGACATAGAATCAAAAACCGTTTTTACCTTGTCTATGTTGAATAACAGTAGTCTACTCGCATTCAAGAACATACGAAAAGTGCTAGACATTCTGAACATTTCCGTTTCATAGAAATTCCTCTTTTAAAAATGACCGAGAGAAAACGGGCCAATCTGAACAACGGATACATATGATGTCACATGTATCTCACTGCCCCCCCACTCTCATTCCATTTCCTCCCTTTCAAAATAATTTGCATACACGTCTTTATGCAATTCCATTGCTTCCAATCCCTCAGTAAAGACAAGCATGAGAATTCCAGAGTCATAATCGATTTCCATGTCACTAGTGGGGAAATCCACCTAATGCACGTGAAACGGATTAACTTATTGCACAAGGACTTAAATTCCGCAAATGAATTTTTTCAGTGCGCTTTGATTGAATGCTTGCTGACTACGGCACAGGAACGTCAATGCAAGAGACTCACTCTGTATGCGTAAGCCTTGGCAGCTCTGAAGTAGCCTATCTAGCTGTTTGGGAAAAAAAAAAAAAACATTCAAAAATACTTACCATTCAGAAACATTTAAATCCAGCCTCTGCTGGACTGGTTCTTCCTCCAATTCAGTGTCCTCATGCGATTCGGGCTCAAACATATAAGGCTGAATCTCTGAATATGCCATAGCTGCATAAAGTTGGTCAGTCCATGTTCCGAAGCCGGCGAGTGTTTTCCATTTTCCCTACCGCTCTGGGCGAAGTTACATTCTTTTCAGTGACAGCAAAGCCAGCCAATCAGCGTCAATGCTTGCATTTCATAATGAAGTTGCCAGTTCAGCCCGAAAGGTCATCAAATAGGTGCAAAACAACCCCTTCAAAATCCCCCACCCTAACGTAGCTTTCTAAGAGAGGTTTTTAGGAAGCTTCCGAGGCATTACAGACCCAACCAAAATTTTGTTGTCTATATGTCACATCACAGAACAAGGATAAAAACCTGTTCAACCATTCTCTGTCACCTTTAAAAGCACAAAGCAGCGATTATCCCTGCTGTTGACATGTTGTGCTAACATCGGTGCATCGTTCGCTTTTAAGTTTGTATGTGATCTTGGGTTTAATTTGAGAAGAATGAAGGTTGGGATAGATTATGTTGCTCCGTACTGAGCCATACCCTGACTCTGTGTCACGATTCCTCTATCTCATTGGCACAATCGGCCTGCGCCATACTTGTAATCCATCTCTCAGAGTAGCGTAGAGCTATGATATACTCTTTATCACCGCCACACGTCACTTTACAGCCTCCATATGTGTGTCCTGGGGCATTAGCATAGTCCTTCAGCCTTATAGCAATTCAGTGTTGCCTAGCACTGCTATACTTCCTTATTGCCACTCAAACTGGATTTATAGGTGAGCAGATCTACTGGTTAACTGGTCTCAGGGATAGACAGAGCTGAAAGTACACTAGCCTGAAAAGTACACTGGCCTGCAGCCAAACTAGACTCACAGGTAAACAGGGTAACAGGCATGCCCGAATCTCTGGTAAACTGGTCCATAGGTTAACTGTATTCCCAGTTAAACATAGGTACAGGTGAACTAGACTCAGTGGTAATCTGAAGTTACTGGTAAATACAGTTACTGTAAAGTGGATTTTGCATAGTCACTGGTAAACTTCACTCACTAGTAAAAAGAGCTACCGCCAAACAAGACGCGGGTAAACTAGACCCACAGTTAAACAGACCTCCAGGCAAACTGGAATTTCCTGTAAACAGAGTTACCGGCAAACAGGACTCTCGGGTAGACTGATTTACATGTAAGGTGGGCACAAAGACTAACAGAGATACAACTACAGTAGGCACAGTTTAACAGAACAATGTGTAAACTACACTCCTTTGTAAACAAAATTAAAAGCAAACTAAAGTCTTAGGTAAACTGGCCTACAGGTAAGCTTAAGTCTCAGGTGAATGGAACTGCAGGCGAACTGAACTTTCAGGTAAACCGGCCTACAGGTAAACAGAACGACAGGCAAACTGGACTTGCTTGTAGAGAGAGCTACAGGTAAAGTAGACTCATGGATAAATAAAGCTACAAGTAAACTACACTCAGTGATATATAAAGCTTCAGGTAAACTAGACTCACAGATAAATAAAGCTACAGGTCAACTTGACTCATAGATATATAAAGCCTAAGGTAAACTAGACTCACAGATAAATAAAGCTACAGGTAAACTTGACTCACAGATAGATAAATAAAGCTACAGGTAAACTTGATTCACAGATATATAAAGCCTCCGGTAAACTAGACTCACAGATATATAAAGCTTCAGGTGAACTTGACACACAGATATATAAAGCTTCAGGTAAACTAGACTCACAGATAAATAAAGCTACAGGTCAACTTGACTCACAGATATATAAAGCTTCAGGTAAACTAGACTCACAGATATATAAAGCTTCAGGTAAACTAGACTCACAGATAAATAAAGCTACAGGTAAACCTGACTCACAGATATAAAGCTTCAGTTAAACTTGACTCAGATACATAAAGCTTCAGGTAAATAAAGCCGCAGGTAAACCTGACTCACGGTTGAATGGATTTATAGGTGAAATGCAATTTCTAGCAAACATGCCCATCGGTAAACTGGACTCAAAGTTGTATGGATTTACAGGTAAAATGCAATCTCTAGTAAACATGCCTACAGGCAAACTGGAGTCACAAGTCAACTGAGCTACAGGAAAACTGGACTCGCACATATATGATTTTGAAGGTAAAATGCTATCATTAGTAAACTTGCCCACAGGGCATTTTATTACAGTTCCAGAGATGAATTATGCAGTGCTGAATACCAGGGCTGTCCGTCTCTGTCAGGACAGTGTGATTGATGTGTGAGCAGGTGGGTTCTGATTGTTTGTGTCCATGCATGTTTAGCCTGTGCATATACGCTCATGTGTGAGTCAGCTAGCATAAATTATTGTGCACATGCCAGTGTGCTTTATATATGCTCACGTTAATGTGCACATATGCGTTCATGCTGAACTTCATATCTCTTATTATGATAGCCGCAGGCCTGAAAGTAACTGAAAAAATAGTCCTGGTGAATTTTTATGGACAGTTGTAACTGACGAGTATACAATGAAATATGTTTTTTTTCCTGAAAAATGGTATATATATAAAAAAAATAGTGCTCCTTTTAAAATTTAATGCCAATCTCCACTGATGGGTGTGACGGGTTAAAAACGTTCAGTTTTCCTTTGTCTGTGGCCATACTACCAAGCCTGAAATCAGGATTAGGCGTAAAGTACTGTCTTTAGAATCATTCATACATGTGAAAATCAGCCGAGAATTGAACAAATAGTTCTCACCTGGCTCAGACGTAGAAATCATGTCTTTGTGGCAGTTTCTCCGATGATTAAAGGATGATATTAGACTTCTTAACCTTACAAGTGGCTGTCGAAAGTGGCAATGCTACAAAATGCACTTCATTCGTTGCGAGAAAATATGACGTGCTGGAGCAAAACAGACACTATTTTTGGAATTGGCACCACAAAATTAGTAAGAAATGAGCATTGGATTTTATTCTGCAAAAAATGATGCAGGGCAGTGTTATCAGGCACAGTTCACGTTTGTGTCCTTGTGTTTTGTTGTGTGAATATATAGGCCAAAATATTACGAACGCCCTGCATTTTTGAGAATTTCGCTGATTTTGTCATCTTAAAGTTAATTTTTAGCAACTAAGGCTCACAAAATACCAAAGGGACACTTGTATTGACTAAAAATGTTGCTTCCTAACAACTGAACATCTTGAAATTCAACCTGAATTGCTGAGGGATGAACTTGACCGGACAGTCAGAGAAGTGCGCCCATAAAGCTGAAAAGAGCTCATGCAGGAACTCCTGAAAGCCTGGAATGAGTTACCTGGAAGCTCTCTCCTTAAACTAATGGAAAGAATGCGAAGGATATATCAGGCAGTAATCAAGGATAAGGGAGGGTACTTTGTAGAAAGTCAAATTTGAATATGTATATCTCTTCGCAAATAATTTTGCACATTTGTTGTTAAGATATGTGCTTTTCTGTTATTCTGTTTTTTGTTTTGTGTTTTTTTGTTCCTGAAAATGTACTTTAAGGTAAGAGAAACCAGCCAAATTCTGAAAAATGCAGGGTTTTCATAAAATTTTGACCTGTAGTGTGTGCATGTGTGTATGGGTGTCGGGGCCAGGCAGTGTGGTGTTACGGAGCACCCCCCCCCCCCCCCACCTCTGTCTCTGCATTCATCTCGCCCCTCCCCATCCTGCTGTCAAAGAGCGAATTCTCGAGGGACCACGCGTCAGAGACTGACGCGTTATGAGCCTCGAACGTCACATGCACCCCATTCGCCCCCTGTTTACGCTCCGCTCGGCCGCATTGTGTGAGCCAACACAATTACTGCGCCTCTGCAGCGCTACTCGCGGCAATTATAAACACCTCACCCGCCCCGCACGCTTTCACGGTCTGCCACACGTCCACAAAGATATGAACCCATCCATTACAGCACCTCAGATGAGAGGATGGGAGAGAGTGAGAGAGAGAGAGGGAGAGAGTGAGAGAGTGAGAGAGAGAGAGAGAGACCGCAGTTACAGTGTAAATAATCAGCAATATCACACATCTGCAATTGTGTCATCAACTAACCGTACAAAGGACATAATTTATGGTCTACTGTACCCTTGCACAACTATTCTCCTAATTACCTGTCGGGTATACAAAGATGAAGCTCTGTCTCCATTCACCTGTGCGGTATACTGACATACAAGTATATCTCTATTTACCTTTGAAATATACCTACATACAAGTATATCTCTATTTACCTCTGAGGTATACTGACATACAAGTATATCTCTATTTACCTGTGAGGTATACCAACGTACAAATATATCTCTATTTACCTGTGCGGTATACTGCCATACAAGTATATCTATTTACCTGAGGTATACCTACATGCAAGTATATCTCTATTTACCAGTGAGGTATTCTGACATACAAGTATATCTATTTACCTGTGAGGTATACCAATGTACAAGTATGTTTTTACATTCACCTGCAGGGTTTACCTACATTCAACTCTATCTCTAATCATGCGTGGGGTATAGCTACGTTCAGATCTGTCTGATTTACTTGTGGGGTATACATACTGTACATGCAGACTGTCTTTAATCACCTGTGGGATCTACCTGCATACAGCTCTGTCTATATTCATCCATGGGGTATACCTACATAGAGCTCTGTCAACACTCATCAGATTTACCAATACAGGTCTCTATCATCACATCGCCTTACATCATGTGTATCTGGAAGACTCTTTGATCCAAAGTGAAACCCTTCCCCTATACGGTCTACACGCAGGCCTCTCTGATCCTATCAGTCCTTCACTTCCCTTATTGTCAGAGTTTTTTTTTTTGCGTCACACTGCAGGTATGTGCTTCTGCCCTGGCCTGTGTTCTGGTGCTCCTGAAGGAATGTGATCACTGTGTGGAATGACGGAAAATGAAGCAATGCATGCTGGGTACGAGTTTGGAGGGCGGGGGGGGGCAGCAGTGGGGCCTCAGAGATGTTGTCTCATTAACCCGACCGTTCAGAGACAAAGCATTTGCATAAATGTGAAAAAAATCATTAGGAGGAGCTGGGCCTGGACAAAATTGAATTCTGGGGAGGGTTTGGATAGAACACAAACACACACACACACACACACACACACACACCCCGCCGCCATCAGATGTGCACTGGACCATCTCCTCTGTGTGTTCCGCAGTCTTGTTCTCATCTAGAGGAGTCTAGGGCACTGCCTCATTCAGATGATGGTTACCTCGATGTAAATGATTTCTGCACTGATACTGTAGCATAAATACACAGTGTACACTAATGTGAGCGATGGCTAACAGGTGCGCTGCGTCTCCAGCAGAATTCACTGCCGCTCTTCATTACTGAGATGATGACACTGTATGAAAGACGCTGCTCTTTGGTCTGTGTTTAAACCTCACATCCTTTGATTCCCAAAAGTCAAAAAGCAAAAATTGTGTCACAGTCCAAAACAAAGCTGTGCTGCATTATTTGCATCATAACAACCGGTTAAAATCCTGGTGTTATTCCATTTTATATTGCTGAAGGGAACTGTGACCACAGGAGCAGGTGTGATTGATTGTGGCTCTCAGGCTTTAACTGGCGACACGAGTCGTCTGGCTGAAGTCATGAGAAAATCAAGGGCAAACTTACGAGCGTTTCAAAATTTGTCCCAAACGGTAGCTATATCTGGCCTTATTTCAGACGTGAAATGTAACTATAAGTACATTGTATTCTGGTTGTGTTTGGGCAGAATTTGAGCGGACCTCAGGGAGGAATCCGAATGCAGGTCAAGCAGAAACACACCTGCGACAGGACCCACAACACACACACACACTCACACACACATGACAACAAACATGTGTGAGTGTGTGTGTGTGTGTGTGTGTGACACACACCCACACACACACACACACACACACCTCACGCTCGTACGCATTAACACGCGCAGTCTTGTGGAAGGGGTCGCAGCTGGGAATGCTTTGTTCCGCACGCGCGTTTGTCGGCTCAGAAAGGAAGTGCCCCTCGTCACTGCCTCGTGAAACGTCAATATTTGTATAATTAAAGTACAGTTCGCATGTGTATGTGTGTGTGTGTGTGTGTGTGTGTGTGTGTGTAAGTATATAAAGATATAAATGTTATTGTGAATGTGTGTCTGGTGTGTCGCTGTGTGGCTGGTGTATATGTGTGTGTGTGTGTGTGTGTGTGTGTGTATTTGAAAAGACATAAATGTTACTGTGCATGTGTGTATGGTGTGTTGGTGTGTGTGCCTGGTCTACGTGTGTGTGTGTGTGTGTGTGAGCCTGTATGAAACTGTGTATAAGTCTGTCTTTCCCTGTATTTTGCCAGACACTGACAGAATAGTGTAACTAATAACTTGGAGCAGATTCAAACTGGATTAACAGGCATCGCGACAGCATATGGGACTCATCCACTCAGCACAAGACAATGGACAGCCCCCATCTCAAATATACCACAATGACAATAACTCCATCATCTCTGTTTGCACAATACCACAACCTACCCTCTCATCACTCACACACACACACACACACACACACACACACACCCATGCACAAGCACAGAATCCCCGTATTCACACCACTGCAGCCAAAAACTAAAGTCCAGAATGAGACGCCAAATTAGCACAGATTACGCTCCACACAAAATACCAGGCAGCTCTGTGCCAGACTCCTTATATAATAGGAGAACTCATGCTCAGTTATAATACCAAACGCTCTGCTAAGGTACCAGCACAATAATACAAAACAGATATGCACAGATGAGATGTTGAATATGTTTCAGTGACATCTCTGTCTGTAATGCATATTTAATACATTATCAAACCGTTTCCACTCTCTTTGCTGTTTTTTTTTTTTTTTTACATGCCCACCACAGACTGCACAGACCCTGTTCGTATCTCTGCACATTTCCAAGCTCCCCTTCGCAAAAATGGAGATCCTCAAGACTGCTGTCGAATCTTTCCCTCAAAACTATTGCCATTCCAAGTAGTTATATTCATACGGCTATTTACACTGCATACTGAAGAAAGAGGAATTTTAGCCATATCAGAAAAAAAACAATGAAATGTATTATCATTCCTTGTAATGTAAGTAATTAATCTTTGACCATTTCCTTTAAATACTTTAATTCGGCACCTCTGAACCAGGCCTAGAATGGCTTTTGCTGTTTGCGTTTTGGAATTTTCTCCCGTAATGAATAAATGCATTGAGCGGGTTGAGGAGGGCTGGCGCAGTGTGATTTATGGGGATATTTACATGAAAACCCCCGTCGCTCAGGGTCCTTCCCGCAATGGTGGCAATGGGAGATTAATAAGAGTGTTAATGTCCAGGGTCTGTGGAGCCTTCATTACTGATGAGCACGGGGGGCATCGTGAGGAGAAAACAGGGTGCATGATACGCCACAAATGAAGGGATACCCCAACACTACCCCTCACGCACATGTAAACCGCTGTAAACACAAGCAAACCCCCTCGCTCCTGCACCAGAGTCTAAAATGGAGAACTTTCATTCTGTCTGTCAGCCGCATAAAATATTCACACCGAAATGAATAATAACGGAAATTATTATTTTTTTGTTATTGTAAGCACAATTGCTGGAAAATTCCACACTTAGAGCCTAACATGTAATTAACAATTCCTGATCAATCCCCACTTCTCCCTCTTGCCTACACTCACACACGCAAAACCCGCTCCAGAAATCTTCCATTATTGACGCGATTCATTAAATAACATCAGAAGATCGCCAACAAATAACATTTTTGACATCCATTGTAGTCGAGTCCCACTGAGAGAGAGAGACAGCGAGGCGGGAGAAAAATTAAATCTATTTTGCAAACGGACGCTGTTTTGCTCAGGTTTTTGTTTTTATGGTGATGGTGCCCACAGCTGGGCGAGAGAGGGTAAGCCAGGCTCTTACCTGCGGTGCGCTTCTACATTCCGGGTCGGGGGGCGTACTGCGTGCTCCTCGGAGCTCAGGTTGGGGTCCTCATGGTTGCCGGGGAAGCGGCAGGTTGTCGTGGCGGCGGAGACGAGGCAGCGCGAACACGCTCGCAGGGCTGGGCAGGGAGAGCCCGTCTGCAGCCACTGCATCTCCACACGAGCCTCGCTGCGCCAGGTCCCCGCGCTCGAATCTAGCGCTCCCCGAGTAACAGAGCACGCTCAGAGCCGCGGAGAGAAAACTGCCGTGGCGCGCACTCTCTCTCTCTCTCTCTCTCTGTCGCTCCGTCTGCGGCAGCTCAATCCCACATCCTCGAAGCGGCGTTAGTGAAGGAGCGGGGGAGGGGGGGTTCCTGTGTGGTGCTGGTGGGGGTGGCGGGGGGGGTTCGGAGTTGTACGCTCTGCGGCGTGCGCTCGGCTGCGGTTGTCAAGGTGTTGGACGGCGGCAGCTTCTCCCGCTATGCGCTGTCGCTCTCGAGTGAAACGACGCTCCTCCACGCTCCCCCTCTTCTCTCCTCCCTCCCTCTCCGCTCTCTCCCCCTCCCCTCCTCTCCCCTCCTCTTCGGTCGGGCAGTTGTGCGGCTCCGTCAGTTGGCTGGTCCCCATCTTGTATAACCCCTCGGTGATCCTGCAGGATTTCTGAGCCTCTATCTGATCGTCACTCTGCCGTCGCTCAACATCAAAGCCCCTCGCACCTTAACCTGTCAGGCCTCTGCTGCCTGTTACCATATAAGGTGACCAGCCACAGACACATTCCAGCCCCCTGTCCCCAGGAGTGTAAGCTGTGGGAACAGGAGACAGTGGTGTACTAGGAGTGGAGGAGACAGGGTGGTGTATTAGGAGTGGGGGAGACAGGGTGGTGTATTAGGAGTGGGAGAGACAGGGTGGTGTATTAGAAGTGGGGGAGACAGGGTGGTGTATCAGGAGTGGGAGAGACAGGGTGGTGTATCAGGAGGGGGGGAGACAGGGTGGTGTGTTAGGAGTGGGGAGACAGGGTGGTGTGTTAGGGAGTGGGGGAGACAGGGGGGTGTATTAGGGGGTGGGGAGACAGGGTGGTGTATTAGGAGTGGGGGGAGACAGGGTGGTGTATTAGGAGTGGGGGAGACAAGGTGGTGTATTAGAAGTGGGGGAGACAGGGTGGTGTATTAGGAGTGGGAGAGACGGGGTGGTGTATTAGGTGTCGGGGAGACAGGGTGGTGTATTAGGAGTGGGGGAGACAGGGTGGTGTATTAGGAGTGGGGGAGACAGGGTGGTGTGTTAGGAGTGGGGGAGACAGGGTGGTGTATTAGGAGTGGGGGAGACAGGGTGGTGTATTAGGAGTGGGGGAGACAGGGTGGTGTATTAGGAGGGGAGACAGGGTGGTGTATTAGGAGTGGGGGGGAGACAGGGTGGTGTATCAGGAGTGGGGGAGACAGGGTGGTGTATTAGGAGTGGGGGAGACAGGGTGGTGTATTAGGTGTGGGGGAGACAGGGTGGTGTATTAGGGAGTGGGGAGACAGGGTGGTGTATTAGGAGTGGGGGGGAGACAGGGTGGTGTATTAGGAGTGGGGGAGACAGGGTGGTGTATTAGGAGTGGGGGAAACAGGGTGGTGTATTAGGAGTTGGGGTGACAGGGTGGTGTATTAGGAGACAGACAGGGTGGTGTGTTAGGGAGTGGGGAGACAGGGTGGTGTGTTAGGAGTTGGGGAGACAGGGTGGTGTATTAGGAGTGGGGAGACAGGGTGGTGTATTAGGGGGGGGAGACAGGGTGGTGTGTGGGGGGGGGGAGACAGGGTGGTGTATTAGGAGTGGGGGGAGACAGGGTGGTGTGTTAGGAGTGGGGGAGACAGGGTGGTGTATTAGGGAGTGGGGGAGACAGGGTGGTGTATTAGGAGTGGGGGGAGACAGGGTGGTGTATTAGGAGTGGGGGAGACAGGGTGGTGTATTAGGAGTGGGGGAGACAGGGTGGTGTATTAGGAGTGGGGGAGACAGGGTGGTGTATTAGGGTGGGGAGACAGGGTGGTGTATTAGGAGTGGGGGAGACAGGGTGGTGTGTTAGGGTTGGGGAGACAGGGTGGTGTATTAGGAGTGGGGGAGACAGGGTGGTGTATTAGGTGTGGGGGAGACAAGGTGGTGTACAAGGAGGGGGGGAGACAGGGTGGTGTATTAGGAGTGGGGGAGACAGGGTGGTGTATTAGGAGTGGGGGGAGACAGGGTGGTGTATTAGGAGTGGGGGGGACAGGGTGGTGTATTAGGAGTGGGGGAGACAGGGTGGTGTATTAGGAGTGGGGAGACAGGGTGGTGTATTAGGAGTGGGGGGAGACAGGGTGGTGTATTAGGGAGGGGGGGAGACAGGGGTGGTGTATTAGGGGGGGGAGACAGGGTGGTGTATTAGGAGTGGGGGGGACAGGGTGGTGTATTAGGAGTGGGGGGGGGACAGGGTGGTGTATTAGGGTGGTGTGGGGGGGGGAGACAGGGTGGTGTATTAGGAGTGGGGAGACAGGGTGGTGTATTAGGAGTGGGGGACAGGGTGGTGTATTAGGAGTGGGGGAGACAGGGTGGTGTATTAGGAGTTGGGGTGACAGGATGGTGTATTAGGAGTGCGGGAGACAGGGTGGTGTATTAGGAGTGGGGGAGACAGGGTGGTGTGTTAGGAGTGGGGGAGACAGGGTGGTGTGTTAGGAGTGGGGGAGACAGGGTGGTGTATTAGGGGGGGGGGGAGACAGGGTGGTGTATTAGGAGTGGGGGAGACAGGGTGGTGTATTAGGAGTTGGGGAGACAGGGTGGTGTATTAGGAGTGGGGAGACAGGGTGGTGTATTAGGAGTGGGGGGGAGACAGGGTGGTGTATTAGGAGTGGGGGAACAGGGTGGTGTATTAGGAGTGGGGGAGACAGGGTGGTGTATTAGGAGTGGGGGAAACAGGGTGGTGTATTAGGAGTGGGGGAGACAGGGTGGTGTATTAGGAGTGGGGGAGACAGGGTGGTGTATTAGGAGTGGGGAGACAGGGTGGTGTATTAGGAGTGGGGGAGACAGGGTGGTGTGTTAGGAGTGGGGGAGACAGGGTGGTGTATTAGGAGTGGGGAAACAGACAGGGTATTAGGTGTGGGGGGAGACAGGGTGGTGTATTAGGAGTGGGGAGACAGGGTGGTGTATTAGGGGGGGGGAGACAGGGTGGTGTATTAGGAGTGGGGGGAGACAGGGTGGTGTATTAGGAGTGGGGGGGGGAGACAGGGTGGTGTATTAGGAGTGGGGGAAACAGGGTGGTGTATTAGGAGTGGGGGAGACAGGGTGGTGTGTGGGGGAGACAGGGTGGTGTATTAGGGAGTGGGGGAGACAGGGTGGTGTATTAGGGTGGGGGAGACAGGGTGGTGTTAGGAGTGGGGGGAAACAGGGTGGTGTATTAGGAGTGGGGGAGACAGGGTGGTGTATTAGGAGTGGGGGAGACAGGGTGGTGTATTAGGAGTGGGGAGACAGGGTGGTGTATTAGGAGTGGGGGAGACAGGGTGGTGTATTAGGAGTGGGGAAGACAGGGTGGTGTATTAGGAGTGGGGGAGACAGGGTGGTGTATTAGGAGTGGGGAAACAGGGTGGTGTATTAGGAGTGGGGGGAGACAGGGTGGTGTATTAGGGGGGGGGGGAGACAGGGTGGTGTATTAGGAGTGTGGAAGGGTGGTGTATTAGGAGTGGGGGAGACAGGGTGGTGTATTAGGAGTGGGGAAGACAGAGTGGTGTATTAGGAGTGGTACGGACAGAGTGTTACATTCCAGACCAGGAGTAAAGAATGCAGGCAGAGTACAATCCAACAGTTGGGTTTAATGATAATAATACGGTAAACAGTGGGATGGATTCCAGAGGAGAATAACACTGCTCAGTTCAGATGTTCTGGGCGAAGCAGTGTAGGTGTTGCCAATGCGCAGCCAGTGGCTTCCTGGGATGACAGCCAAGTTCAGCGCACACTTCACTAGAGACGAACTGTGACATAAGCAGGAATGCAGTTTCAATCCTGATGACCATAGAAGGCTTGGGAGCTTGTTCCTAATAAACTGCACAGAGGAACAGACTGGGGAAGGATTAACAGGAAAGCGGCCCAAGTCCTGGAGACAGTGAGACAGGCTCGGGAGCAGGACCAGTCAAACTCCGTCCTCATCTCCTCAGCAGAAGCGGTGAAAGTGGACACTGCAGGATCTCCTGCATCCCAACAGGTGCTGGCCCAGTTCCTGGCATGTCCAAAGAGGCGAGTGATGATGACAAATGCCAGCCTTGAGCGTTCGATGGGGAATGACGACGGGTGAAGTTCAAAGACCATCGAACAATGGGCTAGGAAATTGCGGCTGGTGGTGGGGTCACCGTCATTGGAGTCCAGAACCGCAAGGTTCAGCTCCTGATGGACAGCCGCCTGAGGGAGGACCTGCTGCAGAACGGTAACGGCTGCTACAGCCTGTGAGACGTCAGTAACAGCCTCCAGTTGACTGAAGGAGGCACAGACGCTTGGCTAAGAAACACCCCCTGGTACTACAGACCGTCAACCGTGCTGGCAATCTCCACTAATTCCATTCTTCTTGGCTTGATTGCACTGTCATGATCCACACCAGGAATCAAGCACAGAGGCAGCGTATAATTCAGAAGTTGGGTTTATTGATAGTAATTCAGTAGACTGTAGGACAGAGCCTTGGGGATTTTCGCATTGTTCAGTTCAGATATAATGGGTTAAGCAGTGTAGGCATTGCCAATGCCTGGCCAGTGGCTTTCCGAGATGACTGTCTGATGGAGTGCGCACTTTGCCAGAGCCAAGCTATCTGAAGACAGGGTAAAGAAGCTTAGGCGGACTGTGCTTCAATTCCTGATGTCCGTAGAGGAATTGGGAGCTTGTTCCTAATAAACTGGAGAGCGGGACAGACTGGAAAAAGATTAACAGGAACAAGGTCCTAATAATCCTGGAAACCGTGAGAAAGGCTCAGGAGCTTGTTCCTCCTAACTAAACAAGGAAGTTAACTTCTGTAAATTACAATCATTAAAGGTCACGCTTTACTTTCAAAAGACTAAGAGTTTCACTGGTTAAGTACTCACTGGCTCTAACTGCTTTTAGCAAATTACAATCCAGCAACTTGCAACTCAAAAGAGGTGGGTATCAAAGTGTCGCACACACACAGGGTAGGGCGACCATGAAACGAGACACAGCCAGGGGTAAAAGGAGTGGGCAAGGAGACATTACTTCTAATCGACACACACGTCGCTGAACGGGAGGAGACGCTAAGAGCTTTCACACAAGGGTTGTGACACCGAGTGGTGTATTAGGAATGGGACAGACTGCGTTGTTTTTCAGGAATAGAGGCATAGTGGTGTATTAGGAATGAGAGTGACTAAGTTAAGTGTTAGGAATGAGAGACACTGAGGTGTGTCAGACAGGGAGGTTTGTACTGTACAGAGTGAGGTGTAATGGGAGAAAAGACTGGTATATTAATGCTGGGAGACAGTGTTGTGCTTCAGGATTGGGCAAGCCAGAGAGCGCCAGACTGTAAGTATATGGTATATTTCCTGTCAGACACGTACATGATGGCATGATGAACATGGTGTACCAGGACTTGAAGGTAAGGTGCGGCATGAGGCTCTGACTCCGTGTGCATTGGTGTGAAGCTGCTGTGCTGTGTCAGCACAATCATGATCGATGATCTTCAACTGATGTAAACGGAGAAACAGAACCTCACGAGCCTGAACATCGGATGCCAAGACTTGAAACGGACCACCTCCCAGAGATTTTTCCCATAACCTTCGACCCCTGGTCCCTGTTTCAGACCCAAACATATCAGACCCAAGACCGCATAACTCTTCAGTCTCTGCGCTGCACGCGTACGTCACTCCTCTTGCCCTCACGGCCTCGTTACAGCTGCAGTCCAGCAGGTCCACAGTCCCTACCCACTGCACAGGCCGCATCCATGGCTGAATCCATTAACTAATTGAATCAATTTAGTAATTAAGGTCTTAGCTGCAATGAACGGCTCCCTGTAGCCTCCCTTCCCCGATGGAAAATGGAGTGAGGTACAATTATTTCTCACTCTGTTTTGAGTTAAATGAAGGTTCGGTCTGTGAGTCATGTGTTATAGTATGTAGATATATTTATTTAATTTATTATTATTAATTCAGTTCCTGTTTCATTGCTTTCATATTGCTGGGAGGAAGGAGGTACAGATTAAGTGAAGTAGGGAAGAAAAGAAATGTTAAATCTGATACACACAAATACTACTCCGTTGTTTAGTGATTCTAACTGCCAGAGCCTGCTTTGTGGAGTGTTGTGTTCAGAGATAGTCAGATCAAATTTCAATGGAAGTGAGAAATGTGATGAGGAGAAGATATGTCCGTAACGGCGAAGAGAATGAAAGAGCAGGCTGAGTGAAAGATGAAAGAGGGAGGTGAGAGAGGAGGGTCCAGGGGCAGAGGGCAGGGGAACCCCATTTATACTGCGGCGACGAGGTGATTTTATGGTCACAGGCATTAAGACTGGGCACTTCTGCTTTTTACACACGCACACGCGAGGAGTCCTGCTGTTTTTTAAGGTCTCGCAGCCTTCGGCAGACTTTCAAAGTTTTGTAGTCACACGCATGGACGGACTGCCGCATCTTTTTACAGTCAAACGCACGTATACAGATCACCACAACATTTTACAGTCACACACACGTAGACAAACCATCTCAAAATTGTTTACAGTGACACTCACATAGACCTGCTGATGCACTGTTATAAACTGGCACCTTTTTGCCAGTTATTTTAACTGGCACTTTTTTGCCAGTAATCTTAACTGTAATTTTGTAACAGTTTATAACAGAGGTTCCGCGTATGTTAACTGTAAACCGCAGTTAAATGTGAGCAGGACTCTACTTACAGTTAAAATAACAAGGAGACAATGCGCTAATTTAACTGTTAAATCCAGTTTATAACAGTGTGCAGCTTTTCAGAGTCTTATTGTATTACAGACTCTCTCACTGGCTAACCCTCTCCCTACCGCTCTCTCATCACTCTCCATCTCTCTCTCTCTCTCACTCACTCTCCATCTCTCTCTCTCTCACTCACTCCTCCATCTCTCTCTCTCTCTCTCACTCACTCTCCATCTCTCTCTCTCTCACTCACTCTCCATCTCTCTCTCACTCACTCTCCATCTCTCTCTCTCACTCACTCTCCATCTCTCTCTCTCCCACTCTCCCTCTCTCTCTCTCTCCTCACTCTCCATCTCTCTCTCTCTCACTCACTCTCCATCTCTCTCTCTCACTCACTCTCCATCTCTCTCTCACTCACTCTCCATCTCTCTCTCTCTCTCACTCTCCATCTCTCTCTCTCACTCACTCTCCATCTCTCTCTCTCTCTCACTCACTCTCCATCTCTCTCTCTCACTCACTCTCTCTCTCTCTCCATCTCTCTCTCTCACACGTTCTGCATTTGTATTTGAGGAGTTGTGTGCGATTATCCTGTGTGATTAAGGAAGACAGGAAATTCATTCCACAATTCATCTTAACCTGTCACGACTCAGGGGACACTGAGTGACCAATTAAAGCAAACATGCACATGTGCGTATTATCTGCTTTAATATTCTTGCTCTTATTCTTCTTTTCTGTACTTTACACTTTAATTATTATAGTAATTAAATTTAATACCAAAATATCATTATTATTTTGCATATCACTTATCAGCATTTGTTCACATTATTTGTTATATCTAATTAAATGTATGCATTTTCAGTCATTATGTTTTGTATTTCATACCAATAAAGCAATGTGAAATTGAATTTGAGCGAAAACATACTCATATACATTTACATGACACATTCAGAAAGATTACAGTTCATACAAACACAAACGCAAGTCAGGTGCAACCAGGAAGCTATTCTTGGGTATAAATGATGCCTGAAAGATTGACAGGACATTCCTTAGGGTTGGTGCTATAACTAACCTCTGTGTCACGCATAATTGTTCATAAAAAAATATTTACTGAGCATTCTCAGAAGTATTTGATTAGTGAACCACATTAACTCCAGCATAAGTACAATTGTGAAACAGAAGATTTGTGGAGATCAAAATAATCCACTTCATAATCCTGATGAGATTTACCAAAACTGTTCTTACAGAGGTAATCTTGGGACGAGGCGCGGGTAAATTCTGTATCTCCTAAAATAGAAGCGAGCTGCCCAAATGTCCACGGCAGAGGCTGTTGCTAGGGCCCTGTCTCCCTCAGTTTCCAGATGATTCTATCTCTTCCTGTCCAGGCAGCTTCTCCTGAGTTCCAGCTACAAGAGCCGCCACAATCTCTCTGACTGTCGGTTGTCCCACTCAGGGCGAAGCGGAGCGTTTGTAACCACGGAAACCCCTGGGAATGCTAAAAGCTGTAGCGCAGGATTAATTAAATTAATTTATCTGGGGAGCCAATCAATAAGTTGACCCTTTCCCCTTTCAGGCCAGAGCAAGTTCTCAGACCAATCTGCCTCCTGGCACAATGAGATTAATTATGTCCTCTCCTCTTCTTCTCTGACCACCACCTCCTATTCTTCTTCTCCTCTTCTTCTCTGACCTCCTTCTTGTTTTTTATTTGATAGTACGATATCTGACATTACCTGCACTGTTTTTCATCTCAAAAAAGTATTCATTTTTATTTTAGTCATTTGATTCTGGAGTGTGCTAGCTGAGTAGAGCATGTTAGCATTACTGAGTGTGCCCTGTAGAATGTTTTAGCTCATAGAGTATGCTAACTGTGATCAGTGTGTTAGCTTTATAGGGTGTCCTAGCTGCATAAAGTATGTTAGCATTACAGTGTGTACAGTGTAGAACTGGGGTTGACAACCCTTTTGATATGAAGAGCCATTCTTTAATTTCCTTGTCAATCAGTGTGCCATATCAAGATTATGGTTGACATTTATATTAATTATTACACCACATCAAAATGTAAGTCTGTGACATATGTAATTCTATTCCATCCATCAGCAATGTGCTTGGTAACGTTTTAATAAACATTTATCTCCTTATAGAGTACGCTAGCTGTGTAGCGTGTGTTCGCTTTATAGAGTGCGCTAGCTGCGCTGAGTGTGTTAGCTTTACCAGAGGCTATCAGCACTGTAGAGTGTCTTAGCTTTGTTTAGTGTGTTAGCAGTATAATGCATTTTTGTAAGCAGTGGGTTAGTAGGTTGGTCAGATTGTAGAATATGTTGTCAGGCAGGGAGAGGCAGGATTGGGCCTTTTAACCAAGGTTGTTTTTTGAGTTTGTTTTCGCCAGTGTTATTTCCATTATGGGGGGGGGTATTGATTTGTGGGGGCTCCCACAGGAGAACTTTGGCCTGTTTTAAGGAGGGAGAGGAGAGGAGGTGATTACAAAGACATATGTTTGTGATCGCGCCCCACGGGAGTATATAGAGAGGTGGAGGCTGCCCTAGGGCCTGTGCTAAATCTGTAGACACACTGTGTACGCAGCTGTCTGAAATATAGCAGTGCAGTGCACACTGTTTTTAACACGTACTCGCACAAGCACCGCTGTACAATGGAAACCGTTTTATATTCATCGTCGCAGTGGACGTTGTTTTTAAAAACGTCGGCCCAGTGGGCACTGGATTTAAAGTGCCGGCTCTAATGGATACAGTTTTATAGCACTGGGAGCCCACTAATGCTGCATTTCTGCATAGATTTATGAGTCAGCAGTACGGTAATATATGCTGTTATACAGGGCCGTGTGGAAGAGAAACACTCCCGTAACGGCTGCCAGTGCGTCCCTTCGTTTTTCTCATCGGTGAAAGTAGCTGACATATTACTTGGTTTGACAGATTCCTGCAAATTAACTATAAGTATTTTTCTTGATAATTGAAGACTAAAAGTACTTATGTCACAAAAGGTCTATTTCGAGAAGAAAGGTTCTGAATGTGTAACACCGCCCTGCATCATTTTTGCTGAATAAAATCCAATGTTTGTTTTTTGTGAATATTTGGGTGATGATTCCAAAAATATTGTCTGTTTTGCTCTAGCACGTCACATTATCTCTCAATGTATGATGTGCATTTCATAGCATTGTCACTTTTGACAACCACTTGTAAGGTTAAGAAGTTGAATATCATCCCTTAAAGGGCATCTAAAGTCGATTCTCAGACGGGACGCTGAACGTCCAATGTTTACAAACAAATCACTTGCTTTTGTTGACATCTTGCATTGTCACATGACCAGTTTCATTCATCAACCAATGTTTCGCGTACATGCGTAGATAATTCTTCTATTTCGGTTCGTTTGCGCAGGTGCGGCTCGCTGATTGGCCGATTAACAAAAACAATGGGAATCGACTTTAGATGCCCTTTAATCCGCAGAAAAACTGCCACAAAGACATGATTCCCATCTTCCTCTGAGCCAGGTGAGCAGTATTTGTTCAATTCTCGGCTCATTTTCACATGTATGAATGATTCTAAAGACATTATTTTATGCCTAATCCTGATTTCAGGCTCAGTAATATGGCCACTGACTGAAGTAAATGCAAACACGATCCAGATGTTTTCTGCTCCATCTGTGGGTGTTTCGCTACACCCAAACAGCAACAGAAAATTACAAACTTTGTGAAAAAAAAGCTATATCTGATATGATAAGGAAAAATCTTCATTCTTACTCTGTGACTCAGTATCCTGAAATTAGGTAATATGAGGCCGTTTTTGGAAATCAGCAATCAGTTTTTTTCAACATACAGTGTGGTGTAATAGATCGATAAAATCTGCTGGTTGAAGACCCCAGTGCTGTTAGTACTTAAGACACAAAATATCCATTTTGAGAAAATCGAGGTAGCGGACTTAGGTTACTATAAAAGACATTTTCCCATCCACACCTCACAGCGAGTGAATGTGACTTAAGTACTTTTAGCATTAGGCTCTTCAATAATTGGATGTCAATCTATACCTTTCTGCCCGCTTCAAAGATCTTGTCTTCAGACTGATTAACTGGCGGCCAGTGTGGGGTAATCCAGACCAGAGGTAAGATGGCAGATCTTTCCGTATCAGTGCACTCAGTGTTCATGACTTAAACGAGAGCTGTTTTCTCCGTGGCTGAGTCAGAAGTGCTGCCGCAGGGTTGCACGTCTGCTTTTCTGTTTAGCTGGCCGCTAGCAGTAGGTGTGAAAGGATACTCTGCTCACAAGTCATGCATTAATCTTGGCACACTACCCTTACAACAGAGCCTTACGATTCACACAAAATGCTGCTTGCCGTGTGGTCAAGTTTCACTCTGCTACTGGCTTATAATTGAGCGCCCATATCCCTCTATTAGTTCGGACTACATCTCCCAAGGTGCTCCCTACTGTAATGACCTGGGTGCTATTGATTTTGTGCTACTTCCTATTTCTCCGATGGCACTGACTTCATTACATATTTAGCATGCAGAAATGTAATTACAAAAAAAAAAAAAAAAAAAAACTAAAAATTTGGCAAAGGAAACACAATCTGATTACTGGAAATAATAAGTATGTTGATGGATTCAGCCCTAAAAATATAGCCTTTATAAAATAATGTGGGCCACTAAAATATTTATGCGGAGTGCTGGGGAGTAGAGTAATATTTATTCAGTAATATGCAGTTACTGTGAAGTGCAGTCACATTACTACGATAACGCCTCGGAAAAACCTTGCAGAATGTGTGTTTATGTGCATACTGTATGTGTGTGGGGGAACGTGTGCATACGTGTGTGTAAATCTGTGTCTGTGTGTGCGTGTATGTGTGTATATGTGTGTGTGGGTGCGTGTGAATGTGTGTGTAAGTGTGTGTGTGTGTCTATCTGTCTGCCTGTTTGAGTGCGTATGTGTTTTTATGTGTGTATGGGTGCGTGTGAACATATGTGTGTGTGTATGCATGTATTTGTGTGGTTGGATATGTGTGTGTGTGTGTATGCGTGTATATGTGTGGTTGGATATGAGTGTGTGTGTGTGTGTGTGTGTGTGCTTGTTTGTGTGAATGTGCATCTCATGTCAATCTAGCTCCTCCCCCTGGTGCTCTCGTTCCATATTTATATGATCCACACGTCCACCCAGATCATTTAATCTTTAATTTCTCCATGATTTCCATTTTATATGCCCTGACCGCGAATGAGTCAGTCTCGGGCATTATGTCCAGACCCTGGTCAGGCGCCCAGGCATTTGTCCAAGCATCTGTATGTAAACTTTTGGTTTCATACAACTTCAAGGAGAACAGCTCATCCGATCAAATTCAAATTTGCTGTGTCTGCTGGTGTCACACAAAGGATGATTCCTGTGGAAAACAGGTGCACTGCGGTTTTCACTATTTCTGGCAGGGCAGCCATCTTGAATTTTGTTTCTGTGGATTTCGAAGAAATCGGATGATCCAATAAAATTCAAAGTTGCTTTGTGCATTGATGGTGGGTCGAAAAAAGGCTCCTTTCAAAAATGGGCGCTCTCCGATTTTCAATATGGCTGCCACAGTGGCCATTTCTAATTCGGTTTCTGTTGATTTTGAGTACAACAGATTATCCGATCAAAACCAAATTTGCTGTGTTTGTTGGGGGTGGGTAAAGGAAGGCTCCTTTCCAAAATGGGTGAGGTGGAATTTTCAATAAGGCCATCATGGCAGGCATCTTGAATTTGGATTTCGTCTCAAGGAGAGTGGATGATCCAGTCAAATTCAAATTTGCTCTGTGTATTGGGGAAAGAGGAGGGTAGCTTTTAAAAATAGATGCGCTGTGATTTTTCATCCAGCAATGTGTCTGTCAGGCAAATGCAGAAGGATGTTGTCAATGCTTCGTGCAGTGCCCTCTGAGGAGCTTGTGCACTCAATCTCTGCACAGCGTCTTTGACTGCAGCGTCAGGGCACATGACATGCCTGCCAGGGCTCTTGTGCTTTGAGCGAAGCTGCTTTTTTTGTTTGAAATCACGAAGACAAGCAAAGCAAAGATTAATTTCAATGTCATCCCTTGTAATATTTTCACTCACTTTACAGGACTTAAAAGAAAATGTGCACCTATAAAATGTTAGCACCTATAAAACGTTATCTACTTCAAACTGACTCCAACTTTATGGCATGAAATAGAATAGAATTATAGTGAATAGTTGCCGTGAAAATGTCACAATATTGTATGTCTAATACTGTGACATTTTCACTGTAACTTTCTACGCAAGTGGATCAAGGGAAATACAAGTCCCGCCCATTCTCTTTTGTAATTGGTTGTTTGCTCTGATACTGACATTGATGAGCTGCGCATCTCCCCTGTAGTTGAATAGATTTTAACTTTGGATGCTGCCCAGAAACATGTACCAAATTACACTATTTTGTCTTAAAAATGCAAGCACTGGGCATTCAATCGCAGTAGATGCTGTGTGCCGTAAAAAGACGTGTGTCTGGAGGAGGTCACCATTGTTAAATGATCAAGCAGGACCAGGTCAAAACCTAGCATATGGGTGGACAGATTATGGTCAATGTGCAAATTTTGGGCACGTTGTTACAGGAATAGTCGGTGGGGTGGTCTATAATGTTAATCCCTGGATGTTAAATGTTCATTGAATATTCTGTATTGGCCTTATGAATAATTTTGTTTAAGTGTATCCGTTTGGATCCGCAGGCAATGCCCCCTGATGACGTAATAAAAATCGTTCGCACAAAACAGGGTAACGGCCAAAGTAGGAAGTACACTCAGCCAGCTGACCAGTGGTGTAACTTCATCAGTCACTCACTCACTTGGCTACGGACATCCATGGTTGTAGGGCCGAATCGTGCCGGTCCAGCCAAAAACACCTCGCTGAAATAAAGGCTCGGTCTCCTGTGTGCACACCCCCAATGCTGACAGACCAATCAAAAGTGGTAATGAAATGCAACGGAAAACAAAAATTTTAATTTTTGTTATAATTTAATAACAAATAACTTATAATTTTAAAAGTGAAATTCCAAAAGAAAAAAAATAGCCTTTTCAAAGGGTTGATGAATCAACAAATTTGAAAGCTGAGACCATTAGAGCATGAAAATCTGAATTTATTCAGCTCGTGTGGTTCTGCATCAAGAACTCGTGATGATTTTTAAGAAAATTGGTGTCTACCGTTTAAATATTAAAGGTTAATTATTTTGCCCCAGGACTGAATCGTTCGTGATCATACGCTCTGTTTACGTCTTAATGCGCCGCAGGCAGGAGAGAGGGAGGCTGAATTAAAGCTGCTCGGATTTATTTTATTCATGTTTAGCGCATGAGGAACGCAAGTTGTCGAGGAGCGTCGTCTCATTTTTGTGATGGAAGCTTCTGGAAAACATGGTGACCTCGTCTGTCATGGCTGCCGCTGATGTCATCAGCCAGGGAGAGTTGTTGGCTTGTTTCACCAGTTTAGTTTGCATGTTTCCTTCCTTCCTTCCTTGCTCTCTGACAGCTCACCCATCCAGCAGCCCAGGAAAATAAATGAGAAAAGGAAGTGAAGGCAGAGGAATCGAAGACTTGTGAATCCAAAAAACGGATTGTCCTCGCTTCTTCAAACTCCACTTCCAGGTGTTGCAGGTGCTTTGTGTTGGCAGGTGTCGCAGGTGCTTTGTGTTGGGGCAGGGGTAGGTCCACAGGTCCATGGTTTGTATGTTATGCATTTTTGGGCAAAGGGTGATCCCTCCTTCAGGATATCTGGGAAAAGTCTCATTGTGTAGCCCCTCCCTGTGTGGGTGATTCACGGGAGACATGTTGCTACAGAACGCTCATCACATATCAGCTGAGGTGGAGACGGACAGGAAAATCTTCATGACCAATTTACCTCTTAAACCGAACGCCCCTAGTACTGGGGGCAATCAATAAACATCATAAATATGGCGTTTTCTAAAAGCAGCACTGTCATGCAGCATATCCACTTAAAGGGAATAAACTCGGTGAAAAGCTCATGATGACCATTTTTACCTAAACCGAACACAATTCAAGCACCAAGTAAGTAAAGAAGCATGTAGCAAAACGGGATAAAATAATATCAGTGCTCGATCGCTAGTGTTTCTACTGTATTTGTGCTATGCATACAAATGATATATCAAATGAAAGATGAAAGTCTGCAAAATCCAATGATATAGGCATTGTCATTTTAAACCGAAACCACACTCAAAGAACAGCAGGCATATACTTGGGGGGGCGGCAAGGCTCAGGAGGTAGAGCGGTAGGTCTAGGAACCAGAAGGCTCCTGGTTCGTTCCCCGGCTCCCCCAGAGAATGTGCTGAAGCGTCCCTGAGCAAGACACCGAACCCCACACTGCTCCCGACGCACAGGCTGGTGCCCTGCATGGCAGCCCCTGTCATCAGCGCGAATGAGAGACGTAGTTGCAAAGCACCTTGGGGTCACGTCACGTGACTAGAAAGCGCTATATAAATGCAGTCCATTTATTTGCTTGTTTTATTGAAAATAAATTCTGCTCCAGTAGAGTCAAACTTCATTTCCTTGGAATGTATTTTCTTTGAATGGGAAAATGTATACAAGACTGGCTGAAATATTAAAAAAATTAAATAAAAATAAATAAATAAATAATGGTTGTATTTAGATGGAATGTATGCCTGTAGTGACATGTAAGTGAAATTAAATGAGTTTTCCAGTCTGGTACCTGAGAAATCTCAAATGGCACGCATTGCCCCAAAAAAGGTGCCCAAATTGCCAATTAGAAGATACCACCTAGACATAAAACCTCTCTAATAAACTTTGGCACAGATAATGGTGAGATTCTGTCCTGTAATTTTTTGAGGTTTCAGACTGCAACTTAATCATTTCAAAAGGGATAAAAGTAAAAATTTTGTTAGACAGAAATGAGATCTTTCATTTATGCTGTGTTCCATCTTTATTTACGCCAACTCAGTGACATATATATTGATTTTTACACCATGACAAAAATCCCCAAGGTATTACTTTTATTATGATATCAACATTATTCAAATGGACCAAGTAGTTGCAGAGAAACTCATTTCATTTTGGGCATGTCATTTTCGGGCCAGAGGCTTAGGGTCAAGAGGTTAATCAAGGTTGATTACGTGGCAAGTTGAAAGAGCCAGTTTATTAACCTCTTAAACCCCAATGCCCCCAATACTGGAGGCAGTCGTTACGCATAATAAATACAGCATGTTTCCTAATCGCATCATCGTCATGCGGCTTATCCACTTTACGGGAAGAAACTCGACAAAAAGCTCATCATGACCATTTTTACCTCAACCGAACACAATTCAAGCTCCAAGCAAGTAAATAAGCATGTAGCAAAACATAGGATAAAATCATATCAGTGCTGTCTCACTAGCATTTCTACTGAATTTGTGCTATGCATACAACCTCAAATAAAAGAGGAAAGTCCACAGAATCCAACAATATAAGCCTTGTCATTTTAAACCGACACCACACTCAAAGAACAGCAGACATACACTTTACAGTCTACAGAGATGAGCAAAAAATTTTTCTTACCTTTGATATTTTGTAATAAAAAATTGTTTGAGGGTAGATTTGCGCTTGCTATTGTTAGCCCAATGTGTCCATGTTATAACGAAACTAGATCTTCCAGTCTCCAAGCATGATTTTTTCCGGGGCATTGCTTCAAAGATCTCAGTTCCTCAGCATTCAGCTTGCTTGCAATGTATTTTCCTCTCTGTGATCAGCTTGTGATGCTGTCAGTGAGCCGGTAGCCATTTGATTCTATGGGTTCTGATGTTTCCAGGGAGCTCTAAAGCACCTTAATCGCACAAACCTAGCCTGAGCCAGAGCCTTGCGTTCCCAGTGCGTCAAACCGAGTCCATGGGCCATTCGAATGTACTTAAATAGCGCGACAATATAAACACTTAACTGGTTTGTTTGTGGTATTTTCTGTATAATTATCCGCTAAATATTCAACAGTCATTTTCAAAGTCGTTTTCTGACAGAATCTTTGTGCCATTCCGCGTGAATACTGAGAGCACAACAGTACAAGCGGAGTGAGTGACGTGTTTTCTTGACTCATTCTTTATATTGGCAATTTGACTTCTGGATCCAGTCAGTTGATATAGCCTTGTGGTAAGGTTGAAGTGCTGCGGCCCAGGTGACCGGGGCTCAATCCCCAGTGAAGACATGTACTTCCATAGGCATTAATTGCATTTTACTTGTATAAATAATTGCTGTGGTTTTTGTTCTTTTCACTTTTTTCAAACCATTTTTTTTTACCGTACCTTTGTATTTATAATTTATTTATTTGCTTTTTTTCAATAAATCTGCTCCAGTGGAGTCAAAATTCATTTTCTTTGTATGAATTATCTTTGGATGAAAAATTTTATCAGCAACAGGACTAGCAGAAATAATAATTAAAAACATTTTTAAAGCCTAGAAGTTAAAAAGTGGTTGTGTTTGGATGGGATTTTATTTATTTATTTAACCAGGGAAGTCCCGTTGAGATCTCTTTTTCAAGGGAGCCCTGGGGGTTGAGATGGGGAGGGAGAGGGCAAATGCGCAGCCAATTGGATCAGGGGATGATTAGGTGGCAGGTCGAAAGATCCAGGTTGGGACTTTAGCCATGACACCAGGGAACCCCTTACTCTTATCGAAGAGTGCCATAGGATCTTTAATGACCATAGTGAGTCAGGACCTCGGTTTAACGTCTCATCCGAGGGACGGCATCTCCTTCAGTACAATGTCCCCATCACTGCACTGGGGCATTGGGGAATTATTCCACCAGAGGGAAAGTCGCCACCTACTGGCCCTCCAATACCTCTTCCAGCAGCAACTTGGTTTTCCGCGGTGGTCTCCCATCCAAGTACTGACCAAGCCCACACCTGCTTAGCTTCAGCCACGCAGCTGGAGCAGATCGAATAGTGGTATGGCTGCTGGATGTATGCCTGTAGTGACATATAAGTGAAATTAAATGAGTTTTACAGTTTGGCACCTGAAAATATTAAATGGCACGCTGTCAACTTGCAGAGGCCACCTAGACATTCCCGGACTAAAACCTCATTAATTTTGCCCTGATTTACTTGGTTAGAATAAACTTTGGCACAGATAATGGTGAGATTCTGTGCTGTAATTTTTTTTAGGGGTTTCAGACGGCAACTGAATAATTTTAAGACAGATAAAAGTAAAACTTTGTTTGGTGCAAAAAAGATGTTTCATTTATGCAGTGTTCCATCTTCATTTACTTTGACTCAGTGACATATACACTGACTTTTGCACCGTGACGAAAATCCCCAAGGTGTTACCTTTATTATGGTACCAAGACTATTCAAATTGACCAATTCGTTGCAGAGATACAGTCATTTCATTTTGGGCATGTCATTTTCAAGCCAGAGGCTCAGGGCTTAAGGGGTTAATTTAGCCAGGACACCGGGGAAACCGTGTTCTTACGAAGAGTGTTATGGAATTTTTAATGACCACAGCGAGTCAGGGCCTCAGCTAACATCTCATCTGAAAGACAACGTCTCCTTCAGTACAGCGTCCCCATCACTGCATTGGAGCATTGGGGATTATTCCACCAGAGGGAAGATCGCCACCTACTGGTCCACCACAGCTTCAAAAGAGGCTTAGCTTTCCCAGCCGGTTTCCCTTATGAGTTCTGGTCTGGTATGGTGTCCCTAAACCACTGTTGATGGCTAAAACTCCCCTAAAATACACCTAGAGACCCCTCAAATATTTTCGTTAGCCCTGCTGTCTCGGGCTAATACTATTTTTACTCTGTAGCTCACGGTCACAGTTAGAGCAGCAGAGAGCTGAACCAATGCTGCTGCCGCCGAGCGATGCTCATCTTTCCTCTCTAATTAAGCGCCTTAATAATGACCCTGTCCACGCGTGAGCTAACGGGACATCACTCCAAGCTAACCTGGAACGGACAGAGCAGCGCTCAGGAGGGCTCTGAGCCCGGCACAGCACCAGCAATGAGGGAGATTAATGTATTTAAAGAGAGGGAGAGACAGTAGGAGAGAGGGAACGGCATCGAGAGACGGCGAGGGACCGCGCAGTAAAAATTAGGTCTAAGTGGGAGGGCATCTCGGTGCAATGCCACGGTGCCAAACTAATCTGTCAAAAAAAAAAAAAAAATGATTAATGGTTTCTGCCCGAGGACCCGGAGAGGAATATCCGGATTTCAGTCTAATTAAAGATAGCTTGGATCTTTGCGATAAAACTGGCCAGAGGATCCCAAATGAGAATAATGCCGCAGGATTAGCCAGGGTATTAATTTTTCGTACGGACTTTCATACGATATCGAGCAGCCGCGCCCTGGGGGGGGGGCACGACGGCGGTTTCAACGAGGCTCCTCCGCGTATCGCATCTTTTCAAACAAATTTTCATTTCTGCCGCTTCCGAACCCGCCATGCCAAAGTGGATTTGTCGGATCATCCAGTTCTCGGTACGACAGTGCGGCTTGGCGCTCTCGGCGTTCTGAAGCCCTGTGCAGTTAGCTGCAAAATTATTTTCGCTTGGAGGGCGGGAAACAGGTGCCAGGATAACCGGAGCAGGTGATCCCGGAGCGAGTGAAAGAACGGGAGGGGAGAGGTGCGGACCTGAACCCTGGCGACTGCAGTACTGAGACTGCAGCGAAGCACATGATTGGCTGAAGCATCACCCCGGGAGCTGGGGATTCAGATGACTGGGTTTGACCTTCTATCACTGCGCATATGTTCCTCTTTCTGCCTGTCGGACGACTGCGGCTGCACAGTAGAGTAAGTGGACTGAACTCAGCTGGACTGCAGAGGAAAAATTGGCTGAGGAACCTGCTGCACTGAGACTTAGAAACGGCTGACAAAAAAATAAAATGGATGCCCAGCATTTAACCCCATAAAACCCATGAACCCATATAAAGGTGGGGGAAAATGCAGCTGCTATATTCAAACCTGTGGAACTTCAGGCCTATTTGAAATTTTATTAGAGATCCCAAGGTTTCCAAAGATCTTAAACATGTCTGACTGAATTACAGGGAAATGTGTATAAAATGATGGACAAGATCTAGATATTTTCCGTTTGATGTAATACTGTGGCCATAAAAACATGCTGTCCTGGGTTTGAATATTTCTCTCAGTCTAAGTATGATGTGGCTTCAGTGAAGCTCTGCAACCAGCAGATACAGAATGTGTGTGTGACATTGTTCTACAATATGAAAAAATTCTTTTTCTGACTTCGATCCCACTTCAGGGAAAACTTAAGTGAAAAGTTAAAGTTTAAGGGGTTTAATGTTCTGATCAGGAGGCAGGTGAGTCTTTATGGCTTGAATAAGAGAAAGCTCCCATCTTAAATAAGGCGTGGTTGATGATTATTTAGCAGTAGACACAGCACCCATCACTACGGGACACAAATAGCCTGCACATACGGTAGAATGTTCAGTGAGCGCAGGCTTCAAAATGCATTTTTCAGGAAGTGAAATTCCTCCACAATGTTTAGTTCAGACACGGGGATTTGAAAATTAGTACAGTTCTGGTCAGGAGACAGACATGATTGGTGTAAACAGGCGGCTGAACTCATGGACGGAGGAATCGCATGGTGGGACTGTTACCTTCCCACCCCTCGCACTGTCAGAATCAGGGACTGTAGTGGGGGTGTTCAGGGTTCGAGAGGGGGGTCAGTCACTTCTGACAAGCGCCTCTCTGACCCATGGACTTCCCTGCTCTGGTTTTAGGCTGCATTTAGGCCGGAATTTGCTGTCCGTACCAGCAAAAAAACCAGCTATGTGAAGAAAAACTGGGACAATACATTAAAAGGCCGGAAAGTACTTAAAATGGCATAAATTATCCAGTTACACGGTGAATCATTCTCTCCTGCCTGGAGCCGAGGTTATTAGCAAATCAATCATTCTGCCTCCGAAAATGAAAATATTTTGTAACCCGCATATTTTTTACCTTATATTTTAAACATATTTTTCAAAATGAGCAAATGAACTCTCCAATCTCATCATTCAATTTCACAGCGTTTTTCTGCGTATTCGTGAAATGTAAGACTCAGACGTGCCGCACTCTCTTCCCGAACGGATTACTGCCATTTATTTAGCTTTCAAAAGTGAATATAGCACACAAGGCCGAGCGGATAACTGACATTATGAAATAACCTCCTCTTGAGCGGGAGTACGTTCCTCAAAATAGCTTACTATGTGTGAGTAACAAAATGCGCAAAATATAGTGGCAGATAAATCAGTAATATAAATGCATAGAGTTTGAGATTTGTGCGGAAACCAAAGCAAATAGAAACCTCTGGAAGGACAGCTCCTGATTCCGGTACAGCACAGCCGTCCTTACAGGTGATCCAGCTTCAATTCCTGGCCGATGTCAAGCGGTCAGACCAGGTGTAGCAGCCCAGATTAACCCCCCGCCAAATTATACCCAGGTATGATCTGGTTTAGGCCAAAATATGCCCCAGGGTATAAAATGGCCTAGCCTGGTTTATACCTCAGGATATATTTTGGCCTGGTTCAGACTATACCCCCCCATCACATATTTATATTGTATCCTTCAATATTTTGTGACTGAATGAGGGGGGTGTAATCTGGCCGGGGGGGGGGATATAAAAGTGGGCTAGCTCAGATTATACCTGGGTATACTCTGGGCTGGGGGTATACTCTGGGCTATTACACCGGAAACAGGAAGGAGGACCCAAATGCAGACACAGACAGGGGCAGATAGATGTGATAAAGGGGTTTTGATGTACAAAACAGAGGACTGGCTTACGTGGGGGCAAAGGCAGGCAGGCAGGCCGATCAGCAGGGGCCAAATGAAGTGCAGAAAAAAGGCGAATCAGAGCACAGGGCTGGCCAGCAAAAACTACTGTCCACCGAAATGCAGGGAGCATGAACAACAGGATGAAACGCGATGATCTGGCGTTTGATCGTGGAAACTGGGCGAGTTGGAACGCAGGGAAGCTGATGAGGAAAGTGGGAACAGGTGTGTAGGGAGGTGCAGGGCGTTTGGTGACTGGAGTAGAGAAAAAGTCCAGGTGCCTCGAGTGGCTGGATTTGCTTGCGTGGCCATATCAAAGAGCCAGAAACTCTGGGAGTTCTCAAGAGCAGCTCGATTAAGTGCGAGACACCATCTAGTCCATGAGTATCTGAAGTGTTAGATTCACTTTAGAGATAGGAAAATGGCGGGCCTAGTTGGGCTGAATGGCCTGTTCTCGCCACTCATGTTATGTCATGTTACGTCATGTTATTTTACGTTATGTTGTTATGTTGCGCTATGTTACGTTACATTATGTTGTTATGTTATGTTATGCTATGTTACGGTATGTTATGTTACATTATGTGATGTTATGTTATGCAATGCTATTTTATGTTATGTTACGTTATGTTGTTATGTTACGCTATGTTACATTACGTTATGTTGTTATGTTCTGTTACGCTATGTTACGCTATGTTATGTTACATTATGTCATGTTATGTCATGTTATGCAATGCTATTTTCTAGAAATCATGACCCGCTTACTCAAGATAATCCATAAATCCTGGTGTGAGCAGTGTCAGGTATAGGAACTATTTGCCTTCTACAGACTACACCCGCCAACTGTATCTCTGCACGGAAGTAGATCCATGGAGTAGATACACGGCTCCTTTTGCGCAGTGATACGGTTGGCGGATGCAGTTCCTTATTAGTTCCCCGCCACCCAGAGGGTTGAGTTAGCCTGTGTCTGGTCCTGCATTCCTCAATCTGGATCCATTACTCAAAAACTAAAAGCAGCAGCCTTACCATTTTACATCGACATTATGACTTTTACCAGAGCTTCATGTTTGTGACCTTTCTTGTGACCTCTGACCTTGGACCTTCCATCTGTCCATGCATCCGCACGAGTGCGTACAATATGTGATGGGGGACTTTTGCAGCCTCTGACCGGCTTGTCTGTTTTGTCGAGATGACTGTGCCTGTTTCTATTCTATTTTACATCCGCATCACTTTGGCGTATTTCAGTGAGTTTTCAAATGAGCTACATAAATAAATTGAAATGAAAAAATATCATGAGATGAAAACAATACACTTAAAAATGCAGAAAAAAACTGAAGACCACAAAGAATTCAAACAGCACTATAGTGCGGAGAATCATATGTTTTTTAAACTAACTGAATGTTCGTTTGTTTTGTTTTCATTAGGGCTTTGCAGTCATCAAAACTTTTCAGCATCATCTGACAGCTAAAGATACCTACTTACGCAGACCACCTAATTACAGCCTCTCCGGCGGTGTGAAGTGCGATTGGTACGACATTATATCATTTTGGGCTACGACGGTAAATGGCTGTTCAATAGTAGCAAACAGCACAAATTGGCATAAGGACAAAACAGCCCACTCGATGCATACTTATCAACATCGAACAATGTTAATGGGCGAACTCTGCAGCCAATGAGAGTTTAGAATAAAATGTACAATTACAGTCAAAGACAGAGGACAATAAGCCCATAATAGGCTCTGTCGCACACTGCTAAATGGTTTGCTGTGTCCCTGTGGTTTGGCCGTATCTGAGTCATCTGTACTGTAATTTATATGCAGATGGGAAAAATGAATAAAGAGCATCTATGACATGATTCAATTTTTAGTGCACACATTTAAAATGGTCAGTTGATTGGGTTGGCATCAATAAAAAAATTTAGTCCTGTTCATCTTTTGAAAATTTTCAAGCAGTCTTTATTCTTATAAGCCTGATTTCAGCTCCATGTAAATGCTGTCATGACAGGTTGCAGCCATGTAAAACTGATTGCTGTTGTCGAGCTTCATTGCTGACGATATACTCAGTTTTTGAAACAAGACAAGCTCATTGGTGTTTACACTGATAAATTCTGTTTACTTCAGGAGTGTGTACCCTGTTCTGTAAATGGCGGCCTCTGCTTTCATTCACAAATGAAGCTGGCTCTTTTCTTCCTTTATACATGGGCTAGAGTAAGTAATGAGAGCCTGCCAGCTGAATGGGTTTATTTGGAGGTGTAAGCGAAATGTCTGAGTTCAAAGGCTCGACCTTTTCTTCGGCTTAACCTTTCAAAATTCAGCGGCACTCTGAAGTCTAGCCCCTCCTGGTCACAGTGCAAGTTTTTCTGACACTAATACCAGCTCTAGAGGGCAAAAAAAAATAAAAATTTTAAGGCAATTCTCTCACAGGCTAGGACATGGCGGTCTTGTGCATTTTTCTGTCGCCTCTAAGCAAGAAGGTCATGAGTTCGAATCCAACCTGGGGCCTTTCTGTGTGGATTTTCTCACCGTGTTCCTGAAGGCTTCCTCCAGGTGCTCCTGTTTCCTCACATAGTCAAAAGACTTGCATGACAGCCCCATTGTAGACTCTACAACATGCCTATAGAGAGCGAGTGAATGCTTTGTGATCGCTGTTATTGACTAGCACACTATCCACGGTATGCTGCTGCCTGTCGCACACTGGATGTTGAGACAGAATTCAGCCCCTCCAGGACCCTCGCCAGAAATACGTCGGTTAGATTGTGGAAGGATGGATACCACTGTATCTGTGCAGTCCTTAACACACTGCATTACATTTTATTTGATAAGTTTAAGACTGTGTATAAAGTTCAAGAGTAAATGCAACAAGCAGAAAAAGTTTGGGCTCCCTGTCAGTTAATACTTCATATCACCTCTTTTGGCAGAAATCCCAGCTTTCAAAAGTTTCTTGTAGCCAGCAGATAGTGTATGATTGCTTTAAGAATTTCCCCGGCTCTGCTGTTGAGTTCAGAAATGTTCTTTGGACTCTTTTTTGCATACACTGCATGTTTAAGATCTCCCTGCAGAATTATAGCGATCTGTGGAGAGAGAGGGCTATTCCAAAACCTTATTCTTTTTTTCCTTTAAGTAGTTCACGGTTGATTATGTTTTGGTTCATTGTCCTTTTCAATATTCAATATCCTTTCACGAAGTCTGGGACATTAGCTTGCTCGGATTTTGGTGAGTTTTAGCTGAATCAATTCTTACTTCCACCAACGCAATATTTTTCCTGCCAGAGGCTGTCACACAACCCACAAGCCTGATAGATCCATCCTTGTGTTTAATGGTTGGCGAGGTTGTTCTTTTATTCTGAAGCTCTTCCTGTTTTTCTCTGAACGTATCTTTGAAGATGGCGCCAAGAAGCTCACCTTCAGTTGCACTCATTGGAATGGGGAACTGTTCCTGAACTTTTCATTCTCCGGACGTGTTTGGATGTAATGTTTGCCCACTTTGTAAGAGGCGATTATCTTTATTTAGTCCCCTGTCAGCTGCTCAGATGCTTTCCCAGGCACAAATAGGCCCAGGGGGACTCCAGACGAGTCTATACAAAGATTTTCATATTTTTTACCCACCACAAATTTTCCCTGTGATTCTGAGCTGGAATAAGCTGTTTAGATAATGGATGGATGGATGGACAGGGGATTTCTAGATCCACCCATTACAGTGGACACAGCATCCAAAGTGAGTCAACTGATCAGGGGTACGTTTCCAAAAAGCTTAGTTGATAACTATGTTAGCAACTCACATAGTTTGGCTGATAGGGTCACTCGACCAGGGTACCATCAAAATGTACCTGAGGTGCAATCAGATTCTGTATATCGAAATGTGCCCACATTTATGTAACGATATTGTTTTGTACCCAGTGTGTATCAATATGAATCCAGAAAATAATCTCACTTCGCTCCACAGGATTTTTAGGACATCAAGAAGCTCTATGGCAGTAGGGGAGATAACTAACATTTCAAGTGAACTTTGTGAGTCATGTGTTCGAAGGTCCATCTGCAAATATGTAGAAAATTACGACTCTGCTAACGCGAGATGTCAGGACCCTGGGTACATATCAATGCTGGCTGGGTACAAAACTATATCATCACAGAAATGTGGGCACATTTCAACAAATCTAAATGTAACCTGGGTACATTTTGATGGAACCCTGAGGTGCGTTTCCCTAAAGTGTGGTCGCTAACTAAGGTCGTAACTAACATAGTTCATCCATTCACAGTCAATGGGTCCAACTAGATTAGTTAGCATCTGTGATTCCGGGGAATGTACCCCTGGTCGAAAGTGACCCTGTCAGCCATAGTTTGAACCAGAGCAATGGTTTGAACTAAGAAGTTGCTAACATAGTTAGAAAAGAAGCTTTTGGGAAACATACCGCATATTGTTTATCTGCTCTGGAAGTGTCTTGACTTGACTGTCTGTAAACCTAACGAGCCAATAATACTCTGAGACCTCAATGAAGCCAAAATGTATTCGCGACAAGGGTTCCTAAAGTCCTGCACATTTCTCATTTGCTGCTTTATTTCTTTCTACAGTTCAGCATTTCTTTCTCAAGTCAGCAAAGAGGCAGCATTTTGCAACATTGCAGGAAAACTTTTTCAAGAAATAAACTTGTACCCCGCAGAGCTTGTGTTAGCATGTTTCCAGTGAGAGATTGAGGAAAACAAGCACTTCGACTTGAGCTGCCAAGTCTTTTGCACAGGCTGTCACTCGATTCCCTGGATAGTCTCTCTTGTGAGTCTCTAGTGGCTTTGATTCCTCTGTGAGGAGCAATTAATTCTCTGAGTAACTACGCTCTTGCAGCAGAGACAGTGAAAGCTCCTCTGACTGAGCTTAGCTCATACAATTTCACAGTGCTCCTGGAAAACTGAAATGACACAATGCACCAAGCACATGGATTTCCTTTTGTGGTATCTTTCTCAAATGAACTTAGCATGCTGACGCATGAGTCTCTGACCTTGCACATAAGTGATAGTAATTTATATGCAGCCAAACCTGATGATGTTTTAAAGCATGTATACAGTCTGATCCCTTTGACATACAAATCTGTTTTAAGTAACAGCATACCTGTCGATGTACCTTTTTAAAGAATGTCTCTGTGCTAGCAGTGCCAATGCTGTCAAACCAAGCCTTTTCTGTCAATTTTCCACGCTTCCTGGAGGAGTTATCCCATTAAAGTGTAGTATCCCAAATTCTGTATGTGGCTTCTTTACCCCCTTTCACTTAAATGTTCCCTTTTCTTGGTTCAAAGTCAGAAAAGACATTTTTTAATTTTGTTAGACAATGGCACATACATATTCTGTATCATGGTTGCAGCTTCACTGAAGTTACATCTCACTTTCACTACCAGTCAAAGGTTTTTGCACACCCTAAGATTTCGTCAAGTCTTTATCTTACCTGTATGTTTACAACAAAGAAATCATTGGAACCCAATACTTGTTTATTACGAATAATACATTTACAAGAAAAATCCACAAGTAATCCAGCACAGGTGACTGAAATGATCAGCTCGCCATCAACCCCTGAAGCTGCTTGATATGAGTAGATCATTTGGATCACCTGTGCTGGAGCAGGGAGAGATCTAACACATGCAGGACAGGTGGTCCTCCAGGAGAGGTTTGAGAAGCACTGGATTAGACCATCGCTACTGATCTGCTTACATACTGACAAAACTAATAATCCTGGTTTTTTACTCCTCATTCCTGACTAAGAAGCAGAGGGGTATTATCGTCCCCTTCGCAGAGAGGCGTCGGGCAGGAAATTTTTGACCAGACCATTTCTCTGTAACCGCTTGGGTTAGGAACATGATTTTGCATATGTCAACTTGCCTTGGTGGGTAGGCGTGCCTCGTTGAGGTTTCGAACTCGAATGACATTTGACCTTGGCTCTGTAACCTTCACCTTTAAAACTGTCAGGGCCATTTCTCTCAAACCGCTTGGGTTAGGAACTTGATTTTGCATATGTGGACTTGCCTTGGTGGGCAGGCGTGCCTCATCCAGGTTCTGCACCACAATGACCTTTGCCTTTAGCTCGAACACCTTCACCTTTGATTCAGTGCGTCGGGGCCGAGGGGTACTGCTTACGCTCCCGCGAAGCACATTTTCTTAATTTGTTTTGTTATATAAATAGTTTTCTTAATTTGTTTTGTTATATAAATAGTTTATAAGAACATTGGGCTTCAGTTTCCTGCCTTTTGACTGGTAGTTATAGAACCAAAATGAGACTATAACCAATGAAGAACAAAATTCAATTTTATATGCATTTACAGAAAATATTGTTTGGTATCAACAAAAACATTGAAATGCACAAAAAATAGGCCTTTGACTTGAATACAGTGTATATTAACAGAGAGAAATATTCAAACCCAGGACCCCATATTTTTACGGCCACAGCAATACATCCAATGGAAAATATTGAGATCTTGTTCACCATTTTATATGCATTTACTTTTAATTCAGCAGGACATGTTTGGGATCAACAAAAAACATTGAAATCTCCACCACAATTTAAAATAAGCCTGAAGTTCCACAGGTTTGAATACAGCAGCTGCATTTAACAGACCCATATAGGGGTCTGTAAGTGTTTATGGAGTTGAGTTGGTATTTCAAGTGTGTTCCCAGGCGACTTCATGTGAAGTGTCTGCTAATAATTCTTGAATTGTGTGGACTTAAGACTGTTTTGGCCAATCACTGGACTGATAGCGGACAATTGACCAATCATGTGTCATCGAGGAACAGGAGTATTCCGACCAGTTTCATCTGGTGAGCTCACTTATTCGTGAGACTATGTGGCATACACGTAAATCTGAGTATAACAAATATTTTCATTGAATTTTATGTAATGTAATGCACATTTGATGTTTTCATTAAATGTGGATGAGCATTCTGAACTGCAGTGGACTTGATTTTGATTTTGTTTTGTTTTTTGACTGGAGGACTAGAACTCCGGACAATTGACAGGTGTTTTTAGTCATAAGAATGCCTGCTGGATCCCGGTGATGTTATAATAAAGGTAAACGGTTTTCCAGAAATGGGACGGAAACCATGTTTACAGAGAAAATATACCAGTTTTTACAATTTCATTGTTTTTATGTAATGTAATGCACACTTTAGGATGTTTTCATCTAATTATTTAGAATTGTCAAGAAGGCAATTGTCACCGTTGGCATCCGGTGGGCTGTAAACCATGACATAAAGTGAATAATGCAAACTGTGATTTGTTTTTTACTTTTTCACTGAAGTTGTGACTCTTGCAAATCTTCTCAACCCAAAAACTAAGCCCCTCCTTTCTTTTGTTAACATTTATTCAGCAATGGTCTGGTAACATCAATGTATACAGTACCTAAAGCTGGGGACACACTACAAGATTTTTGGCCAGACTTTACCCACGATTTGCGGTTGGGGCTAGTCTGCACCAGTCAGCTCTAGTTGGGGACAGTCGTCATGACAAGTCAGCGCAGAATCTGTTAGTGTGTGATGTGGTACAGACTGGAATCAGCAAGTGTGTGAGGTGAACAGACTCCGCCCGACTTCAGTCGCCGAAATTCAAACGTGTTTGAGTTTTTTGAGCCGACTCTGGATGCCGTTGTGTAGTGTGTGTGTGTGTGTGTGTGTGTGTGTGTGATCCCTCATCTGCTGCAGTCCTTAAATGTGTGATCCCCAGTCTTTACAAGAATCTGCTGAAGCCAGTCATGTGGTGTGTGCTCCAAGTCTTTTCAAAATCTGCAAAGACTGTGAAAATCTTGTAGTGTGTCCACAGCTTTAAGGTAAATAGAGGAAAATGCTGCATATCAATGAAAGAAAAGTCTAATCATGCAGTATATACATCCCAAAATCCATAGATTTCAGACTGGTTTTTAAGAAAGGCATTGTGAACAGAAACTTGAAGTTGCTTCCAAATTTTTGACCTGTATTGGCCTTGCTTCCAAACTTCTGGCCTGTAGTGTACCTTTATCCAGCTCTGTTTAGGAAAACTGCGTGAGGCCAAACACACTGCCTCGGGGATTGAGGGACCCCAGTGAACATACGATGACAGATGTTACTCATTCTTCAGAGAAGTTCAAACTCGTATTCTGCTCAGTAGTTAAAACATTGTGACTGCTGGAAGAGGGAGGAAGAACTATGGACATTATCAGGAGAAACCTGGCTTGTTCTGTCTCAGCAGTCTTTACACCTCCAGCAGAATTCTCCCGGCAATACTGGCAACCTGCACGTACTGGAGGTGTTTCAGGCTAACACGATTAACATGACGCATACCTAGCAGTAAGATCGTATTTAAAGGAGACATATTATGCTGATCCATGCTTTCTGAGAATGCTATAAGCTTCCACCTCCATGCCGAACGTCGAAAAAGTTGTCAAAAATGACACATCGGGGTTCTGCCGTAATTCTCAAATGGGAATTCTCGTGATTTCCTGCCTCTCGGAATGCCTCGTAACGAGAACTTAGCGAGATCTGTCAAAATTCTCTTGTGACGATTTCAAGCCAATCAGGAGGAATGTATAAAACCTGTGATGAATCAGGAAAAATCCACTCTAAACACGCCCACAACGCCCGCCCCCAAACCGCCGAGAACCACACACCGAGTCAGCGCCTGTGTTTGAAACCGCACTTTACGGTCTACATACACTATTCTCACTGCACACTAGTCACACTACACGCTACTCACTACGAATTAACTCTTCCTGTTGCCTCTTCTTCTTATTATTCCTCAGCGAGTTTTTCTGGCGGTTTACGTCGCGTTGCATCTTGGGAAATTTGTGTATGAATAGTGAGCTTACGATGCACCCACAAAATATCTGCCCGATCTAGTATACATCCAGGAACTTCTCGTGGACACAAACTCACTCCCCACACATAAGTGAACACCCTACCCCCTAACTCTGATGTCATCGGAAGTGCGAGTAGTATGTTAGTGTGCGGTTTCGAACACGGCCAGCGTCTCTACCCAGACAGCTGTGATCAAGACCTCTATAGGCACGCAATTTACACCGTTTTTTTTTCATTGGTTGTTGCCCTAAATCTTACCCAGATACAATAGCACTATTATCTGATTGGCTATTGTGTAGCCCCTTTCCTTTTTGTGATTGGCTGGCAGGTGGCAAGCTGCCACCGAGAACTCCAGGGGAGACGTGTTTGATTCCTGCTGGTTTCCACAGTTATAGCGGTGCTGCTGGGCATTTAGGCCTACTGTTGGAAATTGTTTTCGTTTCAATCTTTTTTTTTTGAGTGAGAAATACTGTGTGTGGCGTAAGTGCGTGATGTCCGACTGAAATGAGTGACAATCACGCTCATTGCGTGAGACTTGAGAGCCCTGATATAGTATAGAGCAGTGGTTCCCAAAGTCAGCCCTGGGGACCCACTGTGTACGTATGCTGGTTTTTGTTCCAAGCACAATTACCATACCAGCATTTTAAGAAGCTATTAATTTTTTAATTAGTTGCTTTTCAAATTAGATGAACATTTTTACCCCCTTAAATCACATTATGACAGAAATGGCAAGGCATTCCATGATGTTTCAAAGCCCAACATTCATTTTGTTTATTTTGATGTATTCCAAGTAAGCATGCCAAGCCAAGGTCCCGATATATGTGATCAAATGCAAGACTGCGATCAATCAGTCAGCAGCTGATTAGGGCTCTGAACGCACGTGTTCAAATTCTTTCCTAAAACCAAACAAGTTACATTTAACAGGTTTGACTCATCATAAATGCTTTGTCCTCTTAATAGCCTATTAAAAGTTAGTTTTAGTGACTATGTGTGCTCAATTTTATCAATTAGAAGCCAGTTCATGGTTTAATGTCAATTGCAAATTTCCACTTTTTATGTGAGAAAAGTAATTTCCAATATTGCCAACTTTGAAACTTTTTTTCATCATGGCCATTTCTGACGTGGTCTAAAAGGGTAAATAATCAGTATGAATGAGAAAAGTGCAATTAAGAACAATTAGCAACTCATTAACATTGTAAGATTGGAGTTGTGGTTGGAACAAAAAGCAGCAGACACATTGGGTCCCCAGGACTGAGTTTGGGAACCACTGGTATAGAGTACGCTGTGTATGCTAAAAGAGCACGTGGAGGCGGGTGGGAGGCGGGCCTTGGAAACCTAGGTCTGCCCCTTCTGCCTCTGGTTCTGCCCCTGGAAGGCTCCGCTAAACCGACCAATCATGGCAGAGTGTAGTCTAAAACCGACCGTTTTCAGGAAGTGGCTGCAAGGCTGTTAAAATGGGTATTTTTCTGCAGTTCCGAGAAAGGTAGGGAGTTTTTCGAACCGAAAGTCATGCTAAACTACTCAGTAGGTCTTCAGAACTGACACAATGGGAACATTAGCATGGTGAAAATGGCATAATATGTCTCCTTTATCTCAGGTTAGGGGCCCCATAACCTTATTGGTCCGCTTTTTACGGTTTTTTGTGGTTCGTAGGATGGACATACAGCAAACATTCACTGCCAGATGTTGTTCTGTTCCAACAGTTATGAAGCTGTGACAGTATAAGGCTCAAGTACAGAGGAATATTTTACTTGCTTTGACTTTTTTTTTCTCCAGAAGTGACTAAAACCTCAGAGAGGCTTGTAAATCCCTCTATGCGAGAGTACAGGTGAATTTCAGGCCATAAAATCAGCAACAATCCTCCACAGATTATTCCTGCCTCACAGTCTGCCAGTTTACTCGTGAGAAGCTATAGCTGATCCGTGACAAGCCCGGGCTCCTACGGGTGAGTTCTTGTTATACCGTTTGTGACAGCGTCTTCATTCCTGTCTGGATAGCTTCTCAATGCATTTTTTTAGTCACGGGGACCCATTCTTTAGAAATGCCAGAGTGACTAAAGAGAACTCTGAAATTGTTTAACGGAATAAAAAAAAATGGCAGCCTCTTGGATGAGATGCCGTAATGAAGCCACTCGAGCTGCCCGTACAAACTGTCCTGAGCTGAGTGAGTCATCCTTGATGGGCACTAATTCACAACAAAGCGGGTGTCGCGCTGATGTGGAGAATCGCCTCAACCCTCTCGACGGCCGGCTTTTATCTGTCTGTTTAATCAGAAACCCCTCCCTGCGTGACTTTGACTGAGAGTGGCATGTCGAAGTAACACGTCGCCGAGAGCATTGTAAGAAATCTGTCTGTCAGGCTTCATCCATTAAAATAAACGCATTTAACATAACGAATTGCGCCGTTCACGGAGCTGACACGGGATCAAACATAATTGCCGATGTTTCAGCTAAACTGTGATGGAGCCTGCCCGTCTTTCGGATGAGATGTTAAACTGAGGTCCCGACTCACCGTGGTCATTAAAGGTCCCGCGAGTCTCGTTGCAAAGTTGGGGGAATTGGGAAGGGTTCCCTGGGTTCCCTGGTGTTCTGGCAAGATTCCCAACCTGGCTCTCTCAACCTGCTGCCTAATCATGCCCTGATCTAACGGGCTATAAAAATGTTCTGCTTCATCTCTGCCTCAGCTGTTGTGTGATGTACATACGGGCACAAAATGCATTTCTCAGATCCATGCAGGCATCTATCTATTTGTAGGTCTGTCTGTCTACAGTATTTGCAGATGGGTGGCAAAGTATCAAAAAAACCCTGAATAAATGAGAGGACATATGTGCAGATTCTCTTTATCTCCCTGGCATGGTTTGGGTCTACTCATCTCCTTAATGGCAGAAGGGTCACTGCAGATCAGTGCAGAGTTACTCAGTGTGATCTCCTTTATATCCTGTGATGATAATTGCCCAAACTCCACAAGGAACAAGGGGCTCATTGAGTGATTATATGAGTATTAAAATAATCCCAAGCACACGCCACCGACTTCTCAGTCACCACATCTCTAACCAACTGAACTCAGATGGGAGATGTTGGAACATGTTTGACCGCGCTCTCTGTCACCATCAGCAAAACACCAAATGAGGGTGTATCTCTTAGAAGAAAGACACTCCATCCCTCCAGTAAAGTTTTACACGTGTACACTATACGTCGGGGCATGTTAAGCTGATCTGGCAACTTACTCAGTCTGTTAATGTTCATTTGTCAATTAATTTGCCACTCATCTCTATCTTTATCACATAACTGCAGTTCTCCTGCCATAGCCCAGCTCTTGACATGTTTTTGATATTACCCTTGGGTTATATCACTGTTGTGAAAATTTCATTGGCTGAGAGCGTGGGAAAAAATCGCTTGGCATTACGTCACACTCTTAATATTTAGCCAAACTGAAATATGTGACGTGTGACATTGGTTAAATCAGTATGGCTTAGCGCTGTAGCGTTGTAGCGAGCCAGCTAAGTACCACTCTCATAACTAAGTCATCGTTACTGAGCTAGCTTGCCAGCAAGCACGGAGTACCTTTCCATATCCATTATGTAACATTAGTTTGTTTGCTAGCTAGCTACTCAGTTGACTGTGAATTTAAAAAGCATGACTAGATCAACCACGAATGTCTGTGACTCAGTGACTTATGGTATATCAGAGTGATGGCGTCAGCTCAGTGCTAACATAATGGGAATTAGCAGCCATCACAGCGCTACCGGAAATTAAGTTTGTTTTCTATTATATTACTTGATTCAGTTATGTGATGAATAGAATCTTACACTCTTGGCCCACTCAAGTAAGATCCTCTATATCAATCTATCTATCTAATCCATATTTTTAATATGTCATTTTATATATGAAAGCCAGAGCACAATGAACATAAATGTTTGAATCGTGGCTAAGGCTGTCAGACAGTACCATATTAGAAGCTATTGGGTCCATGACATCATGACCTGGAGTGTTCATGACTGGGATTGAATATACCTGAGAAGAAAAATATTTGCTGGTGAGGCCTGAATATCGAATGGTCCCTCAGGAGAGGGTGGAATAGCAGGCCAGTTATTTTTTGTTAGAGTTTTCCCTGATTGCAAGTGACTCTGTGGCAAATCTGGCTTGAAGTCAGCTGGAGCCTTCTACAGGACAGGCCAGGAATCACCCGCTATCTGAATTGCTCTGCACTACAGTGTCATCTTGCCAAAAAAAAAAAAAAGAAATGAACCATCCTTTTTGGTTTTATTTTTTTGTTCCTGAATGTGTGACGCACGATATTTATGACGACCTGTGAAATCTACCTTGTCCCGTCTGCCAAGACTGTTACTGCCAGGGACTGATGTCACTTTAAAGTGACGTTTGTCAGAGAAAGGACGCTCAATCTCTCTAATGTTCATCTCTACCATCCCCCATCTTCACTTAATTTTCTTCATTTTTTTTTTCCTGTCTCCCCAATGGTAGGACATGAGACCAAGGATAGGCCGTAAGAAAAGGAGGGAAGACTCTGATAATAGCCAGAGGAATGAGCCCTTCACCTCTCCCCCATACAGACAGATCCTTCTAGAACTCTGTACAAGAAAAGCTCATTCGTCTGGCCCCCAAAGAGTGGCATCAAAATGGCCCCATAATTACATGATTGCCCTCAATGTCACCTTTCTCAACCGTGTGACAGGATAGAAATCATATGATTCGGGCAAAAGGGGATATTTTTTCATAGCTAGATTTTGTAACCCACCCACGCAGCCCCTCCGTCACCCATCAGTATCCTTTTGTTCCCTCACAGCAGCGGTTACCATCCCTTTTCCTGGAGATCAACCATCATGCAGGTCCATGGTCCTCAAATTACGGTCCTCGAGCTCCAAGCTCCGCCCTGGTTTTCTGCCCTCTGTTTACCTGGGAGTCAGGTGTGAAGATAATCTGGCCAATCAGAGGCACTAAGTGTTCATTTACTTACCTGGGATAAAGGAAAACCTGGATTTGAGGTCTAAATTTGAGGATCTCTGCTGAAAGTCTACCATCCTGCTTTGACTAATTAGCTGCTCCGAGAGATATTTGGCCATTGAATGAGGTGTGCTGTGTTCTGGGTTGGAGTGAAAAGCTACAGGATAGCAGATCTCCTGGTGGGACAAGGTCGGTAACCACTGATTTTGATTGGAGTCTGGAGCCCTGGGCTTCAGTGTAATGCAGAAGAATCTCTCAGTAGCAGTGCCAGTCTATGATCAGGTTTCCCTCGTCCAATTCCCTCCTGATCCTTCATGAATCACAAATAAAAACAGGACTGAAATTCACTCTTTTACTCTCAGATGGCTCCTGTAGCTCTGCGGTGGCTACCGTCACAGTCTGAGCTATGATTACTACGTCTGTCCCCGAACATGCTGTGGCAGAATGTGAGAGCACAGCGCGTCACACACTGACAGGTAGGGACATGTCTCTCCACACACACACTGACAGGTAGGGACATGTCTCTCCACACACACACTGACAGGTAGGGACATGTCTCTCCACACACACACTGACAGGTAGGGACATGTATCTCCACAAGGTTTAGCTACAGGCAAAGAAAAAGAAAAAAACACACCAGTGGCACAAGCCCAATGAAGGACGAGGAGCCTCTCTTCTTCACTTATCACAGTAGTGCTGCTCGGAGGACCCGAGACTTTGTATTTACATAGGCCCTGTACACAAAGGCGCTTCAGGCACTGTGAGTGATGAGGTGGCGATGAGAGAGAGCTGCGGTAGCTGCTGGTCTGTGAGAGGCTGTGGAAACATATTGAGATGGTGAGTGTGATATAGCGACACTGAGAGTAGCCTGTTTATATAAAGGAGTAGGCCTACTGGCTCCTTCAATTCGCTATAGAATAATTCCTCCTGCAACTTCCTCCCACGGGATGGTTTATTTGCCACCACAGTCTGAGGACTTTTCATGGCTCTCGCTGTTTTTTTTTTTTTTCTCTTTGGTAATTTTGAGGGCTGAGGCCAGGAGTCTTAGCGATAAGCCATCCGTAAAAGGCCTTGCACCCAGAGAATTTGATTTCAAATAAAGGGAGATGTTACAAGTCGCATAAATATGATGTTTGTGACAGTCACAGACTCTAAAAAGGTGAGAGTGACACTGCTCACTTAAGCCATTAGACAACATTTCACTGATGGACAACTTTTGTTAGTTCCAATACAGAATACAACACAATACAGACAATACAGATCTTGAAAGGTCTCCCTTTGCAACGTATGCAGTGAGGGCCATGTGTACTTTGATATTATGCACTTTCAAGTTAATTTGAGTGTGTTTATATTCATATTGAGAGAAATGTGTAGACATTACTGCCCTTTCAAATACTCCAAATACGTTGTACTTCCTGGCCTCATCAAAAAACTGGGCGTTTGTTTTGACGTATGTTGAAAGCTACGTGAAGGCAGCAGCACAGAAAGCATATTGGACACAGACATCTCCTCTCTGAGAGTGAGATTAATAAATAAATTAATCTAAAAACTTAATCCCGATTCATCACTTCATACACATATGCATCATTCCGCAACAGTGAATTAGAGATCCAAAACAATGATATGTTCTTTACCGGCAGTCTATGGGTTGTAATCACGAAAATCACAGATCTTTGCTTACTTTCCCACAATGCACAGCAGGCCGCCATTTTGCTTCACCATGCCCCCGTATCACTACAATACTGAACAATGTATTGCAACTGCAGCATCAAATATGCACAACAAATTATTGGGACCATTTGGTGGGACGATATAGAGCATGGGCATCACTGCTGCAGGAGTCTGCGCACAAATATGTTTCTGTGCATTTGGTGGCTTCGCCTGTTGTTGTGTGGCTTGTGTCCTTTTATCCTCACACATTGCATTATTTATTTATCGAGCATGCGGACGAAGTAATCCCAGATCGCTTTAAGTATTCACAGTGTTAAATATTAATACAGTTTTAAAACAGTTTTTCTGCTCCATAAGCCAATTACAAGGGCAAGGTTCAGTCGTGGTTAAGCACCATGCCTAATGTTTAAACACTGGGATCTCGCTAAAGTGAAACGCTCAACCTTGCGTCCTCCGTAAGCAGCAGTTCAGGAAGAATCTCCTAGGACATTTATCAGTGTGACTCATGAACATGCATTCTCACAAGCACATCCTCTCATGAACGCCCTGTCTTCCAAAGGTCAGGGATACTATCAGCCGAGGATGTCAAAAAAGTGATTGATGTCCCAGCCTCTGTGCTCTGCTGTTATGGATCACAGCCAATACTCTGTGCACAGATAGGCATACATGCTAAACAAACTCATGATGGCTTTCATTTCGGTCATCTTTTTTCTGAGCAAAATGTTCTTTATTTTACAATGAATCCACAACATGATCAGCACAGTATACATAACCGAGAGTCTCTCCATTTTGGTCGCCTGCATTTGCGTCGGTTTTTTTATAATCTGATTTTACTGCAAGCAGAATTACTTCCCCAGCTGGATGGAATTTAGTTTTTTGCAATATTAACACTCCTGTAGTTCCTCATTTACAAGGAAAAAAAATGTTCAATTAGCGGACTGTGAGTGTAGTAGGTTAGTAAATAAAAAACAGGCAGACACTGGGGAAAATGTTGAAAAAAGTACATTGCTCACACAATCAAATACAGTAACTGTTGATGTTTGGATAAATGGATAGCATGCTGTTGCACTCATTGAATGACCATAGCAGCTTGAAAAAATCTGCGCACTTTCTGGAAGTAATTAAATTTCTATTTGAATCTCCATTACCCAGAATTACACAAAAAAACTCCATTGTATTACTGAGGTTAATACAAAGATCCTTGGAAGGGAAGAAATATTGGCAGATAAAATTGCCTGCTTTGGCAAGATTTAATCTGAGTTGCCCACTGATCATCCAAGTATATTTGAGGAAGGTTTTGATGCCCGAGGAAATCACAGTAGAGGGTGAAATTGAGAAAAATAGCTTTTTAATAGAAGAGTATCAGTAGCAATTTTTTGAGATGTATGATTAAGCCCGGGGATTTTGTGTATGAGGGTAACAGGAAGGGCCCAAGAACAGATCCCTGGGGGACTCCCTTGGCAAAGCTATGGGACTTTTAGCTGGATTTTGGCCAACAATGCTACACTAATCGATTGATCAGAAAGATTGTTCAGGCTTCTCTCAAGATGATTATTTTGGCCAGTTGTGCCAAAAATGACCTGCTTGCCAGCAGTTTAATACACAGAAATCTGATCAAAATAGGACTGGTATGTCACTTTTGCAGATTTCATTAGCTCCTCAGTTCATTCCATGCAACTTGTTCTCGGAAGTTTTCACTGCAAGAAATGTATTAAGAAGCATCTTTTTCTACATTGAAGCAGTTTTTTGAGAGGTGAGGCTTTTGCTCACTGAGCAATACTGAGATTTTTTGCCTTGATTCCAGATTCCCGTCTGTTATTTGAGAACTGTTTTCTTTTGTGAATTATTTAGGAGTCTGAAATGAATAAGAGTTTTTTGTCAAGTGTTCAGACTATCTTGGGGGGGCCAATGACAGTCGCATCCTCAAGGGATTTTTGAACCGTTCATATTCTCTGTAACTTCCCAAATTTTTTTTTTCATTGGCAATGCTTTACTTTGAGTGTGCCGTTCATCAGTTGAACGAGTGTTTTCCATTAAGTTTGAGTTATTCTACCTCTACTTTCAAAACAGCAAATAATAAAAACAAAGCTTGTGCCATGTTCATGATTTATAAACAAGTGCCCCGAGATCCTTGTCAGCTGAACCCCATCTGCTATACCTGCATCACAGTATTTGATGTCTTTCCACAAGCCCATGAATCTGACATAGCAACCAAGCTACCGGAAATGTTGCGACAGGACAGAATACTAATTACATCACTGTGCATGGCGCATACTGGAGTTTTATTGGTCGACCTGATCCTTTCTCCATTTGTGTACAAGTCTTTTCCCTGAAAATCCTTAAATCATTTTGAACTATGCCCATGAGGTCATCTCCTGCAGATTTTTTTTATTTTACAGAGCAGATTGTCCCAAATTGATTGCATGCTTATTGATAAATGCACTTAAATTGAGGTTATCCCATTTTTCTTGTGGACTGACTGTACTCAAAAATACATTTGGCAAATTGTGGATAACATCAATCCACTGCTAAAAGCTGTTTTGTGCCCTGTAGAGAGATTACTCCACATCGTTTGTTGTCAACACAAACTAAAACCACAGTTGATCATCTTGATGTAAAATGTTAATCTGTTTTCACTGCATGAGTATGCAAGGATGAATTGCAGACTACAGAGAATGGATCAAATCCATCTTTTCCCTCTCTTCCATGCAGATTCTGGTGCACTTAGTTGCTCAAAGACCTTTTGCTTGACATTTACTTTCCGTCTCGTGTCAGATAAACTGACTGCCTCCTATCAATGGTTTAACCTCACAAAATATGTGGTTACAGATGCTCTGTCAATGCAGATTGTATACGATACCCAGGAGTCATGCTGCCGCAGAATCTCTTGTTATTGCAAACTCCATCATATCTTTATTTTGGGGGACATTGAAGAAACATACATGTTCTCAGGGCAGTTATTTTGAGGATCAGATTTGGGCAATCAGGGGAAAGATTTTGCCAGCTGAAAGGTGAAAGGTCAGAGTGAGTCAGGGGTCTCTAATTACATGATTAGTGCAAAATTGTGGCAACTTCTACGATCAGATATTAGCTGGCCTCTGTGGGTCACTGAGGGGATAAGTGAAATCCCAAGAACAAAAGGTTCAGTAAGTAAGCGCAGCACGTCAGCAGGTTTTGCTGTCCTTTTTGATAGACGCTGCGTGAGATCGAGGAATGTTGCCACATCGACTCAAAGGATCCAACAGTTCCTTCATCCAAATACCAGCTCAAGGAATTTTTCTGCTTGGGTGCTGGAATAAAGTGAAGATTGGTCAAATCTATATGGCAAAAGACATCTTTCAGTAACTCTGAGAGGGGTGCTCGTCAAAACTAGCCATAAACTAATAAAACAGGCAGCATCTCAGACGACTTCAATTCACTTTAGAAATCAAACTTCAGACTCACTCAGCGTCATGAGTGTTAACCAGATCCTGTAATAAATATTTGTTTGTTTGTTTGTTTGTTTTTTTTTAGGGCGATATCAAAACATTATTTTCCAAATCCCATTTAGTGGAATGTTTATTAAGGCGTAAACAGGAACAAGATCATTTTGAGTGGGGTGGCCAACCCTCCACTAATATATAAATCCACACCCCACCTCAGCACTGAGAATTCTATTTCCCAGAATTCCACTTTCTGAGCGGTGATGAATCTGTATGTGTGATGCTTACTGTCCAAAAACCCTTTCCCACCTGAATATAGAGGAAAATCCCAAAGAAAGCAGCCCATAATCTTTCCTTTCATATTTTTCAAGAAATAGCACTTCACTTAAACCCCTTGACATTAGGCTGAAATAACAGTGTCAGGTACATTACATGAAAGCTGTAGCGAGGTGGAATCATATGCTGCATGAGGCCAGTTTGCGTCTTATTGTTATAGGAGCATTTTATTCACAAACTTTGCCATTGTGTGACAGCACTTATGTCATGTGTGTGACAATGTTATGCCATCGTTATGGGAAGGGGTTTAAACAAAGTGCTATGAAAAAATTTTTAGCAGAGTAGGATTTATCATTCTCAAAGATGGCTGAAAACTCATAAATGATACCAGCTTTTATAGCGTGTAACCTGCTCGGTATAATTCGGGAAGGCCATGAACTGTAGAAAAAGCCTCTTCACACAGCTGGCCTTAAACCGGGGATAAATCTGCTCAACTTCGTAGGATGTAATGCCTATCAAACAACCACTCTGCCATCCTCATTAAATATTCATTTACGGTTTTCATTTGAACGGGAAGGACCATATTTCATTTACAGCGGGATCCTCCGCTGCGAGCGTCGCAAAGCAATTTCTGAGACAATGAAATAAAAGGGGGTCTGATAGGGGGAGGATAAAATCGGGTTTATTGGCGTATTCGCATTCTCCGGCCCCAGTGTACAAGACTCTAACGATCTGACAAAATGGTGGCATGAGAAGAGACCGGTGTGTCCGTTTGCTGGTACAGAAATTGTTGCTGCAGCCCCCATTTACCAGAGGCGTGTTAAAGACAGCAGCAGCCGGCGTGAGCTTGCGTGCGCACGTCTCCTGAGCGGAGGTGTCCCGCCGAGTGCCTGTGAGCTCATGCGTTACCCATTTGGAGGTGTTTCACTCAGCGAGCAAAGACAGCGTCCAGCAACGTGACTCGAGCATATGGTTTTGATGAATGCAGATTTGTCAACAAAATACACTTTGTTTGTTCCCGGGGCACTGCAAGCAACATATCATAAAGGTAAACATAGTTTTGCTGAGTATTTGATGCGAAAGGTGTGGCAAAATAGTCAGGAAACTATGGCTTATGTTTGCTTGGCTGTAGAGGAACAGGATTCTCGATTCTGATTCGCTCTAAAGGAATGTTCAGTGTGTGCCAATCAGAGTATTCTTGTGTCGGCTCAGTTTGGGAATTGTAAGCTTGCCACCCGCAGTCGTTCAAGATCACGTGAAAAGGCGCGCGCGAGCACTAACATGGGCACTTGTCATCTTGAACACGCTTCAGGACATGCGTGTCTACAGGAAGAAACCGGTGGGTTGCACTACGAGGAAAGTTCAACGTTAGCCAGGCTTTCTTTGCATGAGCAGGCCCGACGCACCCTACACTTGCAATTTGAGATCCCGTAAGTTACAACGGCAGGTTGAAAGAGAGCCACCCTTTCTGACATTTGAAACCCTGGCTTTAGGTTCAACATACCTCGCTAACCCATTTATCCTGCTTTGCAGTACATCTCTTTGGGGACCAGGAGAAAATCCATACAAACGCAAGGAGAACATGCAAACGCCGTGCTGAAATACCCCAGTGAAGGCAGATGTGAACCCATAACTTCCTTGCTGTGAGGTAAGAGCGCTACTCACTCTACCATAGTGCCACTTCCCCTAAAGTTAACATAAAATAAAGACCTAAACATTATCTTGAGGGGATCTGTGCCATCCTGATGGCTGCTAGCTGTCAGAGCTATGAGAGAGGACCCTGGTGCCACGGACTGAAGTTTCTGGACCGCAGACACATGCATAAATCAAGGCTCACTTGCCTTAAATTGGGATTTTTTACCCAAGAGACTTCATGTGTTTTACTGTAGATCTATGCAGTACCTTTTTTTTTACTCCATAAGTCACATCAAGGAGGATCACAAAAAAAGGAGTGTAGAGATGATAAGACCCCAGTGTAGGGTGTTATTCCCTCGACACAGAAAAAGCATGGAGTATGCACATAAAGACAGAAAGCAGTGATTTCTGAGTTTACTGTCACTCGTATTTCATCTCAGACAGTATGAAAACAAGATATTTTATGATTTGTGGGGTCAACTTCATTTTATCGGTATGTGAATATGCCTCCATTCCTGACATTGAGACCTGCAACGTATTCCAAAAAAAAATTGGGAAGGGGTAATTTAGGACTGGTAATGATGTAAAGAGAAAAAAATGTGAATAATGTAATGATGTGATTTGACAGATCTGATGTCAGCAGGTGCTGGTAATCATGATTTGGTACAAGAGCACCATCCAGGAAGGACCTAGTCCTTCAGGACCACAGATGGGCCGAGGATCGCCAATTCGCCCGCAAATGCGCGAGAAAATCATTGAATGGTTTAAAAACAATGTGCCTCAAAGAAAGACTGGTACCGATTTCAATTTTTCACCCACATAGTGAATAACATCATAAAAACATTCAAGGAATCTGGAGTAATTTCTGAACGTAAAAAGGCAAGGATGTGAGCCTAACCTGAATACCCATCATCGAGTGCTCAGACCAGCGGCGGGGGGGATTGGGGGGGGGCTGTATCTGAGCAAGGCTATTGTGGAGGCTGAACGCAAGTAAACTCAGTTTACACACCTTCTGAAATATAGGGTTTACTCATCTCTAAATACAGGTCATACATCAAATGAAACTGAAATATTCACTTGAATATTCTGTTTACTGCTATCACCAGCACTACACAGTTATAGCCAATTGTATCCAAATTTGCACGACATTATTTACATTTTCAATATGTAGCCTACACTCTTCAACATTATGCCACACACTTATTCCCACCTCTTTTGCACAACCCTGATTCAGAGGTTAAAGAACTAAATTCTCTTTATTATCAAAGTTATTCTGAGGTAAAAGAATGCCAGCAACAACTTGAGACTCTTAGCACATGGTTGTGCGTTATATTTCATTAGATACTATTTGAACTCATTTGCATAAATTGATCAATTGATCAAAATGACAAGTTTAGCAACCAAGGATGCACACCTCGTATATAAATGACGTCAGTGGTACTACACAAGCGGGATTTGACATTTCATAAAGTTTTGTGTTTTTATTGGCTTTTACCTCATTTTCACGCTGTATTTCTTCACAAAGGCTAGAAAAACACTACTGCTATTGAAAAAAACGTAAGAGACCCGAAACTAAACGGCAGAATCGGCGAGAATAACGCATTATTACATTAGGACATTACCATTAGGACGAAATCTGCGTTGACAGGGAAACTGAACAGTTAACCATACTTGCGCTAACATCATACCGAGCTCGCTATCTAACTTCATAGCAACATAGTTTGGCTCTAAGGGTTTGGCTGTCTCTCACAGAGACAGCCATTTCATTCATGGATAATAATGACAACATAACGACACTGAGACAGCGAATTGATCTATATGACATGAACAATGCTGTAAGACACGGCTTAAAAAAGTTTGCTGCTAACTTCAATAGTGTGAAATTCGCGGGCAATGTAACACTAAAAGCTGCAAACTAGCTGAGGAGGTTCGGCTGTCTGTACTCAAACGAATACTGATTTGAGGTTCCCTCTTCACCGATGCCAACTTGTGGATTTGCTGTGATTGGCTAGAGGGTCTATCACTCAAACTGAGTGACCAATGTGTGTAGCCTGGGCTACTCTTTGTGCCTGTGTGTGTTGGGGGGTGTTCCTACTCGTTCGCAGGTTTCATTTTTTTATGTTGGCTGTTTAATCTCATTTGGTCTTGCAAAAAAAAGTGTGGGGGATGGAATATATTTTTAGCAAAAGTGAGAATGTTGCATCCCCCACATCCCCCACGTCTGCAACGCGCCTGGCTCAGACCGCACTGCTTCAAAACCAAAGAAGAAAAGGACCATTCACACTTTTACGAGCAACAAATTTATATGCGACACTCTTTAGCAATATGGGGTTGTCTCAGCTTCCTTGGCAAGGGTAACATGCACTTCTCTGAGGACATCATCAATGCTGAAAAGTAATGCTGAAAAGAGATTTTGGAGGAACATATGCTGCCATCAAGACGACATCTTTTGCAGGGACACTCATGCATATTTCAACAAGTCAATGCAAATCCGCATTCCGCATAATAAAGGCATGACTGCATTGGAAGAGGGTAGGGCTGCTGGCCTGGACTGCCTGCAGGTCTGACTTGTCCCCAACAGGGATTGTGTGGCAGATTTACAAAAACAAAATACGACAATGAAGACCCCATACTGTTGCACACCAAAAGACTTGTGTGCGGGAAGAATGGGACAAAATTACACCTGAAACACAATCAGTGCATGTCTTCAGTCCCTTAGTGTTTATTAAATGCTGTGAAAAGGAATTGAAGCATTTCAAAGTAGTAAAATCTTTAATATCCCAACTTTGAATATTTCGTAAGGATAAAAATTAAAAGAAGTGCTTATATTGAAAAATCTATAAAATTCATGTTGTGAAATATAAAATAATGTGCTGTGGTATTGTTTTCAACATAATACAGATCAAGGAGAATTTACAAATCACTGCTCTCAGTTTTCATTGCAATGTAACACACTGTCCCAACTATTTATGATTCGGGGTTGTATTTTATTTATCCTCTGCATTTGATACCTTCATTACTTCAGTTTATGTTGCGTTTGAAAGTGGTTTCCTGTCGTTTGTCAGGAGTTGAGCTTTGTTCACCTGTCTCTGGTTCATCCTCTTCCATATTTCCTCTGGAACGTGCGGCGAAGTGGAGTCTGACAGCCTGTTTGGAAATGACGCCAAAGATTAAAGACCAATTGATTTGCCTGCATTATTTATTATATCCCTTTTCGCCCACAGTTCACTTGCTTTGGCAACATCAGCGTGTTTGTCCTGCCGACAAAGCAAATGTGAACTCGCTCTCTAGCCGCACTTGAAGTGAAGTGATAGAGGGAGGGATGGGTGGAGAGGGAGATGGAGAGAGGAGCTGGGAGAGGAGAAGAGAGAGCGTATGAGCCTCATGAGGAGCCGTGGCCGGGCCACATAAACACTGGGAGACGATGGAGGAAGTCCAGCTCTGGGCATGGCACTGCCAACTGCATCTGGAAGCACCACAGGACATAATTGGTCATGTGTTACACGGGGAGGGAAGGTGCGGTATTTGGCAGACAGTCATTGTTTATTCAAAGACCTGAAACTATTTGATTCAACTAAATTTTATTTACATAGCACTAAATATAGCTTTGGGAAGAAAATGTGTGACTGTGCAGGACAAACCCCTTGGGGCCGTATTTATTTGGGCTGTAAGCATGTGATAACCATTTTAGCACATGCTTAACTACAACGATTGATCTTGGCATATTTTGTGATATCTTTGGTCGCACCGGTTGGTTTTGCTCGGGCTAAAAGGCTGTGATTGCGCTAAAGGTGTTAGCGTATGGGATCATACAGTCCAAAGCCAAAAAGTGACTCAAAACAGGCATATTGTATGACTGTTATTTATTGTATGCTCATATCCAAGCCACTTAGGCTACAGTTGACTAGAAGAATCCGGGGCCAATCCCCCGGGAGCAATTTTGGGGTTAGGGGTCTTGCTCAAGGGCCCAAGAAATGCACTGGTCTTACTGTGGTTACAGTGGGGCTTGAGTCCCAGTCAGACATGTTGACCACTAAGCTACAGGCTTCCATATTGTTGTTATTGTTCTGTACAGCACTTATCCTGAGATTCACTTCAGTTCAATTCAGTTTTATTTGTAGCGCTTTTCGCTGGAGGACTGTCAAAAAGTGCTTTACAGAGTAAAAACAGCAGCACTCAGCCTGATACCCAAAATAGCAAATGAGGTTAAAAAAAAAGAAAAAAGAAACTCCCAGCAGAGAGAAGAATTGTCAAACAGCGGAGATAAAAGATGGATATCATATAATACAGAACAGGTATCATAAATAGTTTAGGCACCATGAAAGTTCAGTACGATTCAAACAACAGGAATTTCTATCCGCAAATCACAGTGCATCCATCCAACGTCCCCATTGGTCACACGCCCCCGAGGGCGTTTAATTTACCAATCAAACAGAAGCAGGCTCCTGGATGGAGGGTCAGGGGTCAGGGACGGATAGCCTGTTGAGAGATTAAGGCAGGGATCTGTGTGACTGGTGAGGCAGGATGCTGGTCACTGGTACATCCGGAATGACACCGCACTGCGCCCTGTCGAGGAGCCATTCGTCCTGCTGATAAACAAGTCGCCAGGGCCACTGTTTCCCGGGAGACAAGACGGAGCACCAGCGGTACCATCTCATTCGAGATTTCCAGAGATGGACAGGGCCTGTGTTACCTGTGTTCATCTCCCCCTTTCCCCCTCCTTCGCCCTCACACACGCTTCTTTACCGCAGGCATCTGTAATCCTGCTCCCTGAGGCCTGTGGCGTGTGCTGGTTTAGCGCTGGTTATTGTTTTAGCCTTGATAGCAGCAATCAGTTTGGCCTCAAGTAACCAGGTGAGGTGGGTAACCTGTATAACAGGCTGCTTACACATTGAGCTCTTTAGCGTTGAGTAATAGCACTCAAAGTTTCCCCATGGCCAACTCACGGATATCGTGAAAACCCTATCGTCCTTGTCACTTTGAACTAAGTTGCGGTAGCAAGCAAAATAAAGTTTAGATATCGATCTGCTAACAGCTGAGCGAGTGACTCATTTGCATATCTGAGTCCCCATGATATGTTCCTACGCTTCATGTATTAACGAGGTAAAACCCCGTAGACACTCTGGAATGAAAATCCTTTTTTATATTATTGCCATTTACCAGATGCTCTTAT